>OX637645.1:5024022-5558607 GCA_951802225.1 Euspilapteryx auroguttella
AACGAACTACTTTATTACACGAACAGTAAACTGCTAAAGGTACAGTTCAATTATTATTATTATCAATGTAGTAATTTAAGAAAATTGTAACTCAATGTCAATTCTATGATTGCATTAAAGAGTATTTCTATTCTATTCTTTTACAAAGGCTATGAGTGTAGAGTAAGATTAATTTTCTACTTTTCGTCTGTCGGGTCCTATTAAAATCGCATCACACTTGTCGGACGATATTTTCAATGTAAATATATTGTGTGACAGAGACAGAGGACAAATGAAAGGGGATAAGTAACCTGCAGTATGTAGTCGGCGGTGGCGGCGGCGGCGGCGGCGGCGGCGGCCACGGCGCGCGCGGGCTGCTCGGCGAAGCGGTCCCGCTGCGCGCACGTGGCCGCCTCCAGGCTGCGGCGCAGCAGCTCCGCGCGCCGCGAGCCCAGCGCCGACCGCGGCGCCATAGCCCATCTGGGAACATGCCGGGTTATGTAGAGTTCGCACACACTAAAACCCCGCCGTTGTCCTCCTCGGCTGTTAGCAAGGGACCCAAGGCAGATCTGTGGAGTAATCAACTACGCCGGCCCGCTACCCCATCCAGCATTGTCTGTGTAGCCTCTTCTCGGGGGACATACAACAGACTCAACTGCTTCGCAGATTTTTATATTTAAGGCGGTAACTCACGGTATGGCGCGTAATTCAAAATTTTCCCCGTTTTTTATTTATTATGGCGAAAGTATTAATTTTTAATCAAGTTTTAATGAATTCGCGTATGTTTAAAACCATTTCCCACATTGTAATACAACGTTTTTTGAAGACGGACCTACTAATTTTGTGTCTTAGGCCAAAAATCAAGTTATGTCTTTAGACACAAAATCAAGAGGTCTGTCACAAAATCACTTTCGCCAGAATAATTAAAAAATTTAAATTTCGCGCCATATCGAGAGTTACCACCGAAAATTTAATCTGTACCAGAGTGACTCTCATTGCGTAATTGCAGCCTAAAGTCAGGCTTTGATAACAAAAGTGCAAACGCCGCTGTTCAACACAGGTCTACTCTACATACTGCCCAATCTAATAACTAATAAATTTTGCAATAATTCAATGATTAAGAGAATGGTTTCCAACTAACCATTTTACGAACAACAAATACTTTAAAAAAAAACCTATCGAGCCAGCAGGCGAGCGGCTTGACGGCGGCCAGCAGCCCCGCGACGTCCGCCAGCGCCTGCGTGTCGAGCCTGCCCCCCGCTCCCACTGCCTCACCCCCCTCTGTGCCGTCACCGTTGCAACCACCCCCGCCCCCGCCCCGCAGCAGTCGAGCCAGGGCGCCGCCCCGCGCCGAGACCAGTAAGGCGAGGCGCTGTGGGCACGCGTCGCCACCAGAGTACTGCTGTTATAAACGCAATGCAGCGGTCATTAATATTATCTTTATCTCGATATAAGGGTTCCACTTTTATTGTAAAATGTTTCATGGCTACTTTTTGTCAGCAAATTTGAATGAAATTTCAGTTCTAGATGGGCCTATTTCTATTCATAATGGCTATAAGAATGAAAAATATTTTAAATGTCTTAAGTTTACATTACGGGTAAAATAGGTGAATCTCTTTGGTTTTCCCGCTCCTAGCACTGAATTAAGATGACCCCATGAAACTTAAATTGAATCAAAACATCGCTAAAAAAAAGTTGAAAAGAAAGTAGAATCTTACAAACTCCCTCAGCTGCTCGACAGCCTCCAGCAGCATCTCCTGGTGGCCGATGGGCCGCACGCCCAGCTCGCCCGCGTCCGCGCCGCGCAGCAGCAGCAGCCGGCGCCCGCACACGCCGCGCGCCCGCAATGTCTCCGCGTAACGCGACGCCGGCGCGCCCAGACCTAATTTGAAATAATTTGTTTAAAAAAAAGGAACCTACGGTTATACTAAATAAACTGGCACCAAAACCTCCTCCTGAATGTAACAAATATAATTCTGAAAACTGTAATAAAATTGGTTCAGGCAAACGCAAAATAATCGCAGACAAACAAATATACATACTTACATATATACAGGTCAAACTAATAAGCAAATTTTTTTAAAGTTAGTTAAAAACCGTTTCATTTGTTACTGTTGTGTTGCAATAGGTAGCACCGCAGCTGCAGAGGCAAGCCGGGGAGGGATCACCAATGATTCCAGGGGTCCGTCACAAAAATCGCTACAGAAGACAGCTACAGGACCAAAAAAGAATAGAGGTATCTATCTACTAAAAGCCTTTTCCCTGATTAGAATCTATAATAATAACACATCACACTCAGATGTGTTGATCTATAGTAAGATAATGATTATTAACAAAGATTTGCCAGTAAAAATTCTGACTGTGACATGTTGAGCACCATGGCATGAGTGAGATACACACAACTTTAATTTACATGTTTCAAAAACTTTAGCAATCATAACAAGGGATACTAAATTAATACTTTGTAACTTACAAGTGTATTAAAGTGTTATAAAAATGCATTACTAACAAGCACTCCATACAACAAACCTGACAAGCACAATAAGCAGAGGGCATAAAGTTCTCAATGACGGTTGCATGACTTTTTTTGGGCAAACAGGTGCGATACTAGCGCCACTTCAATAAATAATTCTTATCTTCTAAACCATGTCCATAATCAAAAATATGCATTTTTGACCCTAGATAATGTTGCTTACAATTTTAAAGCTACACTACAGGCCTTAAAAATTCTAAGCAAGATTATCTAGAGATTCAAAGAGGCTTTTTTTATTTTTGGCCATGGTTTAGAAGATAAGATTCTTTTAAAGTTGCACTAGTTGCGCACCGTGTAAGCCCTTAACTAAACTATTTAGTTGACCTGGAATACTTTGAACCACCTTTTACATAATATGACAATACTATGTTATACATTGTATTGTTCATATAAATCTTCCTCTTGAATCACCCTCTGCTATCTATTATAAAAAAAACATCAAAAAGTGTATGTACTTTTAAAGACCTAAGCATAATACATACACACAGACAGTGGGAAACAACTTTGTTATACAGTGTTTACAGTGTCAACCTTCAGAAAGGAAATGTTATTGGTTTTATTAAAAATAAAAAACCTATAAGTAAGATAATATGAGAAAACATGCAACAATGTAATGGACAGCCTAGGATTATGTCACAACTTAGAACCTATAATTTTAAGAAATTTACTTTATAGAAGCCAATAATATAAATAAACTTAAGTTGCAAAGACCAAGATAAAGTTACTCTGACTCGACTGTGAATGTCAGCCTAATGCCCAGCAGGTAGCTACATTGGGCGAGGTGTGGCAATGAAACGGAGGGGTTAATAATTTAATGAGTTCTCTGATTTCTAAAGTTCAGGGCTCTAAATTCTAGCGCACAGGTTGCAGCCGTCATTACAGTCCAGAAAGAAAACTTGCTTCTCCTTGCGCACCACCTGTTGGTGTTGAATGCTCTAAGATTAATCAACAGGGAACTGAGGGCGTCGAACTCGGTCAGTGGGTTGTTTAATTTTTTAAGACTTAGATACAATCATTGTCGTACAACCATTAACTTCTGTTTAAAGATAATGTTAGTATGTATACCAATAATCAGACTATTAAAAGGTAGAAGTAATGTTCTTAATGACGTACCTTTGACCCATTCTGCCACTTCGTCGGGCGTCCATTCTTCGATGTTTACTTCAGCCATTTTCGTGACGAGCATTCATTTTACGCACAAATTATAAATTATTTTCTAATTTTTAACTCCTAGAAAACAAACATTTCTCTCGCGCGCGTCATTAATCACAGACCAACTAGAGATAATATGCACAGACCAACTCCAACTAGAGGATAATATGTACTACTACCTACCACAGACTAACTTGTTTAGTGTGTGATAAAAAAAAACCGCTTTTTATAAAAACCGATAAAAAAAATTATTTCTTAAACCGTTTTCGCCATTTATTTTTGTAATAAAAAATTGATTACAACCGGGAATAAATACCATAGCAGTCGCATTACAAATTTAAATTTCAGTCAGTCCGTTCCGTCGGTCTTGTTGGATCTTGATATGTACTTGTTGGATGATTATCTGATAGTATTTATTATAGTTCGTATACGTGCCCGTGTATATGAGTGAGTCAGTTAGAAGACGTGCTATTTATACTGAGCGGTACCTAATTGACGTTGCTAATGTGATGAGAGGTAACTGGGCACGGGTGGGTAGCAGCACGTCTTGCTAAGGGAGTCAGGTTGTGCCCTTACTCGTAGTGTGGTGGTCTAGGAGGCCGTAACAGATTTGTCTATGATTTCGTCAACCGTAGCCTGTATTGACAAAGAAAAAATGCTATTTTGCAATACAGAAAAACCGGAAGTGTTACGGCGACCTAGACCGCCACTGTACTGTACTCTTTATGCCGTGATACAAGTCAACATTGAATTCTGTTTTTTTTTTAATATTCTTCACCTTCAAAACTTATGAGCTTGGCTCTTGTCGGTGGATTCTCTCCTAATTCTCCAATTTCCCCAACAGCTGCATGACCTCTTGATACATGACACTAATCCTATCATTACTTCTTCGACCAAATAAAATAAAGTATTTGGTCAAAGTAATAACGGTCATCCTTTCTGTCCTTTTCCCTGTATATAATACACCTACAATAATGTTTGAAATACCTATGATGATCTTTTAAATAATAATTTTCTTTCCCACCCTTCTCAAAGTAGTACAGGAGCCTCCTCAAGCATTACGAAAATCCACAAAGTTTGCCTAAACATTAAAACTACGAAAAAGGAAGCATCAGGATCGCGGTTGTATGATATAGATGTCACCGGAAAATAACAAGAACCGTAAATTTATAAATTTTCTAGGAAATTTATAAACTTTCGTAGGATTCTAAACGAGAGATTAAATTATATACCTAGGAAATTTATAAACTTGCGAATCTTATTATTTTCCGGTGACATAGATAAATATTTACTAAAAAAATCAGGAACTTTTTTTACTTATACAAATGTTTGAAAAAGCAATAAATATTTTCCTAATTCAGTTTTAGAAAAAGCCTAAAAAACCATTATAAACCCGTTTTTTATTTTCGAAAGTAATCTGTCTAAACCGGTGCTTAATTTTATAATCGGTTTTCACACTAGTGAGTGAGGGAGGGGTTTTCAAAGTGACAGAAAAGAAAAAAAAAAGTGTTCATAATACGCCGGTAGATGGCGGTGTCTACAGCAATATCAGAAAGATGGGAGATCGAATATAGACTGAATCTTTGGATTGGATCATTTTCTGTTAAATTTATAATTTTTACGTTTCTTTTTGAGCTATTTAATCATTCATTTCAGCTTGACCTATTCAATTGCAAATATTTTTTTAAACAAATTGTTTAACAAAATTTAAGAAAAAAGAAACGCTTTTTATTCACCAGTCATGGACATGAAAAATCAAGTCATGGACGAACACCCAGTGATGGACAGTATCCAGTTATGGACATCCAATCTTGGACGGAAGTTTTAAGAGTAATTTCATCATCTAAGCCGACATACGTCCACTGCTGAGCATAGGCCTCTCCTATATGGATGTTTGGAGTTGCGTGATCAAATAAAAAATCACGAGATCTGCAGAAGAACCAAACCAAAAATCCTAGAGAAGCAAGGAAAAGCATGGGCAGGCAGGGCAAATATTATAATGTAGCATGTAGCTCGAAGAACAGATAGCCGATGGTGCCGAAAATATCTAGTGGCAACAGTTCACTGGAAACCGCAAAAGAGAACTGCCTCCTGAGGGTTGACACCCTGACCCACCGGTCACCTGACGGTCAGTCGAACTGTAGAAGGTTGAAATGAGAATCGCGCAAGACCGGTTATTATCCCCTGGTCTGTGAGCTGCTTGGCGGCCATTTTGTTTTCAAAATCCTGTCTGTGGCGCCTATTTTGTCCTCTGCCACAGGGGGTTATTCCATTAGTCTCCAAAAATATTTTTTTTTAATTTCCATTTAGTCTCCAGGCTGATTTATTCTTATTCTTATTTCATTATTTTCCATTTCCTATAGTCTCCAAAATATTAACAGGCAAAAATGGTATCGACGGCAAAACAAGCAAGAAAAACCAGTGTTAACAGCATTACAAAATAAAAATATAGTAACCGATACAATATTATCACCTACATTAAAAAATTTTTGCACTCGTTGTCAAAAACCTTACAAACTCTCAGCTACCTGATAAGGGGCGGCTAAGACTACAACTAGGTACTAAGTTTTACAGAAACAATAGCCGTGCGGTTATTAAACCAATCACAGAGCGCTGCTCGGTAGTCCTTCGGCGAAAGTACCGTTATTTGAAATTAATAAAATGAGTGCATGTGGTACTCTATTTCAAGTCCTAATCCAGTCTTATCTTTGATTTGAGGAGAGATTAGGCTGGTGTCACTGTGTCAGTGCATAATGCAAGAAAGTGAAAATTCAGGCGCAGGACCTAGCACCATCACGCCGTTTAAATATGCATTCAACTCACGTAACTTTGGTTAATAATTATGATAAGCTAAGTATTACAGTATAGAAAATTTATTTATTTATTTTTGCAAGCAAAATGTGCAAGAAGTGTTTAGAAATTTATTAGATGTTTAATAAAAGGGTATTCACCTATTTTCCCCTATCGTTACTTATATATTTTGCATAGTAATAGTGCTTCTGATTGTTGTAAATGTAACAATTTTATTCCCTTACCTAAGCAAATTTTAACAGTCATTATGTATTTTTTTTTGTGAAGTTCACGATAGTTCATATGTAAATATTTATTAAAACTGATTATAATAAAAAACTACGTTTTATTAAAATTCCTAAACTTTTGTTGTTGTCTCTACATAGTAAAACTTACCTGGAGCACTGGAGACTAAAAGGAATAGTTGTATGAAAACAAAAATTTGTACCTACCTTCACCAAAAAAGTGTTTTGGAGACTAATAGGAAACGTTGTATGGGGCGGCAAAAATTTGGACATCAAAGGTTTTGGAGACTATCGGAATAACCCGCCACAGATGCAGTGTCGAAAAATTAAATTCAAAATAAAGAGGTCATAATGATGTCAATCTGTTGGATTGGAATGGAAGTTGAAGCTAGGAAATATTGAGAATGTGAAGGGCCAACACTTATCTCAAAACTTGATGCTAGTGTTCTTAATAGGTTCTCGCCCTACACTTGTTTAAGAATCTAATTTATAGGAATTCTAAATCAGATGAACCATATAAGTAAACTACAGGTAGATGATCGCCACGCCACATAAAACATAAAATTTCCTAGAATGTGTCGTTTCATAATCGCTCAGTAAATTAGAAAGGTTTTTATTTTTAATAGTTTGATATGAGTTTATATGAGAGCAGTGAAAAATGAACGGACCCATTCTAAAGGCCCTGTAGTGGAAACTCCAGTCATGGACATATGTACTAGATGTGCTAAGACAAATCTGATTTGTCTACCTAGAAGAATATAGTCACATTTTTTTTTAATAATACAGTCATAGACTAAATGTCCATGACTGGGGTGTACTTACAAAACCGAACCAATCATGAACAATAATTTTTTACCCATTAAGTAAAAAAAAACTTATAAATTTCATTAAAATCAACATACTTCCAATCAAGTCCCGAACGCAAATCACTTAGCTTTTACCCATTCTCTGCCCAAGTCACTACTTATATTTTTCATTTCGAATATATTATAGCTATTAACTTTTAAATGCTTGTATGAGGTAGAGGAATTGTTACCAATCATAAAAATAATTACAAACAGGAATAGGATACAGCAGCTTTCTTATTTTTTTAAACTGAATTTGAAATGTCCATAATAGGAGCCATGTCCAACACCGGTGCCTTTACTTAGTTTCTAAGAAGTCAGGCATAAAATAAAGCGGAGATTGAGCTTACCATAACCTGACCATAACAAAAGTCAAAACAAATAACTTTCCTCAAGTAACATGGGTCAAAATCTCAGGATTTCCCGAAATTCCCTCAGGAACGGAAATTACGAGACTTTTTAGTTAGTATGAAAAATCGAAATTATTGAGTGTATCGACGTGAAATTTGCTGGACAGGTTCCTCAGTGAACGAAAAAGTGTTAAAAAAAAATTTACAAAATTCCCACAGGAACAGGAATTACAGGATTTTTTTAGTAAGAATGAAAAATCGACATCCTTAGGTGTATCGACGTGAAAATTTGTGAAATAAAAATTCCCACGGGAACGGGAATAACGGGTTTTTTATGAGAATGAAAAATCGACTTTCTTGAGTGCTTCGGCGTGAAATTTGTGTACAAGTTCCCCACAGTGTTTGAAAAAAAAACTAAATTCCCATGGGAGCGGGGATTACCGGACTAATTATTTAGTATGTAAAATTGATTTCCTTGAGTATGTCAACTCGAGTATGGGTGCGATCAGAAATGATGTCATCAAAATCCTGAGTAGTAAATCAACCAGTAATTAACGTTTTTAATGAAAAAGCGCGTGCGAAGCTGCGGGCATGCATAAGCTAGTATATAATATATATATAAATAAATCGTGGTTCGTTAGTCTCGCTAAAACTCGAGAGCGACCGGGCCGATTTAGCTGATTTTGGTCTCAAAATGTTCGTAGTAGTCCAGGGAAGGTTTAAAAGGTGAGAAAATTTGGAACAATGGAGAGGAAGTTAGCAAAAACAACAATTTAATAGTTTAAACCTTCTATAGTGAATGTAACAAATACTATTGTGAAAACCGGATCAAAATCGGTTTAGCCAAACTCGAGATAATCGCGGACATGCATACAATACATACATACTATTACATACAGGTCAAACTGATAACCTCCTTTTTTGAATTCAAGTCGGTAAAAAAAACTGCTGTTCCATTCTCCATACATTAGTTCGATCAGCTGAGAGGGTCTAATTTTTTTTTTTTAATATGCATGTGTCATCGCATCGTCTCAGGGCAACCCGCACCTTGCGTTGATTCTCAAAATATTGCATCGTCCACGTATCGGGGCCGTGTTAAGTGAATTCTCGGGTCACATAAAAATATAATTAAACTGGATTCAACGCTATCGAGCCTTTATCAGGTGACATCTTTTGTATTTTATAGTGTGAGACGGAGCTGAGCGGAGCGAGGGGCGGGGCGGTGTAGCGCGGTAGCATTTAATGCCGCTCATAAAGAGCGGTAACCGGCTCAACATCACCAATAATTTATCTTATTGTCCCGATAAATTAGCTTAATTAGGGTGTAAAAAACGCGGCGGGCGAGGAATCTAGCGGCGCGGTGGGTGGTCGGGGTCCGGGGCAGGGGGGCCAGGGGCACTAATTAGTGCACCTCACGGGACCTCTACCTGATCCTTGATTTTATGAAGTAACATGACCCCAGGATACTTAAATAATGTAAGTGATGAAATTTACTTAGCGTGTTACAGCAGTTCAAGTACTTACTCCTGAAATTTGAGAACCGACCTATACATAAATAGGTTTGAAAAATGAAAAATTGAATTAATAGTTGTCTGATCGTTGTGTTACAGGAAATGGCTTGGATAGGACGCAATGAGTCAAGTTTATAACGAACTTCAACAATCGCTATGAACTTTTCAAACAATTTGCTTTAAGTCTGTTTTAACACTCGTCATACAATTTTACATATAAAATATTCAAATACCTGAAACATACGATTTCTACATTTCTACCATCAATACCGGGAACTTTACCTCGTTATGTTTATCAATAAAATTGTTATAGACTCATTGACACGCCAGCTCCACCCAGCACCCTCGCTTCATAGAAAGAGCTACATAAGTAGATTACGGAGGTAGATGCAACTTTCAAGCAGCCCTACTAGCACAAAAATAACATTTATGACAAGAAAAAAACATGTGCTGACCTTGACGTTGCTAAAAACAAGACAAAAGAATGAGTGAGTGATATAAAAATAATAGTTGCATGGCTGCTTCGTTTTATAAGCTTTCTAGTCGACCCGGCGAACTTCGTACCGCCTAACATTCTGGGCGGGCAAAAGAACATAGTCTATAGAGCCAAGTCTTTTGTAATATCTTATATTCTATGGCGTAACGAAGTAAGCCGGGAAAGCTCGTGTATTTATAAAGGAGCTTAGGGGTATCATAATGGACCAATTAACACGAGATTTATTGAAAAACAGCAATGGTTTCCGAATACCAAAGTAGCTTTTGTTTATGAAATAAGTCATAAAAGCCTGATCGGTCGTAATGGAGAAGATAATACGTACTTATCAGCTTTTGGGCAGGGTACATAGCTCAAACAACAGATGATCGCTGATGGAGTCGTAAAGTCCTGAGTGGTGACCGCGACGCGAACTAGAAGACGAAGAGTAGGCAGACCCCCCACAAGGTGGTCAAACGACCTGGCGAAAGCTGGACCGGTCGTTATGGTGCATTACGTATGGGGGAGGCCCCGGGAGGCCTTTGTCTATGTCCAGCACTGGACGTCTTTTGGCTGAAAATGTAATAGTATTGTTTGTGCTTGAGGGGCAGCTAATTGTGTTTGCTGTGAGGTTGTGGCGGTGCGGGCAGCGCGGGCGGCGCGGGCGGCGCGGGCGGCGGCGGGCGGCGCGGCTCGCTTGATGTGATGCTAATTAATGAGCTCCCAGCACGCAGTAGCTCACCGCTTGTCACGCACCGTGGCTTACAGGGAAACATATACGTTTCTTACTTCATTCGTATTTAATGCTTTGCTATTTTTTTTATTTGTTTGAAAATCATTTTTACCAGCTTAAAGAGAGGGTAGGCTTCGTTGCGTACGAGGCAGGCAGCTGATTAAGGAGCGGGTATGATGGATGAGAATCCACAAAGGCAGTTATCAATGAGCTGAATAATTGCCGATTCTAAAACCGCTACGCATTTCGATGCGGTTTCCAAAAATCAATTGGAAGAGCAACTAAAACTCTTCCTTTTCTGATCTACAGACAAGACAACTTAGATCTAAAACAGCTCTTGATAGAGGCTTAAAATTAGGAATAAAGACTTCTGAAAGGGAGTATGGGTGTGCTAAGGAAAGAAAGGGAACTGTAAAAACTGGATTTTACGTTAACTATGCAAAACAGCTTCGAAAACTCCAGAATTACTTAATAAATACGGTATAGCGTACATTTACGTGCTGCCCACTGCAGTTTTGTTGCGCAGACGCACCGCATTCACAAAAATGGTATTTAATACGCGAACTAGGTAGGTGGAGAATTATGTATGAAAGGCTTCCACGAGTGGTAATTAGCTTAACAGACTTTATATCTTTAATAGAGTCAATAAAACAGCTTGATGGGGAAGATTAATGTAAGTTATTGATTATTCTTGCTAAATGACTACACCTGAGAAGGCATAAATACTTACACTTAGAAAATGTAGTTCTAGGTAATAAATAAGTACTTACCTACCATTTTAAGTTTCAAGTTGCAAAACAAAGTTCTTATCTAGCATAGTGCCAGTATGTTTCAGTGAATAAATCAAGGTGCTGCCTGTTATCAGTTGAAAACTGAAACGTGGCGAGCGATGTGAGGAGCCGCTGACACCCGCTGAATTTATGTAGCGCGGGCCGATACGAGGCCGCGTGCGCGTGCCGACCGATAAACATGCTTGCTGGTTACTTGTACAATTATGAATAATAGAATAATGTATAAAGATAGTAGGTACAGTGTCGGTCTAGGACTGTGTAACACTTCCGGTTTTTCTGTATTGTAAAATTGCTATTGTTTTTTTGTATTACAGTCTATAGCACACGAGATCATAGACCAAAGTGTTCCGCCGTCCTAGACCGCCACTGACTTACATAATATAACCGTTATATTATGTAATTGATTAATAGTGATTAATAAATATGATGGCGTAGTAGGGCGTCCTCAAAATAAGCAGTCAAAATGCGAAAAAAAACTACTCCGATAGGTTCATTTCAAACAGGACACAGTTCCAACAAACCTGAATCTTTGGAGCTTTCTTTCACATCGGAGCTGAGCCTCTCGGAGTAATTTATATCGAAGTAAAAGACCCGTCGGAGGCAGCACCGTCCTACATCATTAACTTTGAGAGTATGAATCAGCTAATGCGCTGATAATTAAATTTGGTAAAGACGAACTTTGTAAGTTAATCCGCACTTCATTATTAGGCCGCGGTGCACGCCTTAGTAACGTATGTGTGTGTTTGAATGCGTATAATAGGTATGTGAAACGAACTCAGAAACCCTCATGTAAAACTTTTTCACAAATTACTTCTAAAACTGAAAACTCACTCGCACGTAATCCTACCTTTATGCTTCGTGCTCAAATACAATTTTCTAAGAGGTAAAGTATAACGATTATAAAATCAGTAGGTAGGTATTAATACCTGCCGGAAGACACAGAGTAGTCAACCACCTTGTGGGACAAGGTGGTCAGACGACAGTCAAAGGTCGCGGGAGTGCACGGGATGAGGGTCGCACGCACGGCACTAGACCGGCTGTGGAGGACGCCTATGTCCAACAGTGGAAGTCTTTCAGCTGAGATGATGAAGATTTTTGCGTTGAAATATTAAATAGGTTCATTATTATATCATTATCATCTGATCAAGGAGACGTCCACAGTTGGAGCTTACGGGATACCTCATCTAAATCGGGTGAGCATGAATTATGGCAAAAGCCTAAAAAAACAAAATAAAATATTGCATGATATACTTAAAAGCCCTAAAAAAACAATATAGGTAAGCCTAAAAACAATATAGGTAAGCCAAAAAACACTTGACAAATTACTTCTATATAGGTAACAAGGTAAATTACGTATGAATTTGTCAAAATTTGTCAAAAAATTAAGTTACGCCCCTTAGCAATTTTAATAAGCGGAGGAACATTATATTGCCAGCAATAACACACACTTGGTACATGTAAGTATAAATTTATTTTCTCCGTGATATAATCTACTATATACTTAAGTATATAAAAATGAATCGTGGTTCGTTAGTCTCGCTAAAACTCGAGAACGGCTGGGTAGTTTTAGCTGATTTTGGTCTCAAAATGTTCGTAGTAGGCCAGGGAAGGTTTAAAAGGTGAGAAAATTTGGAAAAATTGAGGGGAAGTTTGCAAAAACAACAAATTAATTTTTTCCATATTAAAATTGTAAGGCGCGGTACGAAGTTCACCAGGACAGCTGTCTAGTAAGGAATAAAAAAATTAAGTACAAAAGTAACGAAGTAAGTACGGTTACTCAGCTCTAGCTCTAAGGCTAACCTGTTAGGTGCATTAATTACTATAAAGCCTTACTGTTTATTCGCGATTCGCGAGTAAGGGCAAAAACATGACATAATCCCAAAGACAGGACAGGCAAGAAATCAGCTGGATCGTCGAGCCCATGGAAACTACTTCAATGGAAATACAAGTAAGGAAGTGCCAGATCTGTGATACAGCACAGCGTAAGCGATGAATAACTCATAACTGCCTATCAGTCATCGACTCATATATAATTGCGTGGGAATTTGTAATACTTCAATATTTCAAATTAAAGTGTAAACTATAGCTTCGTCTTTATAATATATACATAAAGACTTTCTGCTGAGTCTAATTAAGCTGGTAAAAAAAAAATTGGTGGCAAAATGACAAGACGATTCGTATTAGAATAAAGACAGATAATAAAATATTTTTGAAAATGTATATTTTTATGTGAGTGAAATAGGCTGATTGAGAGTTTACTGTAACCACAGAATGCCTAACTAATAGCCCTTACACCTTAAGGTGCGGTAATACCTACATCATTACTCCCAAAACTGTGTAGAGATACATACATATATGTCGTAAGTAGTAAGATTTGATAATTAGGTTTTTTGCAAAAAAAAACTAGGGATTTTGCAAAAACCCGGATAATTTGATATAAGCATTACTTTTTTTTCAATCATCCTGACCTAAAGCTTTTTTTTTTGCAAAAAACCTAGTATAATTGAAAAATTTGAAACCTGCCTTAACTCTGATTGGCTAGATTATTGCTTGCTGGTAAACTCTTATTCAGATTGGTTCTCTGTAGCGTCAAAGGATATTTTAACGAACCAATCAGATTTCTCTTAAACACAAAAATCCCGTTTTTTTTCTGTTCCTGTGGGAATTTCGGGAAATCCCTTCTTAGTGCTCACCTACACTCCCCAAGAAACTCACGTGCAAAATTTCAGCCCTCTACGCCCAGAAGTTTCGGCTCTGGGTTGTCTGTCGTCCTGCTTTTAAAATACCTAATTAGGTACCACAAAGGATAAATAAAGAATCTTAATTAAATAATATAAATCAATAAATAATTCTTAGTGTTTCTATGAGCAGCAACAACCATGAGTGATATAAATCTAGTCTGGTCGGGGCGAGGTGGCAGCAAGCACTTTGCCTGAAATAGGTTAGGACATTAATTTTAGTGGAGTTCCACTCAACGAATACAACACAGCACTCAGATTTATCGATTCGGCACCTAAAAATCTTACCAGAGCTTTAGTTAGTATAGGACGGTCAGTGGTTTACTGACTTTATAACTTGATCCGAGAGGCTGAAAACGATTACGTCTCCAAGTTACGTGCTCGCTGGACAGCAGATATGGGCATATTGATGTCGTCCGCGAAGGTTCTTCCGCGTGCGCTCTCCGTTCTCAATTATACTTACTTGTTCATATAAAAAATGTTGCGCGACGACCATTAAATGTGTCTTTATTAATCATTTTCTTAGTTAATAGGTTTGCAGTGGTACTACTTACTTACTTAGTTTAAATAAAAAATTATCTACTGATAATTAGAATTTGGTGTTTTTTTTACGGGTTTTATTAAATGCTCGGAACGAGGTCGCTTTTTCTGTCTAGTTATCGTTACATATACCTACCTCTTTTCTGAAATACCAGAATAGAGTGTGGCAATTCCCTATTTACTTTATTTATTTCGATAATTGAGTTTTTTGTGTAATAATAGGTTAATTCACCAATTATTTCATTCATACAGACATTATCATGCCGAGCATCAGCATGCGCAGAGCGTTGAGTTTCGGAATACCTAAGTATTGTGTGTGCCTTGGTGAATTTGCTATTGTGAATTTGTTACTTGTTTTCTTTAGACTCAACCTCAACGCGTATGTTTCCTTCAAAAATATGGTTTCGTTCTATTTTTGAGTATGTAAATTAGGCATAAGCTACTGCGGCCGTTGTGCAAAACTGTCGTCCTTCGGTCAGCTGCGCGTGCGGCGCCGCGGGGTCTGTCCCGCCCGCGGCTTCCTCTGCCGCCGGAACCGGAACACCATTGTTTTCAAATCAGCCCCCGCCCCCAACCCGCGCCCCGCTCCGGCCGCCCCCGCCCCCGGCCACCTGCCGCTTGGACAAAACTTTGTGTCCACTACATTTTTTTATCTAAAGAGGCCATTCTAATTACTATAAAAATAGTACAACTCGCTAAGTACTTGCCAAAGATAATAAACTGAGGGTTTTTACCTGTAAGTCAATTTTTAGTGGGTGCTAGGTGTTATATCAGGCACCCATCGCTACAATGGACTTAAGAAAAATGCAGCAGAAAATGAAACTCTACAAATGAGTAAAGCACTTGAACTTGATTGTAACGATTTTAAATGATTGCTTGAATCAAAGCTTGATGATTGAAACGAAATGTCAGTTTTAGGGTGTTCTTGCACCTTCCGCTCTGACAAAGTACATCATTATGTACCGCGATCTAAAATTGTAATTGTGGATATAAATAACATTAACATTTTTTTCGATTTTCGTTAACATATAACATTACTCATACTTAGTAAGTATATATTTATAATTTTGCACTATTTTTCCTTACGCCGTATGTTGACTTGCCTCAATGCGCCACTTTATCTCAATAAGTGTCATAAATTCGTAACATAGTAATTTAAGTTTGTCATGTTTTGGCAAATGGCGGCGGCGGCGACACCACATCTCCATACAATGGGCCAGCTGCGGCTGCGGCCGAGCTGCACCCGCGCAAAAACATCAGCTGGCCGAGTGGCGGCCGATGCGAGCCGCGATACCGCGGTCACCGCTTGACGACGACATTACATTACTTAACGATTCATAACTCCTAAACAAGCAAATTGTTGTCAAGTCAAGCATATTTGTAAACGATATACTTGGTTTGCTGTCAGTCGCCTACAACATGGCGGAGACCTTTCTTGTTTGGGTGGATAGGTAAAGTATCTGCACTTATAGTCTGACAAATACTTAAACCCTCTTTAGCTTAGCACGAGAGTATGTACAATTAAAAAAAAAGCTCTCGCCATGGTCGTCACAGTCATAATTATATGATCCCTACTGCAAGCTAGGTCATTTTGCAAGAGCTGTGAACTCAAGAGTCCGATATACTTATGCTTTAACGTGCAGAGCGGCGACATAGCCCGTTCACTCTACAATACAAGAAATAAAGCCTTTCGACGAAATAATTTCTGTAGTGCACTCTAAAAGTACGCAGGCAGTATTCATGCGACAGTTGCTTTGGCGCGAGCTGAATGTCCACATCAAGAATTTTTTGCTTTAGAGATATATAGGTAGGTACCTACTAATTAGCATTTTTATCGCGCGGCAACATAGAGCTTCGCGATAACGCTCAAGCGTGAAAACGGAACATTCTTCGTAACCAACTGATAGATAATTCAATCAAACAAATACATTATACTCAGTAACTACCTACACTACTGGTATGCCAGATCTGAATTTTACAGCAATTTGGCCCTACAGTGCGAGGGCGCAGTCGGCAACGAGCTTCACTCAATTTGCAACGTTAGCGGCTGTGCTCAATTTTTCACAGTCATCGAACAATATTTCCGCGAGTTTCACCTACAACAAGCCTAAATCAGAGCACCGTTCAATTTTCTTTTTCCTCCTGTTTCTTCCCCTTGAATATTAAGCTGTGTTCGGGGCGGGAAGCGCTACGTCATTCGCCGACGGCTTTTCTTTTCTTAATAAGTAAAAGTACCGACCGGCGAGATAGAATCTGAGTCTATATTAACGAATCACGAGTTGTCCTCGGCCCGAGCCTCCGTGCCGGCGCCGCGTGAGCTATGACCTGCGGATCGTTATTTAATGTCAGATAGGCAAGTACCTGATCACTATTTAATTATGTAGGTACGTATCATACTAAGTAGTTTGTTGCGGCAGCACGCAGGAATGTTCAGAGTCAAATCATGTAAATAAGATGTCGAGTAAATATGCAGTAGGCTGAGCAATTACCCTAACAGAGGATGTTCATATATAGCGCTCCGTGCGACCGCCGCCGCCGCCGCTGCCGCTCGCCTTCGGTCACCTAATAAGGCGCTGCCTGGTTGCGCAATGCGCAAGCCATGCCGATGCCGTGATCTATTGCGCAATAACTCAGATGCGTTCGACAGCGCACTAGTTTACCTGTCACCTCTATTTGTGTGCGCACTGATTCTCGCTGCCAACTCGTGCCCAACGCAAAACAATGCTTCGACTTTTCCGGCTGCTGATACTTTAATTAAACGCACATAAATTACATTCGCGTTGTAAATCAATCGGCGTTGCGCGGGAGACTATATAATTATCCCCTGCGCTGAATGGGCGCTCTCTGCACTATTCCGCTGGCTGCGGGTGCGACCGACTTCAAACGCGCGTCGCGCACATTCCCGGTGCGCCGCCGCCGCCCGCCGCCCGCCGCGCCGCCGCTGCCCGCCCCGCCGTCGCTGCAGCGCTGCGTTTTGACGGATGGTGACATAAAGGACTGAAATGCATGTCGTAAAACACCGATAACTACTTATCTGAATTGAGACTTGCTATTTTCAGCCGCAGTTAGTCACAAGCATATACAATGATCCTTGCTGCTCCCTCTTCTAACTGTCTCATCCTATAATAGCTCGAATTTATAGCGATGATACTAACTTACACAAGCACTTTCTTGTTAGTATGTAGGTATTATTAGTCTTTACCTAAATCACCTAGCTTCTTTTTAACCGACAAAAAACAAAAAAGAGGAGGTTCTCAATTCGTCGCGTATATATATATATATATATTTATGTATAACTTTTTACTGAGTGGACCGATTTTGATAATTCTTTTTTTAATCGACAGAGTATATCTTGAAATTTGTCCCATAAAAATTTGGAAATAAATTTTCAACCCTAAGGGTGGAAAAATAGGGGTAATTTTGGATTACCAAGAAATTTTGAGTCGGTGCCACAGATCACTAAATTACCTGAAATTCAAAGAAATAACCGAAAAACGTGTGTCGCTGCGCATCGCGCTTTACGTAGATAATGAATTTGCTTGTGTGGTGTCGCGCCGACTTAAAATTTCTTGGTAATCCAAAATTAAGGCCTAATAGAAAGTGTTTCCCTATTATTTCATGCTTTTCAGTTTTTTCGGCGGTTAAATTTTTTGATAAAAAGTTTTTATGTATTTAATAAATACCTACAGTGTTTTCATTTCTGAAAAACTACAGTTTGCTAATATGAATAAAAAATTTACCCTTTTATTCATAAAAAGTTAAAGAGCATTTTAGTTATTTGACGTATGTCAATTTAGACTGGATGTCACGTATTTATCATACAACAAACCAGAGAAGTAGACCTCCAGTAACGCTACGTAAAACCTACTGTATCTTTATGAATAACACGGTTAGTATCCTACACTGTTGAAATATATTTTTAACCTATTTAAGTGAGGATAGGGTGAAGTTTTTGTAAAAGACTATCTTTTAAACAATAAAAATATAGATATAAAGTACCTTCCTTACCTTTTTTAGTATTCTACCGGTAGTAATAGCCCTTTCTATCTAATATTTAAATTTTTCATTCATCTAAAATTAATTTAGGTAATAAATAGCTAAGTATTGTTTCAGTTCTTAGAAGCTCCCCTTTATCTACGGCGGCGTTGTAAAGAATGTTGTTGTCCATAGGAAACGAACTTACAAAGATCTACTATATAATTTCCAGAAGTCAGTTAGTTTCCATGCCGCCGCAGCGAGACCGCTTCGCATTCGCACCCAGCCCGCTCCTCAGCCAAGTGCCACTAGAGCTTTTGATTGTAACGGCCTAGTTCGTTGGTATCACAAGCAGCAAGCCGTCGCTATCTGCGCAATCGCTGTACTCCGCGGCGTTTTTCTCAGCCGTAATGAATGTTTTAGCGCGCCGCGCGCTGGCTGGCGGCTGGCACTCCACCAACAATGCCATTGTCCCCGCGCGGCTGACACGGCCGCGACGCACACATGCACGCCATATGAAATATGCACCGTTTACATTTGAAATTTGCCAAACAGCATCATTAATTGAAAGCATTCCTAAAATTGCTAATCTGACATGCCACTTATTCCGACTAAACATTCAGAAAATATGCCTCAGTAATAAGTTCGAAAAGTATTGCGTACTCGAGTTCTAGCTATTAGCATTTTAATTTCGATGTATGATTCCCCTCGACACTTTAATAGATGAAAGATATGCGGCTCGAGCTGCGGGACCATGGCGGCGCGCGGAGGGCGGCACTTGTGATTGTCTACAGCACAATGTGATCCCCTCACGGAACTATGCGCATCATCAAAGCAAATATGTGGCCGCTCGCCCCCCGTTTCTACGATCCTTACCCCGGTGTCGCTGCGAAAAAACTAATAAAACGCGACAAGCATGACCCTGCTGCGCTGCTGCTGCCGCCGCGCGACTACCGCTCTCTTACGCGCCTTGTAAAACATCTACAGTCTATCAAAGACCTTACATGATGGTACCACCCGCCAGTAAAATTAATGTAGCCAAAACTGCAATATGTCAAACAAGATATCGGTTACCCTTCCTTGCTCGAGGCACGTGCGGGGTCGGGACCAGCAGCGAGTCAATAATCGCATTCCGGCTGCAGCGAGACGAATTAAAAATCAAATAATGTGCGCAAGGAATTAGAGGGCGCCGCCGCCGCCGCGCCGCCGAGGGACGCTTTATTAATTTTGTTTACATTGAAAATTTTCCTCTCGAGCATCACTTGAATGCCGGTTTAAATTTATCAGGTGAATAAGAAAGGTTATTTACGCAACGGAAGAGACGTTTTCAATATTTCTATCAATCAATATGGCTTTATTAAAATATGATTCACGATTTAGCTTAGAAGATAATATAATTTATAACTCCATAGTAAGTACCTTAAGTTACATATTAAAAATTTATCAGCGCGTAAGAAATTCAGATGAGCTAAATAATATTTCTAGACAATTACAGTCTTTGCAATGTGCACTGTGCAGTGGAATGAGAGAGAACGCCTAGAGTACCCGTATTTCTCACATGCAATCTTAATTTTTGGGGCAATGAGTTGATGTGAGCACGACTAATTTAATTTTCCGCTTTAAAAGAGCACCTGATGCAAACAAAATTAAATCGTTTGATGTCAAGAAACACCCCCTTGCCGGTCAAGTGCGGGTCCTCGGGTCCGGTGGGGCAGTGGCGTGAGAGGGGGCCGGGGAAGGGGGCAGAACAGGGTAATGAAAAGTTTAATAACGGTCTGCACGTGTGCGCTCTCAATGCACAATTTATTGGGAGTAATTTCGCATGTCATAAAACCAAATTAATATTGTCGGTGCGTGACCCGCCCGCCCCGGCGGCCGCGGGGGCGGGGTGGCCGCCCTCGCGCTCATACTCCGGCTTATCTGTTTAGAAAAACGTGCTCTTGTCCGCGTTGATTCTAAATACCTACTTCCGTAATTTAAGCTCCAAATACGTGGGTCAAATCAATTTTCTCTATCAGCTTTCTTTATCTGCACGAAGTGTATGTGTTTGATCTAAAATTTTAATCGACATATTAAAAGCATATGTCATGATGCATAATCAGGCATTTGTAGAGATCTGTGAGCTTGGTGTGGTGGCTTTGCAGATAAAATGTTCTTAGGTATTGAATATTTATACATTCTAGCACTCTCTTCTTGCCAGACATTGAGACAAATATTTCACGATCGATGCGACCAGCGCGAACGAGCTCACTATCTTTTGTTCACTAAATTCTGGTGGATTCCCGCGATACGTTTCATTTTATTGTTTGACAAAAAATGTAAAGTTTTTGGCTTCGGCATACCTTTGCCTACAAGTTGATGTAAATAACAAATTTATCGTTAAAATGACAAAAGTAAACTTAAAATAACTTACCTAATACTGAGCTAGAGTATATCAAACTATTTAATTTGAATCTTTGTCTTCGCCCCTGTGCTAGCTTACGAACTCAAATTAGTGTTTAAAGGCGACAATTGGAATTCGTTAGTTTTTCAAAAAAATTATAATTAATTTAAAAATGTAGATTAATATTAATTTTTGCAATTAAAATTATACTCTAACTCAATAAATAAAAAACTTTGATAGAACAGCCAATTCTTGCACTAACTGCTATCAATATAACACAAAAAATAGTAGAGACCAGTGAGATCTAATATCTAATATTAGATCTAATATCTAATCTGATATTAGAGACAAACCACTCCTAATAAGTCTTGTGTCAAATGATAAGGGTGGTAAAGAAAATGATACAAGACGATATTATTGCCCTCCCCGCGCGACAAATTGTTTTAATGAAAAGCTCCTTGTTGTGAGTGACGTCTTGTTCGAAGAGTGTTTTAACTACAGTATTCCTACTTTTAAGTCATATATTTTTATAATATTGTAAAAATTGTAAAAAGCGCTATTTCTAACTGGAATTCAGAAATACTTAGCTGGCTTTTGAATTTTGATGGCTAAAAATTTTTGTCCTGCAAATGCCCAAAGAAAGATGCTCTTAGATGTAAGTTATCACGTTAATAATAAATAAGTTATTTCGGCTCGCATTGCAAATAGTCGGTTTTCATGTTTTTTCTTGTTAATAGTTCACCTAACATAACTCTGAATCTATACATTGCTTGAAAAACCAGCAAAGTCTATAATACGATTTATTTCAGACTTTAATATAGATTGCTGGGTGCACTGGGTGAGTTATTAACTTGTAAACTTATTCAAGAGGGAAAAAAAAGTAAAGTGCCATGCATGACATTATACGGTCAAGCCCCAAAATTTTTAATTGTTAATTTTAAGCGTTTATATATTATATAATTATTTCAGACTTTTTCTCTACTTGTTTATGTTTTTATTGATTACTAGAGGCTGCCCCGCGGTTTCACCTGCGCAGATTTCTCATAAACACAAAAATCCTGTTTTTCCGTTCCCATGGGAATTTCGGGAAATCCTTTCTTAGTGCTCCCCTACACAACCCAAGGAACCCACTTGCAAAATTTCAGCCCTCTACGCCCAGTACTTTCGGCTCTGCGTTGTCTGTCAGTCAGTCAGTAACGAAAGAGATTTATATATATTGACTAGAGGCTGCCCCGCGGTATCACCCGCGCAGATTACTCTTAAACACAAAAATCCCGTTTTCTCCCTTTCCCATGGAAATTTCGGGAAATTATTTCTTAGTGCTCCCCTACACTCCGTAAGGAACCCACGTGCAAAATTTCAGCCTGCTACGCTCATACGCAATAGTTTCAGCTCAGCGTTGTCTGTCAGTCAGTCAGTCAGTCAGTAACGGAAGAGTTTTATATATATTGATATGTAGTTGGATATAGCTTTTAAACAAAATAATATTAAAATTGTTAAGGCATTCTAAAAAGGACCAAGCATTACTTAAACATTAGTTGTCTCGTTACCGTATGCAAATTGTTAAAATATTCTTGTATTTGAGTACAATAAAGTGTGTATTATTCATTCATTCAGTTTCGTTACTAACTAACATTTCTGTGAAAGTCATGTTATTTAGTTTTACCCTGTTCCTGGTAAGGTTTATTTCTGCAGTCATTTCAGTACCTCAATGGCTCAGTGGGCAGTGATGCCGAAGCTCCGGTTCCATTACTTCTAATCCCGGCGAAGATAACATGGCTATATAGGTTGGAACACTTTCGAAAAAAAAAAATCTTTTAAACCATGGCCGAAATCAAAAATATACGTCAATGATGCACTCACTAGATGATTTGCTTTTTTAAGGCACTGCTGTGTTAGCTTTAAGATTCCAAATCTAAGAAACTTAATATTTTTGACTAAAGTGGCCACTTTTAGCAACAAACCGTATATTTCTAAGAAATGTATTCTGAAAGCTACACTACAGTGCCTTAAAAATTCTAAGCTAGATTATCTAGTGCATTATAATAACACAAATTTTAGATTTTTTATTCGGATTAGTGCCAGTATCGCGGAAGATTGCGGACGGTGTGTATGATAGTTTGTTATAAATATAACAAAGAACCCTCCTCCCTCCTCGAGTCGAACGTTTACAGATTAATAGATCCGGGCACCGCGACTGATAGTGCAGATTATGCGTATTGGAGCTGTCGGAGCACTCGGGTGCAGAGTTAATGGCTAGGCTAAGGGTATAAGGTGCCTTTTTTATAATGTGTTTTCTGTTTTGTTTTCTGATACCCACTATCACAATAATATTAACAAGAATAATAAATATTAATAAAGGTGTATCATCTACTAAAACTTGTATCGCCATGATAAGAAAATAAGATTAATTATAAAGGAGATTGACCATTCTGGACCA
Source organism: Euspilapteryx auroguttella (assembly GCA_951802225.1). Classification (NCBI taxonomy): domain Eukaryota; kingdom Metazoa; phylum Arthropoda; class Insecta; order Lepidoptera; family Gracillariidae; genus Euspilapteryx; species Euspilapteryx auroguttella. The sequence continues at coordinate 5,047,500 of OX637645.1, forward strand.
AATGCTGCCCACGCATGTGAATATTTTTTTTCTTCTTCACATGAAGAGATATATATATGAAAAATAAAAAATAAAAATTAAAACCACGGATTTATAATATATACGTAGTACCTTAAAACTTATTTTTTTGGTGATCTTACATTTGATATATAGTTTTTTATCGTTTATGTTAAATAATATTATTATTATCTTACCTATTCTACCTCCCGAGTCCGGTTCCGACCTCACTAGTCTCGTCATTTCCCATGTTAACCCCGGAGCAATTGAGTCTCTTTGCAGTAGGAACATACCAAATCAAACTTGCGCCTAGCTATTACAGCGAGCATGTACGCACCACAGAGACATTTATTATTCAAAACTATGTCGGTCGCCTCGACGACCTCTCCGATTTTTCGATGCCAACCAGCAACGTACAACTGATTCGAGCGCACATAAAGAGCAGACATACATCGGCAAAAGTGTATCATTGCTATATTTTAATTGACGAGAACAATCATGGGCTCGATTCTGTTCAACATTATTGCTGCTCATGTTATATCGGGCGAAGAACGATCGGCAGTTGTGCCCACGTTGTTTGCCTAGTTTGGTTTTTGGGATGGGCTAGGCACCAAGACGTTGTGAGGCGCCCTGCTTTATTTTTAGATTCCATAATTATAGACGACGATGATGATGACGATTGATATGGTATTTTAAAATGTTTATCCTTAAATAAATGTTGATATTTTAAATGATACACCGTCTTTTATTTTTAAAATAAGCTGTTGGTTAGGATTTTTCGTCAATGTAAAATAGATTATTTTTCAATATTCCTTGGATAGATTCTTAAGCGCTTTAGGTTACAGACTACTGTTAGTCTAATGAACATTATGCACTATGATTCAATGCTGGGCAGCCTTGGTCCAGCGTCCATACAAAAATGGTCAATCTCCTTTTAATTATAAATCTGTTTTTCTAAGAAAACAATAAATAAATCCAAAACATTATTACTTAAAGGCCCTTTTGTATAAATAAACCTACTGAAACCAACGTAGTTACAGATTTCCATTCGTTAGCGTAATATATAGGCACAAGAATCCTGGCGTACTATTACGACCACATTTGCAACATTGCTTTTTGTCTTCCAGAGTTCCCACTCACTGAAGTCAATACAAAAAAAAACTCTAAGAGAACACAAAGCAATAAATTGCAAAAGCGGCCATAATTCAGAGGCAGTTATGGTATTGAAGGTACTTTCAAAAGCTAAAGGTGGTAACTCTCGGTATGGCGCGAAATTAAATGAATACTTTCGCCAGAATATTTTAAAAACGCGAAAAAATTTGAATTTCGCGCCATAGGTACCGAGAGTTATCACCGTAACATTCGTTTCGCATGTGTCTCTGAGTGTGATAAGAATTCATAACATAATCTCACGCCTTTTATTCCCCTAAGGGTTAGGCAGAGGTACTGGCTCAAGAGCCAGACCCACGTTTAGCCAAGTTTATGCATTTATTACCAACGTGACAAGGGGCCAGCTTGTCGCCGCGGTTATAACGACCACTACTGCGGCCGGGACCAACGGCTTTACGTGCCTTCCGAAGCACGGAATCATCTTACTTTTCGGACAATCAGGTGATTCAAGCCTGCAATGTCCTAAGAATTAATAAGATAATTAATAAGATTAAGATAAGAATTAATTGAATAAAATATACTTGTATGAAATTATGAATACGATGAATTTATAAAATACATTATTTTATAAGACTAAGTATTACACAATTATAGAAAGAAAGAAAGATTACAAAATTATATCCAAACAACGAAATCAATCGTGGCTAACATTAACAAAAATATAGCATAGTTAACAGAAAATGTTATCTAAAGAAAAAGTAGAGAGATGGCATATTTTGGAGTGGAGCGGCGTGTCCCGCGGTCAACAGTCAGGTAGGTCACTCCCAGATGGGGCCGATAGCGACTGTAATTGTAATTAATTACGAGACCCCAACGATTGATAGATAATCGATAAACGGAGGAGCCCGGTCGGCCGCGGCTGCCGCTATCTCAGGAGCGGATCTGAGGAGGCAGGGACGGGGGGTGCGTGGAGGGACAGGGGGGGGAGAGGTCTGGCTGTCTTGGTGGTGACAGTGGAAGACGGATGCGGCGCGCGGGGCGCCCCGCTGGCCGCGCCTGGGAACCTCGGCCGAATCTCGGGTCAGGACCAATAAAACATTCGCTTTAAACTAATAAGGTGTAGCCCGAAAGGTTTTTTTGGGCTGCGGTAGCGGAGACTCGTCTTTAAAGGGTAACGATTTAAGTTGTGCGAATTGGATTTCGTAAAGGTTTTGTTGTCAGACAGGATTTTTTTATTTTTTTTTTCTTTGTCTCGACATTTGAGGAAGAATGTCTTTTATTCTTGGTTGTTGAGAAACAATTTATTCAGGACCTTTATTTCCATCATATCTCTCTAATGTAAAGTATTATCATCTTCAAGCGCTATTCATCAATCAAGCTGTACCGTGTACCCCTCTGTCACGTCATCATTTGTCAGTGCGTGACGCTTGCCTGGCTGCAGGCTGGGACAGAGCGGCACAAGCGGGCTGTGCTGACTCACGCGGTGCGATCCTTCGTCTGATATCGAGCAGCTTCGTTCCCGCAGAAACCTTAACTACTCCTCATCGTCGCACATCCTTGGATCTTCGTCTCATCTTAAAATGCATCACCAGCATACTTGCAGGCATTTTGAGCTTTTTCTGATGTTGTGTTTTGGATAATTTATATTCTCGCACAGTGCTCATAATTGTATACAAAAACTTGAGCTCTGTAATGTAATTGATAAAAAAATTACAACATTCGATCGATGAGGTTAAACTAAAAACAGTGCAAAAAGTTGTGCAGGCTGCAACAATGCCGAATGACGGTCGCGGAGCGTTTTTGCGGCTGGCCCGACCGCCGACCACCGCCGATATCACTTCATTTTCACAATTCCCATTCATTACTTCAGTATAATACGTTTTATTTAACTTTTCTTTTGTTATCTCCACGCCAGGGCAGAATGTAAAAAATCTCAGCGAGTGAACTTTAGCGTTTGGTTCCCATCGGGTCCGGTGAGATGTCGAGAGATAAGCTCGATAAATTTAATTAAACGTCTTCTGAGGGGCGCGGGCAAGGTCCGGGCGAGGAGCAGGCAAATTTGTTGGGACTGTTGGGACCGAGCGAGCGGCCGCGTGAGTATTAATTAAGTGAGGCGAGCGGCCGCAGTCAAAGCCTGCGCCGGACATCGCCTCCGCAAAAAATGTCGCCGACGAGTCTCCGGCCGGTCACACACAACAGCCGCTGGCTGGTCCCGGGCCGCGGGGGCTGGGGCGCGGGGAGGTGCGGACGAGGATGATGCACACAGGTTTGCTCTTAGCGGCGAGCACTTTGAGCAGGCGCGGGAGCCAAGACCACTTACTTGTACGTAATTAATGCTCTATGTCTGTGCATGCACCCGTTTGTCCGCGGCCCTTTGAGAATTCACGGTGTCCGCCACTGCCTTGCAGCCCGCCGCCGCCGCCCGCCGCCCCGCGGATGGGTGTCTGACCTCTTTGATTTATTGTCGAGGTTATGAAACATTTTGTTGTACAGTTTACGATTTGCATTAGGACAGTCTGGTAAAAAACAGATCAGAATTTATGATGTGTAGCCCGATGTGCCGATAAGGCTTCGCTGAGGTAGCTTCAGGCAGCGCCCGCTGCGCGCCACGGGCCGCCCGCGGTGCTCGCCGCTTGCTGCAGACAAAAACTGCTCTCTTACTTAGCCCCTGACTACTCACTGCTTATAATACATGACACAGCTTAGAGCATCAACTTGTAAGTCGTATTAACAGTCAGGTAATATTATGAAAACTATATTGCAAATACATTCATATTAATATTACTATACCGAATTGAATGCTTAAAAGGTTTATGCTCTAAATACGCAAATGAACCGCGAGCTCGGTTGCGCAGCGTTTGTCGGTCCAGTATGCGGCGGCCCTGCTTCTGACTTATCGCCCGCCACTGCCCGTCTGACGCTAGACACAACATAATCATTACCTGCGCCTGCGACATTCGGCTAGGAACCTCTGCCATCATTCAAACTTTTTTAAATAATGGCTATCGTAGGTTTAATACGAAAGTGTAGGGGTTCCCACAATAAACTCTTTTAATAAAACGAAGAATAGATTCCCCCTCCTGTCCGCAATGCTGCAAGTCGGTATGCCTTCGGGCTTCGGCTCAGAGTTCACCTTCTTGATCTTGACCAGCAGAGCAAATCCCATCCCTCTACTACAGCACTAGGACAATACTGACACGACTAGGAAGAGGACAAGTCCGTCATCAGGCAGAGAAGCACGTCAGGCGTTGTCGCTAAAGTAAAATTACCCTAAATTTAAGGAACGTGATTTTTTTTTGCATTCATTTTATTATTTTTACTATACCACAGATTAGCGTGTACAAAAAGATAGGTATAAAGATTGTAATGATAGCCGCCCGATGATGTTCCGTGCATCACCCGTCATGGTGCTGGCTGAAAATCAGCGCTGTGAGCGCAAGCTCTCAGCAATATGCTGAGCCAGTGCCTATTAATTGCTGCAGGGACACACATTATTCACCTGTTTAGAAAAGTTAACTCATTTTATTTGTTTAAAATTGTTTGTCGTACTTTAGAATCTTTTAATTTATTTTTATTGTTTATGTGCAAGCATGCTTTTATATATCTTTTTTTTATTACATTAATGTCGTGTGTCAATGTGGCAATAATAAACGTTTTTCTTTCTTTTCTTTCTTAAGTAGTATAATAATAATCGTGCCAACTTATAATCAGGCGATACGGAGTTTGCCGGTCCAGCTTAGTCTGTATTGAGTCATGCTGAGTGAGTGCCATTTTACGGCGACTGCAACACACACACAACTTGTTAAATTTTGTTGTTATTTTAGTTATTTTAAAATGTTTTGAAGTATGTGCTGTTGTTGTTGTTCGTAGGCTATTGTATATTATTATGTAATGTGTGTTTTTATTGCTGTAAATAAATTTTTCTTTCTTTCTTTTTCTTTCTTTATTGTATTATTACACTTGACCACCCTATTGCTACGGAATCCAGCCCCGGCTCAATGTGGACAAGAATAGTTTAACAGAGGATTTGAACAATTTCACTGGTACAAGTGCATAAGAGTTATAATGGCCAATTAGGCCATAATATTTGATATGGTCTTAGTAACTGTCCTTTAGAAGAAAAAGAGTTTAAATATAATTACAGGTGATTTCTCTAAATGCTTAGGGCATTTCGAAAAAAAATATCCGGTAGCCTATCAGGTTCTGCTCCAGCCAATTCTAACTTAGCAATACAATAACGTTAAGTTTGTCCAAAATTTTGTGAGCAAAACATCCGACCCTCGAGTTGGTCAACTATTTATTGAACTTCGAAGTTTAATTGTTATTAGAGACAATAGCCATGGTTAGTCCTTTCGGGGTTATGCGGGGTGAAGTGGTTGCGACGAGGGGGGAAAGGCGTGGAGGCAGGGGGCGGCAGGTGCCGGCGCGGCCAGCAGCGGTATGTCGAGTATGTAGGCTCGATGATCGGCGGCAGATGTGACGTCCTACGCCGACGCCGAGATATCGACATAGATATAGTTCTCTAATTTTAGTGTCTGAACTCGTAACATAAGTTAACTATGTTTCCAGGAACGAGATACCATGGCGGCGACGGCGGCACGGCGGTCGCATTACCATACGAATTAGATACTTTATTGAAACAGTAGGCTACCGAATTTGTGGACCGGATCAGCAGAGGAATTTTAAAGACATTAACGAACAATTTATGGGTTTATTTGTTCGCTTTTACGAGCGCCGGCCGAGGCTCTACCGGGACTCTCAGAGTCCCCAGGACTGATTCTATCGACACTATTATACATATAATATTGATAGATGCATTTAATTAGATATTGAATATTTTTTGACCACAAAAAGTAATATGCCGGTGACACGGCAACCGCTGCAAGCAGTCGGAAGTAAATTATGTCTTTATCGTGGAGGGATCGTCGTCGGTGGATGGAATTTATTGCTAGAGACGCGTGTGTCGCCGGCAGGGTGGGTGCGGGGCGGGGGGTAAATAATGACGTTTAGTAATTGATTAATCGAGCGAGCAGGACCCGCGCGTCGCGCGACCCGCGGCGTGATGCTATCGCAGCATTCCTCCGGGTCACCCCTGCCCCGCGCCGCCCGTGCGCACACCACCAAAGGGTCACCAAAGCCCTCGCGCCACCCGCCCACACCTCTGCAATGCTCAGACGCGGCGCCATTGCCTTAATTAATCGGAATGACGGAGACAAGCTGTCCCTGTATCCTGCACTGACTCCTGAGCAAACGACTGAAATCCAATTGAGATAGAAATAACTCGACATCTTTGTACTTTGACAAATAACAAATTAGATGACTCTCTCTCCTATCTATCTACTCTAATAAGGTTATATATGACAGTGATGTATTTCGGAACCACGACATGTTCGTTAACTATGGTAACTTAAATGGCAATGGAAAGGACTATGGTCGATCGGAGTTTTTCTGCGTGATCGAATCAGAAATGATGTGATCCATAGAAGAACTAAGGACACCGAAATAACCCCAAAGAATTGCAAAACTTAAGAATTGCAAAGAATTGCAAGACTTTAAAGGACAACTTTGAAACCAGCGTTTTTTTATTCCAACCAATATTTAATCTATAAAAATAAGTTTTTTAATAATTTGTATTCTTAAATTTTTACTTTATACTCAGAGGAATTTCTCTGCGGGATCGAATCAGAAATGAGGACATACGTAGAGAAACCAGGGTCACCGACATAGCCAAGCGGTTAAGCTCGTTGAAGTGGCAATGGGCAGGTCATATAGCCCGCAGAACAGATGGCCGCTGGGGCCGAAAAGTTCTCGAGTGGAGACCACGGATCGGCAAGCGCAGCGTAGGACGTCCACCTCAGTCCACGTCCAGATGGACGGATGATCTGCGCAAGGCTGCGGGTCCACGCTGGATGCAGGCCACCTGCGATCGGTACAGATGGAGAGCCTTGAGGGAGGCCTATGTCCAGCAGTGGACGTCCTACGGCTGAAATGATGAATGATGATGATGACTCAGAGGAATCAACCTCAAATTACTCTATACAATGAAGTGTTGCATCCAGAACAGTCTGCGGCGGTTTAGGGCGTCGCGTCGTCTTCGTCGTGTTACGAAGGGAGCGCGGACTAAACCAAACCGCAGAACAATTACTACAAAACCTACTTTACTTAATTATCAATAATAAAAGTTGATTGCGAGTAATTATCTTAGATATGGTAGGTTCGTGCGCGGGCGCAGTAAATCAGCGAGTTAATGCGCGCGGGGGCTCGTTAACACCGCGGTTTATCGCGGCCGGCCAGGTAGCGCTACACTCTTTTTACGGCTTTCTTATTGATAAAGAAAAACTTAAAATTAAAGTTACGATAGAAATATCAGGCAATTAATGTTCCGTTTTAAAGATATGTGCTTGCCTGTAATTTTTTTTTTTAAGTATGTTGTACTTTACTAACTACTTACAAAGACTGCTCCGTTGCTCAGGTTGGCAGTGATGTGGACTGAGATGCATGTGCACCTTGCTGCATAAAAAGAAAAAAATAATAATATTTTATTAAATTATATTTCATGCATCCGTTTTTTTTATGAGGAATATTTTCATAAAACACAAAAAAATATTTAAAATTTGATGTAATTTGTGCTTATTTGTATTAATCAACTATGAAAATAAATTTTTCCGCACGATTTCGTTCGTGTCGTCAAATAGTAGGACTTCTAGGGCTGCCCGATTGTTATCAACTGATCCAGATCAAATATGTGCTGGACGCATTAAAGAGCGTTCGGACTATTATCTAATTTGTGGCTAATTTTATCTTATTGAAGCTGCGCTCTGCTTGGCTCCAGATACTTGCCCTTGGAATACATCGAAGTCCCCAAACGTCTTCTAGAACTAATAAAATCTGACCGTTTAAGAATAACTGAAACTTATTTGAATATATAGAAATGAGTACCTCAACGTTGCACCTCGTAAACCGCGGCGGCCGCTGTCACTGCAGCCGGGATCCATTAACCTTATCGAACTGTCCACTTAATGAGAGCCAACGACTAATTAGGGTCCGCGCGGAGCTGCACGCTGCAATAAACGCTTTATCTAACGACGCGGGCAGCGGCGGCCTGCGCACGCAGTTTGGCCATCCTTTTTATTGTAAGGTGATAATTTATCGTTTTTGTTTATCTTAAGGAGCTGTAAATCAACAAATTTATTGTTTCGTTACATCATTCTCAACCAGTTCCCGGCGGTCGTAAAGATAGCGCCTGCGCACCGCGCCGCCGATTATAAAAACCCACCTGTCAATTTAACGCAAGTATGTTACTGGTAATTTGATTTTATCATTTAGCAGTGGTCGCAAAACAGATTAAAAGAACTTCTCAACATCGACCTTTCAGCTGAAATTCGTCTATTGCTGGGTAGCCACCCCCACAGATCGCTATATTGACCGGTCTTAGTGCGACCCGTATTATTATATGTTTCCGGAAGAGTAAGGACTTTATTTTGTTTTATTTAATTTACCTACAAACTTACTACTTTCAATCTTTATTTTGAATCACTTTTCGTCTGTTAGGTAGGAGCATCCGAATATCCTTTCTGAAAACTAAGCACCTGAATGTTTAAGTCTAGGTAGTTTATACGAAGAAAAAAAAGTGCCGTCCCTGACAGTAAAGGGCCCCAACTGCAGGGTTGCATGTGCAAGAGGTGATTATAAATATTATCAATCATTAAGGAATAGCTGCAACTAATTATAACCCTGAATAACCTAAGAAAAGCATTATTATGATTTAGGTTGCAAAGTCAGGGCGCGGGAGGAGCTCGGCGGAAAGATGGCGTCGGCGGATGCGGTAATTGCGTTCGTGGAAGCCTCTCCGCGTCGCATACAGATTGCTGCCGCAAAAACGCGCCGCTGGCAATTAGACGCTGCCCGCCCCGCCCTTCACCATCACCACACGTCGCCCGCCCCCCGCACGCTTCTACGGGAACATATTATAGCTGTGTATTATGCATGGGCCAAGTGGATGAGAGATACAGCCATCGCTAATATATTTTTTTTTTGGATATACTTAGTATATATATAGTATATACCTCTCTTTCTCTCTATTTTCGTTGCTTCTCCATAAAGCCTCGGGCCTTCAGAAGACGTGTCCATCGCTGTTGGTCTTGGGCCAGGTCCAGCAGTTACTTGTCTTGGTCGGCCCGGCCTCCTATACACACCTGAAGGATGCCAACTTAGGGCTGGTCACGTCGGTTGGTAGTCATGAGCCCTTCGGAACGTGTCTCCGATCCATCGCCATTTTCATTCTCTAATCTCCTCAGGAATAAGTGATCAATACCTCGGTAGGTAGTACTCAGGTACCTATAAAGTTTCCAGATGCTTTCTGGGAATAAGTAGAAATATAGGTAGCAAGCCTGTGATTCAAAAGCTTCACTAAAATATAACAACCAACCACAAATATAGAAAAATGAAATTATAAAGAAAATTAACATGAATAATAATATAAGGTTTTTCTTTCACTTTGAATATTATAATTAGGTAATAATTTTAGTTCAATACAGTTTACACCAGATTACTCAGTTTTAAACTCATTTCGAGCTAAAAATCACATTAAATATAGGTACAGTTGTATAACCGGCGGCACCAAGTTAACAGTCATGTCAAGGACTTGATATTTATGATGCGAGCAATTAAAGCTGCCAATTAACTATTTTTTTCCGGATTAGAGGAAAACGAGAGCGCTTTAGTTTCTCAGAAGAATGTGGGAGACTAGAGATCTGCTGCAGAACTGCTACAATGTTGCAGCGGCGGCGGGGCCTGTACCGACCATTATACTGTAATGCAATTAAAGTTAATATAAAAAAGGTCATACTATTTAAGTATATAGAGCGTTTGATTGTCATATAAAATATTGCAAGATAATTATTCGGCTTTCCCCACAGCTTTTCTGAAATTGTAAGGACAGATACATACATGATTAAATAATTAATGTAAAGTTGTCAGTAACAGAATCGCTGCTGCTGCAGCAGAGGGCACGGCGGGTGGCGGCGCGGCGCTGGCGGCGCGGCGCTGGCAGCTCTGCGAATCTATTTTTTCAAAGTCAAAGTCAAAGTCAAATTCTTTATTCAATATAGGATACAAGATATCACTTATTGAAAGTCAATTAGACTATACATCTAATCGCTATTGATACCTTATTTGGTAAAGTATCCTATACTGTGAGAGGCGAGGTAGTTCAGGGTGCCCACCAATTGGCTCAGGTAAACAAATGTTTGCCTTGCCTTACGACAATAGTCGCCTGGAGAGGCCCCCAAACGAGCCCTCCTCTGTCAAATGATTCTACTCCCTTTCGCAATGATTTTACAGCGTAGAGAAGAAAGGGGTAACAAACTCTACTTTACAATTTATCTCTCTTTTTTCTTTCTTTTTGTTTTGTGATATTACAATATTTACAATACAATTAAGTGACAATACTATGAACATTATACAGATAAATAAAAATGAAATTACATTAAATAATGAAAAATATCTTAAGTGCAGAGCTAGACTACTTCCATGCGTCTTTGTCGTTTACATAATCATCAATATTGTAATAAGCTTTCTTAATCAGAACTTTTTTGATACGAGTTTTAAACTCATTATCATTCAGGATCAAAATTTCTTCGGGGATCTTGTTATAAAATCTTACTTCGTTTCCTATAAAGCATTTGTTTGTCCGTTTTAGTCTGTTTTGTGGAATACTGAGTTTGTTTTTGCTACGCGTTCTAAGGTCCTTAATTTTATCACATTTTTTATCAAACATATGTATGTTTCTACGAGTATACATAATAATTTCGAAAATGTACTGGGAAGGAAGCGTCAAAATATCTATTTCTTTGAATTTTTCTCTGAGGGACTCGCGAGCTTTAAGCTGATAAATGTTTCTGATTGCGCGTTTTTGTAGTATAAAAATGACGTTAAGATCTGCAGCTCTTCCCCATAGAAGCAAGCCATAGGTCATTAAGCTATGAAAGTAACTAAAATACACAAGTCTCGCGGTAGACACATCAGTTAATTTTCTGATTTTCCAGATTGCGTACGCAGCCGAACTGAGCCTTGCCGCAAGATTTGAGATATGGGGGCCCCACTGAAGTTTCGAATCTAGAGTGATACCAAGGAATACAGTTTGATTTACCAGATTAAGCTTGTTATTGTCCAAATGTATGTCTGTATCACAAGCAGTCACATTAGGCAAGGAAAACTTAATGCAATTAGTTTTCTTTGCGTTCAAAAGTAAATTATTAGAATTAAACCATTGAGATATCTCCACTAATGTCTTATTTATATCTAAATTAAGGGAATCACCTCGTTTAACTTTAAATGTTAAAGAGGTGTCGTCAGCAAAGAGTACAACATCAGTAAGTTTATCTAGCATGTAAGGGAGATCATTTATGTAGACTAGGAACAGGAAAGGCCCCAATATCGATCCCTGAGGTACACCAATCTTGATAGGACAACCTGCAGACACCGCACCACCCATGTCCACCCGTTGGTCGCGATCAGTAAGATAAGAGGCAAGTAGATCAAGTGATTTATCAATTACGCCATAGTGCTGTAATTTAAGTAGCAGAGTCTCATGATCAACGCAGTCAAAAGCCTTCGAGAGGTCACAGAAAACCCCAATAGCATCGTGAGAATCCTCCCAGGCTCCATAGACACTGCTGATGAGTTTGTGACCTGCGTCTAAGGTAGACCGCCCTTTCCTAAAACCAAATTGATTTTTGTGTAGGAAGTTATTAACAGAAAAATGAGACGCTAATTGTGCAAGAATAAGTTTTTCAAATATTTTACTTAAGGCTGGAAGAACCGCGATTGGTCTATAATCAGTCGGGTTTTCGGTATTTCCAGATTTAAAAATAGGAATGATTTTGCTGTACTTCAATAAATTTGGAAAAATGCCTTTTTCAATACAAGAGTTAAAAATTAATGCTAAGTGAGGAGCTATAAGTGTTATAATAGGTTGAAGTACTTTAATTGATATCCCCCATAGGTCTTCTGTCTTTTTTAAATTAAGTTCCTTAAATATCTTAATAATGCATTGCGGACCAACATGGCGAAACGTGAGCGGAGGCGGCGCGATGTCAACATGTTGCTTAAGAATAGTTTCCGCGGCGCTGGCAGATGCGTTAAGGTCTTTAGTGGTTTGGAATGGGATGTTAGCAAAGAATGATTCGAATTCATTCGCAATTTCCGATTTATCTGTTACGAATTTACCATTTAAGTTCAAAGCTTGAATACTTTCCTTAACGTTAAGTTTACCAGTTTCTTTATTAATAATCCGCCAGACCGTTTTACTTTTATTTTTCGAGTTTTTAATTTTATTATTTAGATAATTAGATTTTGCTTTGTTGCAAACTATTTTAAACAATTTAGAATAATTCTTAACATATTCAAGAAATGAAGGGTCTTGATTATAGGATTTCCTATCATATAACTCATATAGGGCATCTCTGCTTTTCCTAATTCCCGGCGTCGCCCATGTACTGAAATATGAATCCTTATTACTGCAAACTTTTTTTAGTTTAAATATAAGATCGAACTCTATCCGTATAGCGGAAAATAACTCTTGATATAGTGTATTGGGATCATCTGCCTCAAAGCTCAGCAGGGCAAGGCGCATCTGAAGACTCTGATGAAATCTTTCCATGCGACTTTGGTTCAATGGCCTAAAAACTAAAGTGTTTTGTTGTTCTTGTTCAACTGTGTACAATAAAACGTTTAGACCCTTATGATCTGACCTTAAAGAAGTTAACAAAGATTTTTTGAAGTAATTACCGTTCATTGCTACGTTATCTAAACAAGTTGCAGACGTTCCCGCTATTCTAGTGGGTTCGTTGAACAAAAACTTAAAATTAAAAGACTGGAATAGGCCTAATAGAGTGGTTCTTTGGGTCGTGTCAGTAAGTAAGTCAACATTGAAATCTCCACAAATGACTACCGTTTTATTTGAACAGCTTACTTTACCCAGTACGTCTTCCATTACAGTTACAAAATTATCGAAGTTGGAAGAAATGGGAGGACGATACACACATAGAATTATATAGCGGTCTAGCTCTGCACACGCAACCTCACAGGTGCTTTCAACTGAAAGTTTGACAAAGTCCTTTCGCTCTTTAACTTTATTAATATTCCTAGTTAATATAAGGCAACCACCTCCATTTGAGAGTTTTCTGTTAAATACACTTGTTACTTTAAAATCTATGAGACTAAAGTTCATTTTGTGTGGTTGTAACCATGTTTCTGTACGTACATGTTTCTTACGAATGCTGCCGCGTGCTCGCGGGAAATATAACTTTATCCAGGCACGAGACATTATAATATTACCACATAAATCCGCTCTAATGTCCTTTAATATCGACAGCAATTAGCGGAAAAATCCGAGGTATGCTTTTCGCGCCGAGACATTTCATTTTCCGATCATATTTGGAAAATTTATTGAGACGCCTGCCATAGTAGGTAACCATAAATTTATGGCATTTTAAAATCATATCTATAAACTTTGAAATTGGTATTCGCAGTAATTTTTATTCGGATTTGAATGCACCTGTGAAGAGTGGTAGTTATCACGGCTGGGCGTGGCCGCGGGCGCCCGGCCGCCCCGCCCTTTGCGCCGCTGCTGTGCTCCCCGGGCAACCATCGCAGCCAGCACTGCACAAGTGTGAGTGACTGCAGCGCAATCGAGCTGCATGTCGAGCCAACTGCCAACTGCTTTATATTCGCACACTTATCTTAATATCATGCTTCAGCAGTCCAAAACGACTGAATGAATATGGCAAACATCAACAAACAAAGAATAAATTAGAAATAATTTTTAATGTATAACAACATTCTGGGAATTCTTGACATCCTTTCTCAAAACGTGACTTCTAATTATTCACGGGCGAACCCTGAGTAAGATTATTCTGTTCGAAATAAATTTTAAAGACGTCTTTCTTGCATAACTTCCCAGCTAGCACACTAGTGGAAATTGCAGCCTAAATTGTTACCTTAAGTGGTTTAAGAGTAATTTAAGGGTTCTAGTGGCAGGCTAAAGTTGCATAACAGCTTCCATAAGCGCCTATAGCTGCAAAAGTTACTAAGAGTGGCAAAAGTTCCACCCAGTATTACCTTAACCTGTATAATAGTTCGTTTTAGAACTCTTTTGCCACTACAGTCTCTAGAACAGAGTTAAGCAATACTTTTTAACGCTTACGGTTGCATATGAGTTGCTACTGGAGCTGTAATACGCCTGTAAACTTTATAAAAGAAATAACTGTAGCCTATAGTAACAAAATCCACTACAGAGCTACTGCTAGTAATATAAGGGTAATAAATATATAACTGTAAGCTCTATATAAGAAGCAAGGACTACTATAAGTAATGCAATAGTAATAAAATGTTCCTTTGAGCAGCCTACGTTATTCGCAATTTTTGTTCTAAATAAAGAAAAATGTGCGAGGGTTCCGTCGGTATAATACATTTTAATACCAGTTGGAGATCAAATATTAAAGACAGGTGTCAGGTTCAAAGTATCCAATGTTTGTTTTGTGCTTCTGAGCAAAATAAATACTCATTTTCCCAATCCATTAAGCAGTTTAGGCGTGAAAGCGTAACAAACATACACAATCGTTTTTTTTTTATATAGCCTCTTTAGTATTCTACTGCTGCGCAGACCTCCCTCGCTTGCTTCCAGTGGTGTCTCATTGCAGTCTCCGGACACTCAGTTCCTAACATACATACTTAGTCACTTTTGCAATTTTAAAAAGTATTTTTTTTGTAAGATTTCTTAAAACTAATATTTACTATTTCCAATTATCTTCAAGGATACCTGATCTTTATTGTATCTTTGGTTGAATAAGTAAAGTGTTTTAAAACAAGAAAATACTTAGCATTGCTGTAGCTCTATGTCGTAAATATAATTTTTATTTGTTCTTATACTTGGCAATGGCAGAATCAAGGATCCCTAAAACACTTACTCAAATAATTTAAACTCGGAAAAGGGGATCACTTTTAAGAATATTAGTAACAGAAGAGTAATAAAAATCACTCTAAGGCGTAAACAGGGAGAACTTAGCACTTTGAGTTCTGCAAGAGTGCTATTAGAGAGAATTTTGCAGGCTTAGGTTGTATTTTGTAGACGCCATTTAATTTTAAAAAATTTAGGTTTTTTTAAGTGACTTTGAGGTTATATACAATATATCCATGTACAATTTTACGTATTTCTTACAAAAAATGGATTGATATAGCATTATTAGCTCACAGGCATATTACATGCAATGATTTGGGAATGTTTTTTATTAAAATTTGTAGATAAAACAGAAAATATTTTACATTATAATTGTTTTTACTTTGCATTCTGATATAATTACGGAAGCGCGACAAAATTACTCAAAAAAATATCATTAACATTCACAGAAAACTTGTCTGCGTTTAAAAATTTGCTTTTATACGAACTGAAAAACCTAATAACACCATATTACTTACTAAATATTAAATTAATGGCCGCCGATATCCGCGATGAGCATCCATGGAATTTTAAAACTTGTATTACTTGTGAATCTTTTGTCACAAAAACCAAACACTTGGCGTAAATTATTTGTCATTCATTCACAGTTCGTTCAATCTCATTCACTAGAAAGTGCTAGAGGAGCGCTATAAGAGAGTTAATTGTTTGTTGCAGCCTTAGTAGCACCTCTTGCCACCGTTATAGAGCTTCAATAGCACTCATAGTTGCATAAAATTGTGCCCAAATTGCTGCATAAGGGTTGCATAAGGGTTCCAGAGCACGCTATAGCGCTTAAGTCTATTACTATAAGTAATAATCGGACATGCTCCAAAGCTCTTATGCAACCAAATGTGCTGCTTGGGTTAGGTCAGAATATTTAACGTTAGCCAGACTAAGTAAACATTCAATAAAATTGTGAAAAATACTATTATTAGGGTAATATTTGGGAAATAAGTGATATGTAAGTGGGAAATTCAATTTGATATTCATGATTTTATAACCGTTTATTCGTTTATTGTTTTCATTCTGCATCATAAATTCATTGTCATTGTTATTATTAATCAATTATTTATTAAGGTTTATCTAGTGAGGTGGGGAAACGCTACGCTGGTACCTCAGGCTGGTACATATATATATGAACAAAATACGTCTTGACAGGATCATAGATATCATAATTTTTTTTTTTATTTAACCAAATCAACTTAATACCTATTATATAAGGTTTAGGGTTGTCATGGCAACCACAAAAACTAATCCAAAATGGTAGTCCACAAAATTTCCTAAACTTCTTTTTAGCTTTTACTCATTATTCTACTGTACTAAATACTCGCCATGAACAGACAAGGCATACTCGTAAGAAATACAAAAAACAACAATGGTTAGGTATAAAAATATATTTTATTAAATATAGGTATTGTATTTTGTATAATTGAAACTTGATTCTTCAAAATGAAGCGAACAAATATAAATGTATATTTTCTTGCAGTACAAATATTTTCCTGACCAATTATGTCAAGCCAAGCCTTTCGCTTTTCCGAAATCTTTAGCAATCTAAAAAGTATAAAGTTATGTTTAGTATAATATTGTACTAGCTGACTTACCGAAATAGAAAGTAGGTAAGGCTAGCTACGAATAATATTATTCTACACATAGGTCTACAAATAGTTACTAACAAAAATTGAGATAAGTAAATATTCAAGTTTTAACAATAAGAATGACACATAACTAATTTCCTTAAAGATCACCTACCCGATATTATGAATGACCATTCAAAATGGCGAGCTGGCTTAAAACTGTCAGATCATGTTGAAGGAAAAAAATAATAATTGCAAATCCATACACTCAGAAATCTTTGCTCCTTTGAGTCAATAGGACGGCTGACCGGCCTAACGTGCCTTTCCTCAGAGAAAGGAAACCGCCGCTATGCCTTTCAAAGCACTAAAGCTATGGTGGCAGCATTTAAAGTCTGACCTTGTTATTCATAAAAAGTTAAAGAGTATTTTAGTGATTTGACGTATGCCAATTTAGACTGGATGTCACGTATTTACCATACAACAAACAAGAGAAGTAGACCTCCAGTAAAGCTACATAAAACCTACAATATCTTTATGAATAATACTGTGATAATATTATGTACAGCCACTGGAATCAATCTTTTGACCGCCCGACCCGACCCTATTTTAATGAAATTAATAAATCATGCTGTGTGCAGTAAAAAATAAGAATAGATATATTTGACATAGATAGACAGACATAGACAAAGATTGTATTATTATTATTTACTAGCTGACCCGGCAAACTTCGTATCGCCTTAGATTATAAGTTAACATGATTTTTATTAATTAAAGTTAATCATGCTAAGTTAATTAACATGATTATTATTAACTACCTACCCACAAAAAACTTGGCTGTATGACTTTGTTTTTTTGCCCGTCCAGAATAAAATAATTTAATAAAAACTTTTTATCAAAAAATTAAACCGCCGAAAAAACTGAAAAGCATTAAATAATTGGGAAACATTTTCTATTAGGACTTAATTTACTCACTTCTTAAAGTAATTTTGGTTAACCAAGAAATTTTAAGTCGGTGCCACACCACACAAGCAAATTACTTAACTACCTATAGCGCGGTGCCCGGTGGCACACGTTTTTCGGTTATTTCTTTGAATTTCAGGTAATTTAGTGATCGTTATTCGTTGATTCTGTGGCACCGACTCAAAATTTCTTGGTTAACCAAAATTACTTTAAGGAGTGAGTAAATTAAGTCCTAATAGAAAATGTTTCCCAATTATTTAATGCTTTTCAGTTTTTTCGGCGGTTTAATTTTTTGATAAAAAGTTTTTATTTTTTGCTTTTCAGTTTTTTTTGGGCTAATTTTTTTGACCCCAGCCTATCACCCTCCACAGGGTGGTCGCACCCCACAAGGTGGCCACATAACCTGGTGAAGGTTTAGGGACTAACAGAATGAGGTTCGATCACGACCGGTCGGTGAGGCGATTTTTGAGGGAGGCCTATGTCCAGCAGTGGACGTCTATCGGCTGAGATTATGATTATTTACATTCATATAAAAAAGACTCATAATTATACCTAGCAGTTATCATGTAAATCACAACACGGCAAAACAATCTGTGAGTGAACAATAAAGTCACCCCTATTTTTCCACCCTTAGGGTTGGAATTTTATTTTCAAATTTTTATGGGACCAACTTCAAGGTATACCCTGTCGATTAAAAAAGGAATTATCAAAATCGGTCCACACAGTAAAAAGTTATGCGTGATCATACATAAAAAAAAAAAAAAAAATATACGCGACGAATTGAGAACCTCCTCCTTTTTGTTTTTTCGTCGGTTAAAAACAACAATCAATCTTTTGATTTACAGGAAAATGGATACATAATCACAACAGTAATGGAACAATATGTATGGGAAATTATAATTGTTGTTTTCTACTAACTTCCTAGCAATTTTTCCATTATTTCTCACCTTTTAAACCTTTCCTGGACTACGACTATTTTATTTTCTTACATTCATACAGTGTGATACGGAAGGTGGGGTGAGGTGAAGCGATGAAAATGCAAAATACCGGTTGTATACATGACACCAACATTCCGCAAAAAAAATTATAGACAGACCACACAAATCGACGCATTATGCATTGATTAGCGTCCAAAGCGAAAACTTGTTAATTACACCTTGTAATTGCTATTGATTGAATTAAAAAATAGATTCTTATCTATGATGCAAATTAACGATATCGAATAATTTAATAATACTAGTAGGTACCTAACCTACCAAAAATGTTTATTAAAAAATAAAAATCTTAATTACACATTGAATTCTCCATTTATTTTTAATTTTACCTCCAAGTATGTCAGATAAAAGTAAAAACTAAACTAAACTAAATATTCAAAATTATATAAGACAAACATAATAAAAATCAGCACAAGCTTCGTCCAAATAAAATTAATTAAATTACCCTAAAAAAGACCACTACCCAGAGCACCTACCTCGAAGGCTCCCATCACACTAGCCGCGTTACCGCGCTGGACGGCAATGGAAAGCCTATTCTCCATTGATAATCTATTGCCGTTTCGACCGCGCAACCAAGTTCTGAAATAAAAAAAAGATTACGCTCAGATTCTGTCGAAATTTGTCAAAACTGAATGGTGAAAACCAGGAATTTGTCAAAGCATAAATAAAGAAGTTAAGAAGGTTTGATGGTGTCCGCGCGAACGAAACAAGGAGAACCGCGCGGACATTGAGATCTAGACTTCTGGAAGGTTTAGAGACCTGTTTTTTTTTTGTCAAAGCAAGGGTCAATTTATCAAACAATGTCGAAGTATTAAAATTTGGGTTACCTCTAATACTTGACCAGATAATGACCCTTCAGTCCCATGGCCGCGCGAACCTCCAATTAAGATTTCTTTAGGTTCAATTAGTTTTGTAACTATGCGTCCAAAATAGCCGAAATCGGTGTTCAGACCTTTATTTTAATTTGTCGAATCCTATGAAGGCCGAAAACCGCCGATGTCTGTTGTTAGTCACACAAAATCCCTGAAAACTGCAGCGAGAGAAATTTAAAAAACTTTACCTCCTAAATTTGTTAAGTAGGGTGGCTTTTTTGAGTAGGATAAAGTTTTTTAAATTTACTACTATCGATTTTTAAAATTGGTAAGTACCATTTACTCCAATGATATTGAAAGTACAGGGAGGAAAGGTAAGCATTACTTTAAATATGGCATTTTAGGGTAAGGTAGGGTTTTTTTTATTTAATTTTATATTATGTTTATCTATACCAATATTATAAAGAGGAAAGATTTGTTTGTTTGTTTGTTTGTAACGAATAGGCTCCGGAAATACTGAACCGATTTGAAAAATTCTTTCACTGGTAGGAAGCTACATTAACCCCGAGTGTCATAGGCTATATCAGATTTTCAATAAAATTAGGGATTCTTACCTAAACTCAAATAATATAACCCAACCCAAGGTGCAATATTTTTCCCGTTGTTTACATATTTTGACAGGTGGTTTGTTGTTGTTGTTTGTTTTTTATTCGGCCATTCTGGGCAGTCAAAAGAACATAGTCTATAGAGCCAAGTCTTTTGTAGTATCTTATATTCTATGGCGTAACGAAGTAAGCCGGGAAAGCTCGTTATTATTATAATTTAACTAGTCGAACCTACAAACTTCGTACTGCCTTACCATTACTTGTTGTGAATATTTATAAGTACATATAAATCTTGCTCTTGAATCAGTCAATTCTGTCTGCAAAAAAATCCCACATCGTTTTAAAGGTTTAAGAGCCAGTTTACAGCGATGCTAGCGCCATTCTTGAAAAAAAAAATCTTAACTAAGGCAAATATCAAAAATGTGGCACAGTATGACACTAGGTAATGTAGCCTAGTATTTTTAGGACACTGTTGAATAGCTTTTAGGTTAAAGACCAAAGAAAGCTACAAAGTGTTGCTAATAGTGGCCACTTTTAGCAACATTCTGTGTATAAATTTGTTCTTTTAAGTTAGGACTACTTTACTGTTCTCAAAAAATACTTATCAAGATTATTATCTTAAGATTATTTAGAAGATATTATTTTTTTTCGCGAATGGCGCTAGCATCGCGGTAAACTGGCACTAAGCATTATAATACACTAGAGGCTGCCCCGCGGTTTTTCCCGCGCAGATTTCTCATAAACACAAAATTCCCGTTTATTCCCGTTCCCGTGGAAATTTCGAGAAATCCCTTCTTAGTGCTAACCTGCACTCCCTAAGGAACCTACATGAAAAATTTCAGCCCGCTACGCCCAGTAGTTTCGGCTCTGCGTTGTCTGTCAGTCAGTCAGTCAGTCAGTCAGTCAGTAACGGAAGAGTTTTATATATATTGATATACCGTCAGATGCGGGAAGCGACTTTTTTATGCTGCAAATTGATTTAAGCCTACTCTGTCGGTTTGAATTCGGAACTCGACCATATCGATCATGGAAATGCCAATTGTCGTAAGGGACAAAGCACGACTTTTCAGGAGAGCCAAAAAACAAAAAAAAAATTACAAATCCTTTTGTAACTTTTGATTGCCTTGATTTACAGCGATCAATGAAAAGAAGACCAGTGCTAATTTTTGAAGATCTTTTCAATTATTTTAGTTTGAATACGCTACAACTAATGGTTTAGAAGATTTTGTCCCTTACGCCCTACCAATTTTAGCAACATTGTCCCTTACGCTGAGCTTTTTTTCATCTTTTTCCCTTACGACCTATACATTATTTTTAACTTTATAAAATAATTGGTTGTAAGTCCCATATGTGTTTTTCCAATGTAGTCGTATGTCTATTATAATATTTAATTTTAAAATTAATATGTAAAATTTGAGGGGCGTAAAGGAATTAAAATACCAACAAGTTTGTTGTTATTAGTACTGATGAAACTAAAAAAAATATTTTATTGTGTCTATAGTGTTAAATGTTATTGTTTGGTTACCCTTGTGAAACAAAATGATAAAATTTCTCAAATAAGAAGTACAAAATATTAAGTTTTAATATTAATTATTAAAATAAAAAAAATGTACATAATTTTTATAAAATAACAAATACCTAGGAATTCCAATAGCGCCCTCGTAAGATTTAAACGAAAATAAGTTATTAATCTTCAATTTCTACAATAAAAATCAACACTTTAAAGAAGATAGATAGGTAGTAATTTGTTTACAGCCCAAGTTTAAAGTTATTTAGATTTTAACACGGTTAAGGAATAAATACTTCAGTTAGACCAATCAAAAAATCACAAGACTTACATTAAAAAGCTTTTTTGTTATGGTTGGTATGTAACGTAATGTATGACTAGATTCTCAGCACCCCATGTCCCATGTATATGGCTAAGGCGACTAAAGGAAAAAAACCGAAGCACGGGCAGTAGCGTCCATCGATGATCCTACAACAGCTTAGTACAACAGCCATACTGCGATCTCCAACCTGCCTGCCAAGTGTGACAATTATGACAAACCAACTAGTATGATCATGGCTAAAATTTACGTTTTGGCCTAGTTTGCGCTTTGGTAGCGGTCAGGAAAATGTGGGGCAGGGAGTACGAACTAAAGTTGATCCCGGGCCAACGAAGCTAAAGCAGGAATTGAGTTCGTTACGGTAAAACATTATTTTTGAGGAGGGAGAACCACAATCCCAGGAAGGTTTCGGGTGCATAGTGAACAATTCCCTTCACAGCATTGTAAATACCGATATTATCACGGCAAGGGTAGCGTGTCTTGTACGTCGATGAATCTAGCAGTATTTACACATATCGATACAGTCCAACGACAAAGTGGAGATTATGTATCCCATGCTATGCATAGCCCAAAAACTTACGTCACAGTTGACATAGAAGATTCAAATGCGAAACGGTTCCATTCTGATATCAGCGACGGGATAACACCAGATGCGTGGAACATAAGTTTGTTAGTACTGTTCTTCAGGCCATAAAACCAGCTGAAGAACATCTAAGCCACCTTTATAAATTGTTCTTGAGAGTCATCAAGAATCGTAGCGCGCGCAGGTTTGACGTCTTCGCCCTTCATACTTACATACATAATCTCACGCCTTTTATTCCCTGAAGGGTTAGGCAGAGGTACCAGCTCAAGAGCCGGACCCACATTTAGCCGAGTTTATGCCCTTCAAATTAGCTGTTTCTCGTAAAGGCTACCATGGACCACATACATGCTTTAAGGAAGCTAATATAGAATACGGAAAAGTATAATCTGCCTCTTTGCCTATCATTTGTGAACTATGGGAAAGCCTCTGAAGCTGGGTAGTACTGGGTATATCGAAGTGTTTGTAAAAAAAACGCCACTTTGTCAGCTGGGCTACAGGATCAGAGCTCGAAGGCTGCTGAGGACTGGGTTCAGAAAGGGTTATGTTATATCCCTAAAACTGTTCACCGCAGCCGCTGTGCACTCGAGTATGTCTTTAAGATGTGAAATGAATAGAAATGGTGAGTTCGTAAGTTGTTATATTTTACTATAGAGTCAAATAATTAAAACCCACCGTTACGTTAAGATTAAGGAATACAACAAATTTTAAAGCTAGAAATCAATGCAAATTGACATATTTTGACGTCGTACCCACTCAGAGATAGTTACATTTTGATGGCTGATTAAATAGATCAACGAATGGGTACTTTTAAAACACTATTTTTAAACAAATTCATACAAAATAATAATTAAAATCTGAGTTTTTAATAAACATAACATTAAGTTACGACCCTTACGACCTTCAGCTTTAGATACTGTAACTTTTTTTTTTACGTCGTAAGGGACATATTGACAAAACCTTATAAAAATCTTCAAGAATATTTTAATTTATTGGCCCTTACGCCAATGTGGAAAAATTAAATGTTCCTTAAAGCTTTTTTTTTAATAAATTTCTGAGCTAGGCCCAAAAAAAGTCAGGTCGTAAGGGACATTTTTTGGAAGCTAGAGAGGTTTCAAATATACCATTCGATAGAGCGTGAAAAACTGAGTATAATGGCATCAAAAACGAAATTTCGAAAAATGTCCCTTACGACAATTGGCATTTCCATGATCGATATGTATATTAATTTGGAGCAAAGAACTAAGTAAGTATTTAAAGTTAAATTTTTACACTTTGGATTGCGAGATCGAGGCACGACTCGACTGTGAATGACGGCCCCAGTTCTCTGTCCTATGCATAGCTCACATGATTTCTCTTTATTCAGTACTACTAGCTGTATTACTTGCGGTTCATTACCGCAGCAAAAAGTATGTAGCCTATGTGTTAATCCAGGATGTCAGCTAACTCCATACCAAATTTAATTGAAATCGCTACAGCCGTTTAGACGCGAAGACATACACAAACATACACACTCACAAACTTTTGCATTTATTATATTGGTGATATGATATGATATTATTTATATCATACAACTATTAATAACCTTTGCACCTTTGCATAATATTACGTAAGTGAAAACCAGCAGCAGCCGCGACGAGCCGCGAGCGACCCAATTAGAGCCCGCGAGATGCTAATGCTGAACTGTCTCTGTGACATGCGCCCAGGTGATGGATATCTGCTACCTCGTCCTGCTCCTCAATGGAAAATATCTCTTCAATCCGGGAGAGTTGTATTCGCTGATGCGGGTCATTAGCGCCCTCAGCTGATTTGCAATCATAATGCAAAGTGATAAGCTGCACGCGCCGTCACAAAAAACATGAATTTCAAATTATACTGATAAGAATGCTGTTTAAACTCTACTTATATATGTTTTTTTTTATTATTTTGTAACTGAGCCTCTAGTCTCCTAAAGTTACGATTGAACTTCTATTCTATTACTATTCTACTATACGATTGGGTCAAAAATTGCTAGTCTCGGAACTTTGATCGATCGTTATAGTGTAGCAATAGAATATGAATAGTCTGGGATTTTTGTCCCTAAATAGTAAATCATGTTTTGTTAGACGAGACGAAAGCGAAACGGGCGTAGTGCAACATTTTGCCATATTTATTGTCAGTCGGACGTAAACATAACATCATCGTTCGCATCCCAATATTTCCAATCTCACTGTCGCAATAAGGAGCGGACTACCCTTTTTGGTCAATTCCAATCTTTTGCGATCTACTGCTATAGTTATAGCAAAATTGTTTACGAGACTACTTAATGCGTATTTTCGAGCTATTTCTATTCTACTACTACTATCCGATAGTTGCTATTTTGCACGATGAGATTCCGGCCCCGGTCGGTTTAGGAGACCGATTCTAAAATAACGTACAGTGGCGGGCACGGTCGCCGTAACACTTCCGGATTTTCTGTATTGCAAAATAGCTCTTGTTCTTTGGTAATACAGTCTAGGGCTGACGAAACAATAGACAAACCTGTTACGGCCTGCTAGTCCGCCACTGTACCAAAAAAACTCTTGTGAAAAAAACTCTTCCCTATCTTGTGAAGAGTAGGTACTTAAAGTAAGTACATGTAATAAAATTGATGTCGATATAAATTTATTATCGTTATTTAGTATCCAGAAACATTATAATGTTTTTTCTTTTATTATAATAAGACAATATGTATTAAGCGAACTCGCTATTAAAATTAGGTAAGTACGCTTTAACATCAAAAAGGAATGGAAAACAAATTTTAACCCAGACCAAATTCCACTGTTAAAGCGTTTACACTCTATCTCGAGGTAAAGGGTACGCAAGTACGCAATGGGGAGTGCAAAATAACATGTATCATCACATGTATCCGGTGAAACAGCCCTTATATCACATGTATCCGGTGAAACCGCCCTTACCTCGCTGATACGGCCAGCAATGAACATATACATCTACTTCAATTACTTACCTACTTATTAATTATGCCTGTCTGCTCATCATGCACTCAGCCGTTCCTATATTTGGTTCTCAATTCACTTTATTCAAGCGTCTTTCGGATGCATGCCACAAGCTCTGAGTAATCGACCACCAGTCACAAGGAATAAAAACATCTCAAAATATCTAATGAATGACCCTATTAAAATATATTTTCTTTACATCTTTGTTTAGGCTGTAATTTGCCATTTGAGGAATGTTTCCTGTAAAGTTCGAGTCTAATCTCAAGGCAGCAAGGTTCACGGCGCGCCCCGCCGGCGATGATGGATGCCTCTGTACTTCACAGAGATACTTTGTTTGACACGTTTTTAACGGCACTAATAATTTAACGTCGCCCGCCCCGCCACCGCCGCCGCCGCCGCCGCACAAACCGTTTGTTTTATAAAGACGTCACTTGGCGTCCTTTTCATCTCCATAATGGGCGATGTAAATTTACAGCTACAGCGTTCCCAATTCGAGTGTCCGATATTATTTATCGACACGCTGACTCGCCACTGTCGCCTCGTCACCGCCTGGCGGCCGACGAGCATGCGACTTCAACAACTTAATAAATACTAGTTTATTTTTTTGAATTTAAGAGCCTTGCCTAGATTGAGGTTTTTCTATAATTTTAAAAACGTTTATCACTCGGACTACAAGTCTTCTTACCCGAAATCAAAGAAACTACAAAGACATTGGCACTGTAGCAACCCTGGAACCATCAAAGTAATAAAAAGAAAATATAAAGCATTATTAAATATGAATCAAGATTAACAGTTTGAAGTCTCTTTTGAAGAACTCTTAGCTTTAGCCATACTTCAGAGACTCATTCATTAGGCTTGTATGAAGTAATGCGGGAACAATACTCGACGGCTGTAGGGCGGGCGGGGCGGGGCGGGCGGATTTACGAGCTGCGACTCTCGTGATTTAGCGCGCGACTGCAACGATCGCATTACGGCACAATAAGAAAATTGAAAAATTTGCCGTTACCTACCCGTGCCCCGCGCCCCGCTTCCTTCTCGTGGCAGCTCAAGTGGTGCTGCAGTTTTTGTTGCATTTTCATGTCACTGCGAAATTCTTGTTCGCAGTTTCTCTTTGTACTAATATACACAGATCATTGACTCACTTTATTTATATATTAATCATCATGACGACTGATCGCAATACTTTGCTTCGTAGATGCATGCAAAAAACACCTAACGAAATTGTAATATGAGTTAAACCCTACATAATATTCATTTGCATGAGTTTTTAAGTAACTCCTTAATTTACCTAAGCTTACAAATGATCATTAGCTAAGCAATCATATTCAGAATTAGACCAGAAGTAATGAGAACCTGGCTTAAACTGACAGTGATTTAATAAACTGAATCACTAAACAGCTTTTATTTTAGAAAAATAATTTTTTATCGGGCTTTGCGGCGGCTCTCTCAATTTAGAATAATTTATATTTGAGTGAGTAGAGTCCAACTTGGCAATGCAACAAGATGTGTCACTGTTGAGAAGGGGCCGGGGGGTACATAGCGGGGGGAGGGGGAAGTAGCTCGTAAACATGTCAGTGAAGACACATCGCCGCCGCCGACGCCCGCACAACAAAAGAACTTCACGTAGCGTAGGGCCTACTGAAATTCATTACTTACCTACTACCTAATATATTATTTTTAACTCGCTGTTCTTAATTTTTGATAAGTTCCTAAAATAAGTAATAAATCACGTGTAAGTATATCATTATTTTTTTTATGTATTTGCTCACAAAGAAATCTCCCATGTATTTATTACCCCATATTACATTCTTATTAAACCCACATACCCACATATTATTTTAGATCGCACGTGTATTGTATAATCAGACACTTTAAGAATCTGTATAATTATCAGTTTATTTAGCTGAAGTTGAAGCAAAAATTTTTTTGTAAATGCAAACAAACATTGTATCCTTTTAAGAACTTACCCACTTCGGTTCAAATTATAGTTTTAATAGTATTATAATTATTTATGCTTTACTGTTTCCGTAAATATAATATTTCAAACATATTAACCATATTTTACTAAATAAAAAATAATCACTATAAATTTTTTTATTTGTGAGTTTGTTTATAGAAACTACGACTACAATATATACTTAATGTACCTACATGAACAATAATCCACTATTTATAACGTTAATAAATTAACCGAAAGCCCTCATTCGAAGCGGTTGTCGGAGGAACATTACATAACCGTAAACAAGACAATTCCCCGAACAATGCTGATCGCCGCCGCGGGGCGCTGTTTGTTCCCACTTCAGATCCCACTAATTCAAATCTATTTAAGTCGTTCTTGTTAGCAGCTCTCAATCCCTATCGGTGTATTTATGTGACAATAGCGGTGGCGGCAGATTTATGTGAACCTGGTGCGCAGCCGGAATAGCGCAGTCGCTGGGCGCGGTCACACTCAGCACTCCGGCTCCGTGCCACTTACATCAGGCTAGTTATGAGTACCTAGCTTCACCAAATTGTCATCCTCATTCATAAATCGACACCCAGCTACAGTATACTACACTATTTATAGTATAATAACACTTTGCGACAAGCACAGCACAGCCCGCTAGCACGTTTGAATACTCTTGGCTATCAATATGTTGGTGACCTGCTTTCAATGTGATTTTATCACAAATTTTACATTATTTGTCTTAACCATAAAGTCCACTTCATTCAAAAGAATTTATATTCAGATGCTCTACAATTAGAATTATGCCTGCCAAAATTCTATCAAACCCGACATCAAAGCGATGGATACATGTCCACTTCGACAGCCGGAATGACTCTCCCCGCACCCTCCCGCGAATGCCCGTCGCGCTACGTCCCTCGCACCTTGTCTTCTATTCTATTCCTAGAGCGCGGGACTTGGCCAAAATCTAAATACCTCCACCAAGTACACGTTGCGCAACCGAACTCAATCTTAGATTGCATATGACAAGCAATTAAATGCATTTATACAATGCAGGGTATGAATGCAGTGTGCATCATTTCTGTTACCTACGAAGAATTTTTAAAAATGTTTCATGAGAAAGTTTCCTAGTGTGCCCTGCCAGGCGCTGCATCAGACGGCCTTGCCGTCGTTAGCGGCGGCATCCGTCACTCTCTGCGTGTTTCAAATTCGCATCATTCGCGGAGGCGCATCGCCCCCGACCAGCAGTGGACGCTGCGTGCCTGAAGCGCGCGCCGACACAGGCACGCAGAGTGGAATCCTCCTTACAGCATTGAAGTTCATTGTGAATGTTACATGTAAATTTATCAACGCCTGACATTATGATTGCTTTCATCAATTTTAACTAGAGTATATTTAGTACTATTTATTATAATTATGCTATAAGCATTCAAATACTTGTATATTTTCTCACCTCGCCCGCCTGGTTGAGTACCTACCTAAATGTGTGCTCTAATCATCCGTTTGTAAGATCTCACGTTAACTTCTGAAGCTGAAGGCAGAGCAAAATACAATTTAGCTGTTTCCCCTGTTTCGTGATCACAATCAATTACGGCGGCGAATGGTTTCCTCGAAGCTAGCCGATCGCGGCTGGACATCAAAAGAGGGGCCGCGGGAAAAAGCCTTAACGGCCGCGGCGGGGCATCGCGGGCGGAGCGGGGGTTTTTGCCAGTGGCAAAATGGCCTCCGTGATATTATGAACTAATTGTATTCTGCACTCATATCGAATTAAATGTAATCTGCTGCTGCATTCCGATGTAATTGCGGAGTCAGACCGAATTATATGTGTTTTTACATAATAAAACTCTTTACGATCATGAAGCCTATTATGTGAATAGGAATCTATAATCTACATTTACTAACTAAAGCGGCTGCAGAAACAATAAACTAACATTTTATTACCTGCAACACGTGTAGTTACGAGTTGATAATGGCTATTAGGTATCTGGTTTTAATTTTAATGGACTAACACTGATAGGCTATATTAAATGATAGGTATGCGCATTGTTCGTTGGACGCTACCTAATCCGCGCTCTCCAACAACAG
This sequence comes from Euspilapteryx auroguttella, assembly GCA_951802225.1. Classification (NCBI taxonomy): domain Eukaryota; kingdom Metazoa; phylum Arthropoda; class Insecta; order Lepidoptera; family Gracillariidae; genus Euspilapteryx; species Euspilapteryx auroguttella. The sequence continues at coordinate 5,076,963 of OX637645.1, forward strand.
CAACAGTATACGGCGATGGACAGTCCTATGTAAGCAACTATAAGAATTGTATCGAAACTCGCGTGGTCACTTCGCATAGTCTTTGAGAACACTGATTACACCGAACTAGGTATTTAAGAATCGAATAACTTACGCTCTATATATATATAGCGCTGCACACAGAACAAGAGAATAGAGACCATATCTTCCTTGTTCTGTGGCGCTGCAGGTAACCACATCAGTCGACATCGAACATTCAAGAAACCATAGATGGTACAAATGGCGCGTTAAATTTTACAAAAGAACTAATATTCCAGTCTTTTGCTTGATTACTTATTTTTAAATCTAGAATTTGTAAACTTATCCGTCTGTCGTCACCATGGAACTACTCGTGAAATTGGTTGTTAAGTATTACGTGAGTATTAACAGTGCCATTAAGTGTCGATACTTAGTTTCTGGAGCACGAGCAGGATTAGCGCGCTAAGCTTAGTGTCGTCGCTGGCGGGCGGCGGGCTGCGAGAGCGGCGGTGGCGGGATCCCAGGTGCCGTACACTCTTGCGTTTAGGGACATCTTTATTGACTTTCTTACTAGCCCGCTATTAAAAGGGATCACTGGAGTTAATCCCAGCCAAAGGTCGCGTGCTCCGAGCACAGACGAGAGGTTTTAAATAAAATTACAAATACAAGCGTTAAATAAACACGAAGCAACGGGATTACTGATAAATTGTATAAACATACATGGAAAGGGAAATTTAACTATTTTTTAGGTATGTATAATTTTAATTTTAGTCCCTATGTATACTTAAGACGCTATATGACTTTTAAAGGCGTTTTTAAAATTAAATATTTCTCTTTAACTACAAGAGGTAGATATCTGAATGTTATATATAACCATTTGAGGATATAACAAAGTTTTTCATAATGAGAGGTTTTCAATTTGACATCTAAGAAAAAAAAAACAAGTTTTATCATGGCGCTATAAGATAGCGTATATATAGTATATATAGGTCAAGTTCAAATGAATCATTGAAAGCTCAAAATTAAATTAAAACGCGTAAGTCAAAAAGTTTTGTTTTGTTTTGTTTAAAACTTTTCAAGTTAATTTGAACTGGTTTGAATTACTTACCTATGTCTATAACGATAGACAACGGCATCTACAGGCGCATTACGAAACAATTTTTTATTAAATGTCACTTTGAAAACCCCTCCTTGGGAAACGCAAGTGGAATAAAAAAACCTCGATACATTATTTCGTCAATGACCATTAAAAAAACGAGAATAGCTAGTTCTTCGGAATTACTTTATAGTTTTTGTTGAAACTACATAGGTATAATGATAATAAAGGAAATCAAATTCTGGAAATGCAAATTTGATTTAAAAGTAATAATTAAAAAGAGATTCAATATTTATTACTTTTTCCAATAAAATGTAGAACCGGTACGGGCGACTTACTTATGACTGTCCCTTTCGTATGTTATAAAAGCTCTATCTCTGTTCATTTTGTCGTTTGATTTCTTCCTCGTATATCATGTTAAGGCTTGGTGCTTCAAAAATTTGTGTTTTTGAAATTTTTTTAAACAATCTGAGACATACAAAATTGATGTCTTCATTCTGAAAAAAATATATGTGTTAGTTAAGGATCTAATCTAGTCATCATACTAAAGGAAAACAGGATCTAATTAATTTTAGTTGATAGAAAAAAATCTCAAAGTTACCCCTTTTTGTTCCGTTTTTTCCATTTTATTTTTAAACCGCTGATTGTTTTTATTTGATTTTTGGAATGAAAATTGCTGACCTTAAATTTTAGACATACTACTATAGTAAGAATTTTTAAGTTTAACGAAAAGACAAAAAACCAGCAAAAACTAAAAAAAAACATCGTTTTCGCGCGGTCCGATGCCATGCCGTGCCTTTGACACAGAACCGGCCTCGGCCATGGCCACCCTTGTGGCCACGGCCGAGGCCGGTTCTGTGTCAAATTTTTGTTTTCGCGCTCTCGTATTTCGTTTTATTTTTATTCAAATGTAAACAAATTTTGACAACAGATGTCAAAACAATGAACCATAACATCTGATTAGGATCTGTATGGAGCTGAAAGAAACCAATTTTGATACCGATATTACATTTATAAAACCGTCGCATTAGAAACTTACCTTTTTTATTCCCACAAATAAAACTTAAATCATAGGGTACTTATATAGTTATATCATATCTTTGTTAGTTCTGTGGCGCCGATAACACAATATTAATATTACATTAGCACAATATTACGTGGTATACTTACTCAAATTACTTTAAGAAGGCAGTAATTTATGTCTTAATAGAAAATGTTTCCTTTTTATTTAACGCTTTTCGGTTTTTTCGGCTGTTTAATTTTTTGATGAAAAGATTTTATTTTTTTATTTTTTCAGTTTAATTTTTATGGAATCCCCCCCCCCCCTCACTTCAAGGTTCACCTTCTCCTCAAATCACCCTCCAAACGCTGGTCTCACACCCCTGAAGGTGGTCAGACGACCTGGTAAAGGTTGCGGCCTATGTCCATCGGCTATGTAGATCGGCTGCTTAAAATCAAAACCTAGTAACTCGTTTTAACAAAAATGTTCAGGAGAGCCAAAAAACGGGTCGACCACTTTAATTCGTTGCCCCGAAGAAACCAGACGCAATAGCGATTTCGGTGTTTGACCAGAAGTTTGACTATATTGTTGACTATAGTCACACTTAAATCGACCCCACTATTTTTTTTTTTTTAATTTACCCAAATATGACAATGAAAAAAATTTTGAAATACAATTTCTGAGTTAATTCTCTACTTTTTAAAGCATTTTATATTTTTAGTTGTACGTTTCGAATGAAAAATGTTATTTTTTGAAGTGCATTCATTTAAAAGTTATACAAATGATTTATTTGTGGCAGAATTAAGTTTTGTTTACGACTCGTGGTTAATTCAGCCAAATTTGTATACTGTTTTTGTAACTTACTAAATTCCATCAAAATTTGATTGATTTTATAATCGGCGCCAAATTCAAAACATAGTAAGTCAGCTTTCAAATTCATAACCTAGTAAGTCGGTTGAGTTGCTAGGTTTTTTTATTTGTAATCCGACATGCGCTATGATAAGAATATGTACTTCATGGGAATTTCAATAACTTTTCCATATTGGGTAGACTTGCTAAATTTTATTTTTAAAATTACGTAAAAAACTAGGTGTTTTAAGGTTCATATCAAATCTATACCGCCTAGTAAGTCGAAAAATGACAAAAATGGTATTTTTGCAAAAACACCAGTTACTAGGTTTTGAATTTGGGCAGCCGAGATGATGATGATGATGATTATTATTATATTAGTCGGCGAGGCGCTTCTCCAGAAGTCCCCCAGAGTCCTCCAGAAGAAGGCAGGTAGTCGCCACTTACAATGGAACTGGTGGGGCGAGTGTTGAAAATTTTGCGGTTTTTGTAATCCAATCGTCGTAGGTCGCCAATTTAGAGAACTCCTATGTCCGCCCGCCTGCAGTAGAAATAACTCCAGAGGTTGAAGAAGGGATGATATATTTACACATGGTTAGGTACACTATTTACAAGAAAATGAATGCATGTTAATGTGTACAGCGGCTGAGATGTACTGCCTAGTTAACAAAAGTCTTTTTGAAAGGTAACAATGTCAATTTTAAAATCTTCTTCTATAAATTAAAAAGTAACAGTATCAAAAATTAGTTTGGTTACAAAAAGGTTGGAGGAAAGGCACAATTTACTTTTATATAAAAAATATATATACTTATGCGAGCAGTTCTCATGTAAATTACAATATGGCAATACAATCTGTGAGTGAATAAAAAAGGCATCCATATTTTATCCACCCTTAGGCCGCATTTGCAGGCCGCACGCAGGGCGTTGCGCGAGGCGTCGTGCGGGGCGTGCTTCGCCCAAATCAAATGTATAGCAATAGTATGAGACCGTTTAAAGAGACGCGCATAGGCCTATGTTCGATATCGTATAAGGAAACGCGTCGGCTCCCGCGGCGGCGCCCGCAGCGGCGGCGCCCGTGGTGGGGCGCCCGCGTCGGAGCCCACACGACATCCCGCACAACACGCTGCGTCTTCGTAAAGGAGGCCTTAGGGTGTGATTTTAGTTCCAAATAAAAAAAGTTATCAACTCAAACTATATCGTTATTTGTTTAAAATTAAAACAACCAGTGGTGTTTTATTTATATTGAGAAAACACTACAAAAAGGGTTTACTTTGATATTTATTTCTACAGAGTGAAATTCATTACATCTTGTTACTTTTTAATAACTTGTCTAAACTAAATCCTACATCTATATTTTTCAGAATTAAGAAATCTGTTTTATATTTCTCAGATGGTTTAAAAAAAACTCGTTATTACAAATACCTTACCTAAACGCAAATTCTTGTTAGCTGAAACGAAAATCGGAAAGAAAAATTGTGCGGTAGGTATAAACATCTCGATTTAACTTCGGCTTGTATGAAAAGTAATAAAATTTAAAACTGCCGCGACATTTCGCATTTCGACGCGCGCATGTCACAGCTGCGAGGGTGGGGGACCCTCATACCTAATTAGGTAAGAAGCTTCAAAGTACGGAGTCTTAAGTACCAGAATGTTTTTGTAGAGCAATCAAATTATTTTTTTATTTTTATGTCATGCCCACGAATCACAAAATAAGAGCAACACCGGAAGTAAATTATTATTAAAAGTAAGATGATTTAAAGCGAGACCTCAACTCTCGCTCATAGCTCACGTCTCCGGCTTCCTCTACAGTTTTTATCTGGCGATGATTTAGAGGCGCGCGCAGCCGTGCGTCTTCAGGAGACAAGCAGTGGCTGAAACAAGCTCTAATTGGAATCATTTCTCATTGGTTTGGTCTCCTATAATTGTTAGAGTGAAATAATAATAAAGCTGTGTTTAGGGTTCCGTATATATGTCACCGGAAAATAACAAGAACCGTAAATTTATAAATTTTCTAGGAAATTTATAAACTTTCGTAGGATTCTAAACGAGAGATAAATTGTATTATTTTACGCCTACATTTTCGTAAATTGATAAACTTACTAAACTCACTCGTAAAATAATAAGTAACCAATAACCAAACGCCATGTATAATGAATTGAAATTTACCACAGAGCTACGAAAGTTTTATGGTAGCCATGACCAAAATGTTTTATTTTTGTAGAGTGAAATAGGGAACCGCCTACTAGGTAGGTACCTATAATACTAGGTTATTTTTTGTATTATATCTGTCACCGTTTTATTGCGAAATACGGTAATGTGCACTTTACCGGGCAATGTGAACATTAACCTGTTTAGTTCAGTTAATGTGCGAAATTTTATGTGAAATATGGGGTATCCACACTTTACCTAGTTAATGTGCGTATTACCGGATGTCTCGCCGTTAAAGTGCGGAAAACAGAAAACTCCGACCGAAAATTCAAATCTAGGGCAAAATTGTAGGTTAGGTTAGGTTTGGCTTGTGATCTTTAACCAGCGTAGCGAACGAAGCGAGCGGAGCTTGGGTTACCTGTGTTAAACTGAAATCTAAGTCAAAAGTTTTTTGAACTTAACTTAGTCGTGACTCTGTAGATTACCTAGGGATTTTGCAGATTACCTAGTTAATGTTGAGAACAACATTTTATTTCGAACTCTAACGGATTCAGCCAGTTAGTGCACTTTTACTGAATTTCGCACATTAGCGGTAACATTTTAACCTATTAACCTACCTAGTTTTTAGTACCAGTAAAAATACTTTTAGTGTGATCGAATTGTTTGGCAAGTCTGATTGTACGTAAGTCTATGAACGCAAGCATTTTCACTGTCAACATCGGCCAATCAGAGAACAGTGTGTTATTTTCCGTATTTTAAAAAGCGTAAAATTAAAAGCTCTTCTGTGATTGGTCGATCCGTTTAGAATCTTACGAATTGATATCCGTTAGTTTATAAATTTACTACGACGCACCGAAAATTTATAAATTTGCAAAAAAGTGGGCGTAAAATAATTCAATTTATCTCTCGTTTAGAATCCTACGAAAGTTTATAATTTCCTAGGAAATTTATAAACTTGCGAATCTTATTATTTTCCGGTGACATATACAATACAGAGTGAAAACAAGGCCCATTACTGAAGCCTCTAATATCTGAATTCTGCCGGCTTATCTGTCACAAGGCTCTAGCGACTATAATAAATAGTAACATATTGTTGTTCGATGATTGTATGCTTAGACAGACAAGTGCTCGGAAAATACCAACATTGTGTGTACGTAGTTATATTAGGGAATAGACGACTATATAAAGTGTTGCAAGGTTCATGTACTGGTTCAGTGTGCGCTTTTGAAAAGCTTGTTAAGTTATAATATTCTACGTTAAGCAAACAAAAAATATCTATAAACATAGACAATGCATAATTCTAGCCACGAGTGCTCGCGCCTGTCCGCTCCCTTGTCGACTCAGATTTATAGCAGCTTTTTACGTTTGGCGGCAACGCGCTCGTCTGTATGTGACAAACAAAAGTTTCTCTATTATAATATCCAAAAAAAACTCTCTGTCCGTAATGAACCGCTTCAGCTTGCCGCATTAAAATGCCTGAAGCAGAAGAACGCTATTTATTCCTTTGTTTATTGATCGGTTGGTATTCCGTCGTGGCTTAACGTTTTTAACTATCTCAATATAACAACGAAAATAGTTCCATTAGTAGAAAACGTTTTTATTTATATCTAGAATACTTAGCTATATTTAGGCGTAAATGATTTTATTCTGTTGATAAAGAGAGATACTCGTGAATGTAAAGCGAGCAAGAATGTTCAATTTCACGTATTATAGACAACAATAGGCGTATCTGCGATCTCCCTCGGTGCTGACGTGAAAAGTGGAAATTCCTCGCATTGTACCACCGCCCCCGCCACCACCGCCGCCTCGGGTCCGGGGCGGGGCGGCGCAGGGTTGGGGGGAAGGCAAAAAGGGGCGGTACCTGAAATGGACACCACATTTCCTAGTTTCGTGGTTTTCAGATACACTAAAACTTTTAAAGACAGATAGTTTTTTTTCTTTTCGAGGACTACTTAGTTTTTATCAAAACAAAACTTATTACACTAGCAAAATGTAAGAAAACTGATATAATAACTATAATATAGAACTAATATAATAATAAGTTTCATTAGCAGAAAGTGTTTCGTGCACGCATACCGGGTGGCACAGGTTTATCATCATGCCTGGTTCTGAATTAATTTATTAAAGTACTAGAGGCTGCCCCGCGGTTTCTCAAGGAACCCACATGCCAATTTTCAGCTTTCTACGTCCAGTAGTTTCGGCTCAGCGTTGTCTGTTAGTCAGTCAGTCAGTCAGTCAGTCACTGACTGACTGACTGACTGACAGACAACGCAGAGCCGAAACTACTGGGCGTAGCGGGCTGAAATTTTGCATGTAGGTTCCTTAAGGAACCCAGCTCCCAGCTCTGCGTTGTCTGTCAGTCAGTCAGTCAGTCAGTCAGTCAGTCAGTCAGTCAGTCAGTCAGTCAGTCAGTCAGTCAGTCAGTCATTCAGTCAGTAACGGAAGAGTTTTATATATATTGATGATTTATGCATCTTCGGTTTTTTAATAGCTAAGGAAAACTTAGTACGGAGTTTTTTATGTGATCGATTTCACTTCATTTCTGTTTAGAACGATACTGATATAAATCTTTTTATTTTTTCATTTAATTTATTTTCACAACATTCCTAGCTTAGCTACGAGTTTGCAACGCAGCGCTACGGCGTAGCTGCGTAGCGGGGAGGGTCGACCGCGCTTCGAGTGATGAATTTATTGTGGAAATGAAGTGGAACCGTGGCCCCCAGCCTTCCTCGCCAGCCGTCCTCCGCAGGCATCGGGGGAGGGGTCGTCACGTCATGGAAGGGGTTTCACTTCGAAAGTAAAATTAAATTATTCGCGCGAGCGAGCGCCGAGCGGCTCTCATAGCCGAGTTAATGTCGGACGTGGGCCTAGTGGGTAGAGAGTTATGTAGGTACTTTATCCATATTTAACAAATCGAAAAGAAATACGATTAGAGATTTACTACACGTATGGGTACTTACATTTGTATATTATACCCTACTAATGAATTCTATTATATGTCTAACTAACAATAGCCTTTACGGCTGAAGCATTCTAATTACCACCGTGCTTAGTTGAGCATCATGTCTTGTAGTTCTCTCACTGCGGATCATTAGTTCGGAATATTTGCTATCGATATACTGTAAAAAGTAGTTTGATATCAGTAAAAAGCGTCTGCAAGTGAGAACTTAGCTGCACATAATTAGTATTCTTTGTGCTATTCAGCGATTGTTCTCCTGCGTTCCGAGAGTCGGCAATTTACTGAGAGTGCGCGTGTGTGTGAGAGCGAAGGCTGCGCCGCCTCTGGCCAGTTGCTTTATGTAATTTAAGCTCTATAACATCAGGACAGTATTCATTATGCAGTGCAGTCGGTGTGATGCAACTGCAGCCCGTACTGAGCTGCCCCGCCTCCGATGTCACTTAACAACTCGCAGTACATTTACTTATAGCCTCTACATACGTGGGAGTCTTAGCATGGAGGTTGACAAGGAGCCATGTCAGGTGCTACGGGCACGAGCTTCATAAGGACCGCCATCGCAATATATTTTTAGAGCATTGATTTTTTAAGTAATTAAAATTACTATACCTATGAATTTTTTAATGCATGATAGTTCTTTGTCTATGATGATAGCAACTGCAATGCTTTTTTGGAATATGAAATAAATTGAAAATTCAAAATCTTTTTTTTAGTTAAACACAAAACAAATTTCGAATTTTTGAAAATGCGTTTTCGTTGCATTGAAAATGATCTGATGCAATCCTTAATCATTGAAATAGCCCATTCTCGATTTTGTTTATTATAAAAATTATGAATTTTTACTGGTTGCAGGTCTTTCCAGTAAAAATAATTAATTTTCATCACTATAGTTTTAAATTTTTTATGTTATAGCTAAACCTCAATATGGAGAGTTTAAAATGTTTTATAAATTTGTATGTTTGTATGTATGTGACTGAATTTTTCCCCATTTAAAGCGATTAGATTTAATTTAAACTTTTTTTTATAAATAAAGAATCAATGACATAATAAAAAATAAAAAAAAAGATAGAAAGCGTGTTTTTTATTTTTTCAAACTATTTATTTAGTTATGAGCACAATTGCAAAAGTTTGTAAAACGTAGGTACTAAACTAGAGCACTATACAAGATAGTAGTTGGGAAAAGTGTCATGTTTGCTGGCGAGAGCGGAAGGTGCGCGGGCGCATAACATTCCTCTAATAAAGCGATCAGGTTGTCCGCGCCGCTGATAGCATCTCGCCATTGTCTCTGCGGCGGCGATGGCGTCCCCGCGCCCCCGCGCCCCCGCGCCCCTGCCTGCTCCTCGCTGCAGGACTAAATTGCGCTACACCTTCTTTTATTATTTACACGCAGAGATTGTATGCAAAACAGCAATTTGGTTTAGGCGGCTGCTTCCCTTATTTTTTGTTAACTTTATCGGCATCGTAAACTATCTTTTGACAAGCCGCAAAATGTCATATTACCGAAATTGGGTCAAAACACGTGTCTACTGCTGCATTATGGCGAGTTAATTAGTTCCCCGCATTAGTGTTAATAGTGCTTGTGGGCTAATGATGAGAGAGGGCGAGCGCACATGTGCGGCGGCCGGGACTCGAACCCGCGGCTAACGAGCGCCGCTTCCGCGTCACACATGCGGAAATCACGGGGATGCTGCCGGGATTTTTTCTACCCAGATACTCATAGTACCACATTTGGATATTTAGTAGACGAGGGTAATTTAATTAAGAAGACTCTATTAGGTGTGACATAAACATAAATTAAGATCGAGAAACAAGATTTACTAATTACTCAAAAAAGTTTGTATAAGTACTTTTGTTTGTAATTTATTATTATTTTAAATATTTTCTCTCTCTCTTCTCAAGCAAAGCAAGCATCATCATCAGCACAATCGATGATCGTCCTCTGCCAGACATAGGTTTCACAGATTACTAAAATCGTGGAGGTTGGCGATCGCAATGTTGCTTTAAAAGACGCTGCTCCGTGCCGGTCCTTTGCCTGTTTTTTTAGTCTCCTTTAACGAGCCCCATGGGAAGAGATGGACTGGTGGTATTCTATGCCGTCAGCGTCACTACACGGCCAATGCTTTTAAGTAAGCTCTAGCAATAAGTGAGTCATGGTTTTTTAACTGTCAGCATTCATTGTAAATTGATAAATAAATAAAATAAATTAATGAGCTTTTTTTATTTTTATTTAATTAGACCAATAGACCTTTACGCCGTAACATTGGTTTTGGACTTTGGTGCAAGCCGCATGCTAGGGGGCAGCGGGGGCACGAGGTTTACCGGGGCGGCCAAACATCGCAGCCAAACAAACCGTTAATGCAAATGATGCGCAGCACGCAGCACATGTGCGCGCACCTGGCTCCGCGCCACGCATTCCGCATCTCACTGATTTATGTGCGAAAAACACATTAGCGCAACCTTTGATCATTGTGTAAGGAAACTAGTTGGAATCTTATTAAAATCTAAGTCCAAAAGTTAATATTGTATCAGGTCGGTACGGCCGATTCCAACGGAGGCTGTGCTCGTCGATTTGCATGCCTCGCGGGGAGCGCACGCTAGTATGGCCGCGACATCTCTATCGACAATAAGTCCATCTATTTATACTAAACCGCTTTCAATATCTGCAATATTAAATTATTTGATGACTACAGCTCATTAATCGATCATCTTGACCCCTTACCGCATATGGCTACTAAAGTTTGTAATTTTTTAACTATACTAAAAATACTTTTTTTTGAAAATTGACTTTGTATCTCAATCACTCATATATTTAGGTTTCTAAAAAAAGGTAAAGGTAAAGGTTTTTAAAGTATTTTATGTTCTATATGGAAGTCGAAAACTGTAAATATTTTTGATGCTCACTGAAGTGAGTCGCACCGGTATACAGTGTTTCTAAAAAAGTGCGACATTCTTCAAAGTAATAATCTCTAAAGTGATAAGTAAAAAATACAGTATTTTCTTAATACATTCTCTGCGATTGCAAAAACATGGGGCTGGTGTGATTTTTGTGCTTTTTTTTAGATTTTCAGGCGTTTTTTTGAAATTGACATATTTGGCTTTATATGCAACTAGTCGACCCGGCAAACTTCGTACCGCCTTACCTATTCATATTTTGTGCATGTATTATACTTATAAACCTTCCTCTTCAATCACACTATCTATTAAAAAAAACCGCATCAAAATCCTTTGCATAGTTTTAAAGATATAAGCATACATAGGGACAGACGCGGGAAGCAACTTTGTTTTATACTATGTGTTGATTGAAATTGATGTCGACAAAATAATGTCGATCAAATATGGATTCGTATGCATTCAAGTTGGTTTTCTGTACTTTGCAATAATAGAACCTTCCTGCTTCTATGTTGTATCTATTGTCAATCCTATTCCGTCCTATTCAAAAAACCATTAACCCTAAATCCGATTCCAATAGCTCTGATGATAAATGGCTTCGTAAACTAAGTTTTAAAATAATAATTCTAACTTTTTTTTAATTATTGGGATTTATTATTATGGGCATATAAAAGCTATTTTCATGAAAACAATATTTTTATTCCACCGCCTTCATAATTCATGCAAAAAGGGGTTAAATCACTGACGCTGATAGCTAAAATACTTGAGTCGGGCTCGTAACACAAATCTTAAATGCAAGGTTTAGTGCGGCTCGTACATACGTGATCTAGAAAATCAGACGGTTGACTGACGTGGCTTCAGTTACTTCCATAGATTTATGACTAATGGCTTAATCTGCACAAACAAAAACGTATGCAAATGGGCAAATGTCTCAATTGCATAGAAAGAATCCCCGTGAAGGCAATGGTGCGTGGAGCTCATTTGCATCCCCGCCGCCGCCGCCGCCACCGCCGCCGCCACCGCCGCCGCCGCCGACGCCGCCACGTAATTGTTGTCGTTGAGGTCAGGGCGAGGGCAGGACGCTGTGTAGACTCCGCTTGTGCTGCATACTGATGCCCTCTTTATAGGGATAGACAATACTGCTAGAAATTTTCTTTATCTTAAGCAGTTTTAAATTTTAACACAATCATAAATTTCATGCTGATCACAAGAGAACACATTTTCAAGGGCAGATACAAAAACCAGTTTATAATCAGAAAATATCATAGCGCCTCCTAAATCATATTTTCTATGATGTATCATGTAGTAATTTCGTAAGATGTAAAATCTCACAAAATAGGAAGGAAGCAAGGAAGGAAGCCATTCGTAAAAAAATTGCCTTTAAAGCAAGTTGCTAGCAAAGGCTGCTGGATTTGCTGGACTACATTGCATTTATGACTTACATCATAGAACTTGACACAAAACTCTGTTTTTTAGCATTTCTTCTTAATGTGAGATGTAAGTTAGTTATACTTGAAACAGTTTCAAGCAGTGCAGCTAGCGCGTCCCACGGTAGCGGGCTCCCGCGGGAGCGCTGAGGAAGCGATGTCAGTCAGACTCCACTTCAAACCGTGATTTACTGTCGACAAGCTGCCTCACTCTGCAGCAATTAGTGACGCGGAAACTCAAGGGACTATTGTTTCACTGTCGACACAACATAACATTAGGTAAACACTTCTTGATAAATTCTGATTAAAGTTCAAATATTACATTATTGGCTTGTTATAATTATAGCGCTAATGGATTTTTTCTGCTATTTGTTTTAAAATGTAGAGCTACCAGGAATTGAAAACCACGAACTCTTTAATAAAAACATTTAATTTATCTTGGATTAAAATCTGTCAATACCTACATAGCATAAAACAAAGTCGCTTCCCGCGTCTGTCCCTGTGAATGCTATCTTTAAAACTATGCAACGGATTTTGATGCTGTTTTTTTAATAGAAAGAGTAATTCAATATATAGGTTTATATTATTATTATTATTTTATTTTTAATATACTTGACTCCACTTCAGTGGAATATTTTGCCAATGTCATGTTGGCAAATTAGCTAACAAACCAATCAACAATCGTTTAGAGTTTCCTAAATAAAGATATTTAATATACCTACTTACAGCTTTTTCTTGCGAAATAGTAAGTCTATGGTTTTCTTATTAATACTTAGCCAAGTTTTGATTGTTGTTGTTCTTTGCCGCCACCGCCGCGCCGCCGGCGCCGAGCGGAGAGAAGACATGAAATTAACGTCGTCATTAACAATCTATTAATTACGTCTCGTGACGTCGCCGCCGCCGCGTTGCGACAAATTACACTGAAAGCTTTCACGAGCACAAGCAGCTCCCCCCGCGCCGCACCGCGCCCCCCGCGCCGCCCCGCGTGCCGCTAGTAACACAATAGAGCGCATCACGCTGAAACAAAACACACTATTCGGCGCCGCCGCCGCCGCCGGGCGCCGGACAAACAGGAGTCGGCGCCGTCTGTCCGCCAGCGAGTACAGTGGCGGTCTAGGACGGCGTAGCAGATTTGTCTATGGTCTCGTACGAGAGCTATTTTGCAATACAGAAATACCGGAATGGTCCTAGATAATATTCGTAAACGTTAAATCAATATATTATATAAAACTCTTCCATTATGACTGACTGACTGACAGACAACGCAGAGCCGAAACTACTGGGCGTAGAGAGCTGAAAATTAACACGTGGGTTCCTTGGTTAGTATGAAAAATCTACATTATTGAGTGTATAGACGCAAAATTTGGTGTACAGGTTCCTCAGTGTATGAGTGTTGAAAGAAAGGAATTCTCAAAGTTCCCACGGAAACGGGAATTACGGGGCTTTTTTTGTGAGACTGAAAAATCTACATTAATGAAATTTGTGTACAGGTTCCTCAGTGTATTATTATTATTATTATTTTAATTTAATGGACTTGACTCCACTTCAGTGGAGTATTTTGCCAATGTCAAGTTCACAAATTATCTTATAAGGGTGGGCTTAAAGCCCGGCAACTTCGTACGGTTATTATAAGTTTACTGGATTATTGTTTTAAAGCCCGCTTACAAAACACGTGGTTTCGGAACCAACGTTAAAACAATAATCTCCTCAGTGTGTAAGAGTGTTGAAAGAAAGGAATTCTCAAAGTTCCTTCAGGAACGGGAATTACGGGACTTTTTAGTTGGTATGAAAAATCTACATTATTGAGTGTATCGACGTGAAATTTGGTTTACAGATTCCTCAGTGTATGTAGGAGTGTTAAAAGAAAGGAATTCTCGAAGTTCCCACGGGAACGGGAATAACGAGGCTTTTTTGTGAAAATGAAAAATCGTCTTTCTTTAGTGTATCGATGTGATATTTGGTGTACTGTACACGTTCCTCAGTGAATGTGGAAAGAAAGGAATTTACAAAATTTTCACTGGAACGGGAATATAGGACTTTTTTTGTGAAAATGAAAAATTTACTTCCTTATAAGTGTATCGACGTGAAATTTTAACGGTGTTAGTCTTCTAACAACTAATTAACTAATTCCCCATGGTAACGAGAATTACCGGACTAATAATTTAGTATCAAAAATCGATTTCCTTGAGTATGTCAACGTGAAATTTCAAAGTGTTTCTGTGGATGTAGGGGTGTTGGAAGAAATAAATATACAAAATTACCATGGGAACGTAAAACGGGACTCTTAGTTAGTATGAAAACAATATACTTACTTATAATTTTAATATCGACGTTAAAATAGGACAACAGGTTCTTAAGTCGGTATAAGGGTGCTATAATAATGGATTTTCCAAAAAAAAATACGGGAACGGTACTGAAAATCGGATTTTTTTGAAATAGATTCACAGTTATTTAAAGAAAAGATTACCAAATTCACATGGTACCTAACGGAACATTCCCAAAAACATAATGTGCCTTTTTTACTCGCGTAGGTATATAATCCAACTACCTAGCTAATATCCCACCCAACCAGCTAAAAGAAATGTTAGGAATAAAATTTTCAGTGACTGGATGGTGGAGTGTAGAAAGAAAGTTACCAAAGGGACTGAAATAAACAAAATATTACTATTATCAATAGGTAGATATTTTAAGTTGGTATAGGTGCAATCAGAAATGGTGTCCCCAAATTCCTGAGTAGTATATCAACCAGTAATTAACGGTTATAATGAAAAAGTGCGAAGCTGCGGGCAATCAAATCTGTATTAATATTATAAAGAGACAATATTTGATTGTCTGTTTGTTTGCATTGAATAAGCTCCTAAAGTACTGAACTAATCTGAAAAAATCTTTCTTCGGTTGGGACTATCCTCCCGGTGACATAGGCTATAGAGAGAGAGAGAGCAGTCTTCCTTGTTCTGTCCTTAAAAATTCAGAACGAAAGACAGTACGAGGTTCGCCGGAGCAGCTGGCTTAATTTATAAATTCAAATTAGTTTATTTTTTATAATGTAACAAAAAAACAATATTGAACAGGGTTGGTGTAGATAATCTATATACCAATAATAAAGATATTTGTTTGTTGGTTTGCATCGAATAGGCTCCGGAAATACTAAACCGATTTGAAAAATTATTTCACTGTTGGGAAGCTACACTGTCCCCGAGTGTCATAGTCTATATTAGTTTTTTTTTTAAATTAGGGATCCTTACCTAACTCAAATAATGCTTCCCAAGGTGCATTTTTTTCCCGTTGTTTACACAGTTTGACAGGTTATTTGTTTTTTATTCGCCTGGACAGTCATAAGAACAAATTGTAGTGTAAGTATAGCCAAGTCTTTATTAGATCTTATATTATATGGCGTAACGAAGTTAGCCGAGAATGCTCGTGATTAAATAATTTTGAAATCGGTTTTTTGCTTTCCTTGATATGCATTTGTTCTTCGTTTCTATTAATAAATATATGTTTACTATTCAGCCGCTGCGGCAGCTGCCGTGCAGAGTAGAGACGTCGGGGTAGGTGGAAGAGGGAGGAGGGTGATCTATTGTCAATGTTTGTTCTATCGGCGGCGGCGGCGCGGCGGCGCATTGTGTGGTGCTCTGCGCTAACGAGCCGCGGCTTCTAATGGACGGGCGAGATTTAATCCTTCAAAGATCACATAAAACCGTGTTATTTTGGGAAAATCAGAAATCCTCTCTTAACGTTTATTATTTAGGGAAACACAATACTTGTGTTTCATTTACCTTGAATAAGAATATTAGTATATATTACTACTGGGTGACTTTGAATTCAAAATTTATTTTTTGATAAGCATAGAGATTCTTTTTACATACCGATTACAAATAAAATAAAATTAAGGAAATTAGTTCACATTAAAAAAGAAGATAAATATTGAAAAAGTGCTTTTTCGTTCGATGTTACATGCTACGTCATTCACAGCCACGTCACTAGCTCGAGACGCGCGCGTGGTCGCGCTGAGTGAGACGGAGTCAGGTTGAACATAATGTACACTGTTGTATAAAAGTGCTTTCAATATTTCTAAATTTTTTTAGACTTTTTTTATGAATGTAGGTATTTGAATTTTAAAAAGTAGCAGGAGTGTTTTCTTATTCTTTACTGATGTACAAAAAGGCTTTATTTTAATTTTTTTTACAACGCCGATTTATTTAAAGTTATTTTTTATCGATTCAGAGGGCCTATTACGGCCACATTTGCAACATTGCTTTTCGTCCGCCAAGTGTCAAAGACAATACAAAACAAAACGCAATGAGGACGCAAAGCAATATTACAAAAGCGGCCGTAATAGCCCCTCAGTATTATAGTCGGGGTGCCCTTTTAAAAAATAAACGCTGTTCAAAGTCACCCTGTAGTAAGTAGACGAAATTTGTTTACCATAGGCATATCAATATCAATCAATATCATCAATACATATTATAAAACAAAGTCACTTCCCGCGTCTGTCCCTATGTATGCTTATAATGGATTTTGATCCGGTTGTTTTTAAAAGATAGAGTGTTTCAAGAGGAAGGTTTATATGTATAATACTTGCACAATATAGAAACAGGTAAGGTGTTACGAAGTTCGCCGGGTCCACTAGTTATGGGCATTTCTACGGACGGGCAAAATTCAGTGGCATTTTGAAAATAAAATATACGCCAATGAAGTAGGCTGCTCAAATTATTTCAGCCACAACTATGTATGGGTACGCAGTTAGAGAGCATAGAAACATTTCTGAAAATTTAATATAAATACCAGAAAAAAAATCCGAAAGTCATAAAACCTGACATCGGTGGGGTGTCCTGTTGCCGAAATTCATGAAAGAGTCACTTGTTACAAAGTAATGAAGTGATATTTGATTTATTTATATATATTCACGCCTTGGCGATGAGTATATTGAGGCTGTAGTTACCATGAAAAACCCAAAACTTCTATATTTTTTATAATACACCAATCTGAATGAGCGTCCTGGAATTCTCCCTGATTTCGGTGGTGTTTACAAATCATCACCCACAACCATAGTGGTTAACTTTTCGAACTATCTGAAGTACTCTGCAGCTTGATTCAGTCATGGCCCACACGCCGCGAGCCTGAAATCCGTGCCCCGCTGACATTTCAGTAATTATTTTCAGGATAATTGTGACACGCGGTGGTTTTGGGTACCCCTCAGTCCTGAATTCGGTGTAGGTAATTTTTTTCTAACCGTAAGAAATAGTTAACTTTCAACTAGTGCCATGCACTCGCCATTGGGTTGGTATTATTTGATGTACAGATGATTGTTATGCTGTAATTTAATTCCGAGTTAAATTTTTATTTGTACTCTTTTGTGATTTCGCTGATTTTGATATCGGTGGTTTTCGGTGGTTTTTTATACACCGAAGTCAAAAAAACATCCACCAAAATCAGATTTTTACTTTGAACGCGTGCTAAAATAGCTCATATTTCACATTTTTGTCATAAAAAATCCGTTGAGTAGTTTAACTATTTAAGCATACTTACAGAAGCTTTCCGCTCAAGCGACTTTGTGTTATAATATGTACTGAATTTTTGTATACCAAAGTTTGCATTTGAATCAACAAAAAAAAAGTAAATTATCGTTATTGTTATCAATATATATAAAACTCTTCCGTTACTGACTGACTGACTGACTGACTGACTGACTGACTGACTGACTGACTGACTGACTGACTGACAGACAACGCAGAGCCGAAACTACTGGGCGTAGTAGGCTGAAATTTTGCATGTAGGTTCCTTAGGGAGTGTAGGTGAGCACTAAGAAGGGATTTCCCGAAATTCACACGGGAACGGGGAAAAACGGGATTTTTGTGTTTATGAGAACTTTGCGCGAGTGAAACCGCGGGGCAGCCTCTAGTCAATATATATAAAACTCTTCCGTTACTGACTGACTGACTGACTGACTGACAGACAACGCAGAGCCTAAACAACTAGGCGTAGAAAGCTGAAAATTGGCACGTGGGTTCCTTGTGGAGTGTAGGTGAGCACTAAGAAGGGATTTTCCGAAATTCCCACGGGAACGGGAAAAAACGGGAATTTTGTGTTTATGAGAAATCTGCGCGGGAAAAACCGCGGGGCAGCCTCTAGTTATACTTATATTATGTTTAAAATAAATACCTAAAACTTGAATATTTATTAACAACACAAGATATTTTTAAACTTATTGACTTAAATAAACTAAATAAATATTTACAAATAAAAAATGGCCTCAAAATCGCTGCCACCGGAAGGTACGGTGCCTAGCAGGCTGGCTTTGTTACCCCTCTGAATGGCCAGACGTAAAAGTTATTCTTATTATTATGACTAATGAAATTTATTAAACTTTGATTTTGTACGAGAGTGTACTTATTTATTATTGAGTATTTAATAACAGTAAAGTAAATACAAAATTCAGGTAAATATTTTCAGATATCCTTTAAATTATTTTTAAACATTTGTAATTCTTAAAGCTCTTCTTAGAAATATCCAGAGTTCAAAGTAGTATCCGAAAAATCTGTCACCAAATGACACTAAAAATATGAAACACGCAACACTGTACAACTAAATACTGTGTAAATAAAAATTAATATAAAATTTCGATGATAAATTGTGTGGGATTGTGCTTTCGGTGGATAGATTTCTGATTTCAGTGGCAAAATTGTGATTCGATGGGTAATTTTTCTGATTTCGATGGAGACAAAATATTCGAGGTCAGTTTTTTTGGACCCTGTTATCTTTTGAAAGGGGCCAAATTAATATTTGAATACAGAATAAGCTCTTTTGCATAGTTTTTAATTATGAAGTCTCTAGGTCAAAATAAAAAAAATGCCACCGAAGTCAGACAAATCTGTTCACTTTGTAGAAATGCTCTTATATTTATACACCTAATTAACCTTATGTTTATAAAATGTATTTTATTTTTGTGTCCACAAAGAAGTAATTCATATATAATATAATCTACTATATCAATATCATCATCATCAATACATAGTCTATAACAATAATAAAGAAAAAAGATATGTTTGTTTGTATTGAATAGGCTCCGAGAGTAGTGAACCGATTTCAACAATGATTTCACTGTTGGGTAGCTACTAGGTAGCTACACTATCCCCGGATGACATAGGCTTTACAATATTCTCAAAAAATAAACAGAATTTAGGGCGGTACGCAGTTCGTCGTGTAAGCTGTAAGCTAGTATAAAATAAAGTCGCTTCCCTATGTATGCTTAAATTTTTTAAACTATGCAACGGATTTTGATGCGGTTTTTTTTAATCAATAGAGTGATTCAAGAGGAAGGTTTATTTGTATAATACATGCATAAAATAGTAAAAGATTAGACGGTACGAAGTTCGACAGGTCGACTAGATATCTACTTTTGCTATATCTACTTCAATACATCATCAATACATAATATAAAATAAAGTCGCTTCCCGCGTCTGTCCTTATGTATGCTTATATCTTTAAAACTATGCAACGGATTTTGATGAGGTTTTTTTATTAGATAGAGTGATTCAAGAGGAAGGTTTATAAGTATAATACATGCACAAGATAGTAATAGGTTAGGCGGTACGAAGTTCGCCGGGTCGACCTAGTTATATATAAAAAAGAATCGCCGGGCTGATTTAGCTGATTTTGGTCTCAAAATGTTCGTAGTCTAGTTAAAGAAGGTTTAAAAGGTGAGCAAATATGGGAAAAAATTAAAGGAAGTTATTAAAAGTAAAAAATACTATTTCCCATACAAATTGTAAGGCGCATTACGAAGTTCGCCGGGACAGCTAGTTTTTTGATAAATATAGTGTTATATTTAGTTATCTTATTTTAGAATAAGTAAAAACAGTTTCTATGCAAATATGTTTATTGAGCTCTATTCTTATATTATTTACACAGAGACGAAATTATGTACTACAATACTGGACAGATAATATTCAAATAATATATATAGTTTCATATGTTTTCTCGTGATCGGCATAACAAAATATAAATTTCATTACATCATAAACAAAAATTAAATAGGGGCAATTGATATCTCTCGGGCTAGTAGTCCTCTCGAGGCGAGGGGAGGGTGGGGGAGGGAAGAGGGGCGGGAGGGAGGCATTTTCGTGCGACACAAATAACTTGGTTGTCAGAGTTTTGTCGCTCGTAATTTATGCCCCCGCGTGCGACATAAAAAAGAAATTAAACGTTTGGAAGAAGAAACAAAATGTTTATGTAAATAGTTATTTAGTTTTTACAGCGCAACCATTAGCATTTAAAAACCTGCAGAACATTAAGTGTCTCCGTTGCTGCAGCCGTTAAACTAGGATCACCCGTTCAATAAACATAAAACACGTGTAAACTCAACATTTAAGTACTTAACATTTATGAATTACATATTTTATACCAAACATTGATTTTACCTAACATTTTTGACATTCGATAAAATTTTGTTGTTCTCTATCACGTATAGTGGAACGTAATCAGGAGAGGCACGACGAAAATACCGAGACATTAACAATTGAAACTGGTATTGAAATACAATGGCACAGGGTTCAAAACAGGTGTTCAATCGAAAATAATTCTAAGCTTCCATAAGACTTAGGCATACGATTGTGCTTTTAGTTTTACCCTTTGATACACAAATTAGAGATTAGTTTTATATGTAAACCTCTCAGTACGTTCATGGTGCCTTGCCAGATGCGCAGCGGGATGTATTAATTGATTACAGGGGGCGTGGCGGCGGCGGCCTCGGCGGCGGCCGCGGCGACGGAAGAAATCGCCAAGCACCTGATTTATACTTAGTAATAAGAAGTATTATATATTTATTCATATAGTAATAGGAATTAGAAGTGAGCTTCTAAGTAGGTAAGACCTTTCACATTTACATTGATGTATACATTTATAAGGAAGGTAATGCGAGTACATAATTACAAATCTCTAGATTCACTTGTAATTCATGCAAAAAATGGTTTACTCAATGTATACAATACAAGGTATAATTTTGCCACTTTCTTTGTATTAGAAGAAACATATTAGAAGATATTCGACTGTTAAAGGTATTGGATAGAATAGGTATGTCTCCCAATATAATTGCACAAAAAGGTTCTGCAGATTTAAAACAAAGCAACATTCATTAAATCATTTTCTCGTGGCGACACTTCAGTGATAAGTGCATGAAATAAACATCATGCTACGAGCTACATAAAAATCGTAATAAAGGAAATATGTTGATGATACTTACTTATTTTTTTCATATAACTTTCTCTGCTATCTACCAAATTTATAAGTTGCGCTGTTTGTCGTATTTCGCACATTATGGATATTTGTCAGCTTCCTATTTCTAACGTAGATTACATGGTTAATTACTATAAAGAACTAACTATTAAAATATACACACTATGTACACAACACTTATAACCTACGCTGAAAATTTAATGGTGGTCACAATACTAAAAAGAGCAATCTTATGTTACATACTTACATACATTTTTAATCTTTGTCATTTAATCATAATTATGTTTATTTTTATAATTTTATTAGACCCGTCTTGCTTAATAATATATATTTTTATTTTTTGTTAATCAAAACAAAATAATTCGATGATGTCATCTCGACCGCGTAGCAAATTCGTAGCAGGGTAACGCTACGCACGTACTACGTAGCGTAGCACCAACAACTATTAAGATAAATTATTAGAGTGATACTTACCTAATGAATGTTACGTGTTCGTTTTGCTGTGCGGTGGGTGTCGTCGCGCAGTCGCGGCCTCGGGGCGGCGGCGGTGTTGAGATGTTGTTTGTTGGCGCACGAATTATTTTCTTGTTTGGCAACAAGTCTACAAGTGCGTCATCGCAACTATGCGACGACGCCGCAAAGATATGTGTTATTATGCATGACTCTACGATATCTTTATTATCTACTTAAGAGTTAATTGTTGTTACGATAACAATAACTTAATGTCTTTGATTTTACACAATGTCTTATAGTAAATAAACTAAAGACCAAATATAGGGAATTTAAAAAATTAATCGCAGATTAATCATCATATTTTACGTGTCTTATCAATTTAGTTCTAGCTTAACAATTACTGAGCAAGCCGAAGCATTGAACCACCATCATTATTTAATTTGTTTTAATAAAGTAATATCAATCTGTCCATCACTGACTCTACACTACACTGTCTCTACATTATTTCTACACAGTCTGTTTACGCTAGAGCGGGAACGCTTCTCAGAACCAATACAGGTCTTTAGATGAGTCCTGCACTTGTGCCTCCAGACCTGGAACAATAAAAGAACGTAAAAAAACATCTTGTAAATTTATTTAAATATTTGAACAGTGTCATGCTGCAGAGGTGTGGTGCGGCGGCGGCGGGGCGTCTGGAGAAGCGGTTCAGTACAATAGTTATTATGTTAGTTAATTGCGGGCCGCTCGCTGGCTGGCTGGACGCCGACGTAATTGACAAGGGCCAGTGATTTAGTGCGGTGGGCAGCGGGCGGGGGCCGGCGGCGGCCGGGCGCGGAGAGGTGCGTGGAGGCGAGGGGCGACGTGCAAGGGGCGGTCAGCGGCCGGCCCCGCCCTCCACGCGGTGCGCTAGCGGCTGCGAGGGGCCGCAGAGAGTACTATAAAAGGGGACCGCAAAAGTACCAAATGTAATTGGTTGAATAATTATGTACTATTTTATCTAAATTAAATATAGATAGGTGCCGCACAAAGTCAAGAGAGTCATCTACTTACTTATACCAATACTGCATTTTATAAAACAACATTCCAAAAAATAATAAACAGAATATAAATTTGTAGCCGACCCGGCGAAATCTCACAAGCAGATATACCAAATTTTTTTACATATAAATTATAGCAGCACCTAAAAATGTTTTATTACATAAGAAGGTAAAATTCAAGATGCAAGCATGACCATAGGTAGGTAGTACTATGAGTTTTCATATGAAGGCAGTGCGTGTGTCGCGTTAGGTCGCGTTGCGTGGTATTTGTCAATATACATCAAGCCCCCCATCCCGCATCCCACTGCCGACCCCGCGCGGAGACACTCGCCCCTTTGTTGGTCCGCCGCCATGACTGTGTTCCGCGCAAAGTTTATAACTACATCATACAGTACACCGCTAACTTCCTGCGTTCTTTTGTCATTCAAAATATTGCTACAGAATATCCTAAAAATATCCTGAAATGAGCTTATCTTCCCTGGTACATTAATTGTTCAAAGTATTTTTGCCAACAATGCATAACAATATTAACAAAAGGCCAAATTTCTTTGTCTTGCTGAGTTATAAAAGCGATAAGCATCGCTCGGCGGCGGGGCGGCGTCCATCATTCAAGCAAGGGCGGGCGCGGGAATTGCGGGCGAGGTGCGGAGGGGAGAGACAAATTAATTTTAATCGTTGTCATTAGTCCTTAGCCGCCAAAGAAAGCATTCCTACTTTGTGGTGGCTGTTTTGCACAGTGCCGCCGCGCCGCCACCGTGCTTGCAGCCCTAACCTCTTTTATGAAACTATCACAACCTTTTTTTTTTCAAACAAAATGTTACCCACTGTATCAGCGCCCGCAAAACTAAGAAAACGCCACCCTTTGATTTTAAAAACAAAAAAAAAGAAATCCATCACCATCTTGTATTTGAAAACGTGCGACTTTTTCGCAATCAGCTTCCTCAGAAACTAGAAAATGCCATCCATATCGATTTTAATACAACTTTACGTCTGCTATCTTGGATATCAAAATAGATGTCTTTTGCGTTATTAGAGACCACATTCGATCCATTCAGCCACTTCGATTTCTCAGAAAAATAAGGTTTTGGTTTTTAAAACAAACTTTAACAACCTGTATCAAGCCTTCCAGGACTAAAAACACAGTTTTGATATGATATCATATTTGATGTTGTAAGTTGTAAGTAATATTATAAGGAGCATGTTTTGAAAATTTGTAGACTCTAGAGTCATTAGTTTAGATTTTAGCAAAAAACATGTTTTAGCCTGTATAAGAACTCCGGAGCAAAATGTAAACAAATAACACCATTTATAATGTTTATAAATAATGCAAAGAGAATGTACAGCGTAAATTATAAATTTCTAAACCCAGTAGTTTAGGAGTTTCATACAAACGTTTACACCACGTTTGCACCTTTATCCGGCGTCCCGGTTAAATTATCTCAAAATCCTGTCTTAGTGCGTGCCTACGTCACGTAAGGAAGCCACTGACCAAATTTCATATTTGTATTTACAGCGGTTTCGGCTGGGCGTTGATGAGTGAGTGAGTGATCAGTGGTATATTTGGTTTTAATACCTTTATCATCTAAGAACGCGGAACACCTTGATATTGCTTAAAACATAATACAACAAAACAATACATATCAAATCTTCAAAAATGTTAATTACAACATTTCTTGCATTCCGCTCTCCCACCAGTTCTTAAAGTGGAATGTGGCTTGGCAACGCTTCATTTGCAATGTAAAGAATTTACTGACTTAAGGCAGCTCTGACGTGCTAAAATATATTATTTTTTTCAAGACCAGCCAATTTTTAAAGAAGTAGGTTACTGACCAGGCACGGGCGGGTAGGAGTAGGGCCCGCAGGCGGAGGGGTCCAGGTGCTGCGTCGACCAGTCCACTGGCTTGTACTGGTGGTGCAGCGCGCCGCGTCCCAGCAGCAGCGGCGGGTAGCCGGCCGCCATGTTGTGCGCGTGGTACTGCGAGTGGTGCCCCACGTGGCCCACGTGCCCCACGTGACCCACGTGACCCACGTGGCCATAGCCGCCGTAGTGCTGGTGCCAGGGGTCGTACTCGTACAGCTCGACGCCGCCGCAGCCGCCCGCGGCCGCCGCCGCCGCCGCGTTGAAGAACGAAGCGGGCAGGTTGCGCGACACCATCGGGACACTCTCTGCTTGACAATGAAGATATTCTGTGATTAGCCATCAGGGAACATGTTTTAAGAAACATAATTCATAATTCATTTATTGATTTGTGAAACACAGGTATGAATTTGATCTTACAAAAAATAACAATTTAGTGCCTCTGTGATCAGCCTTTTCAGGCATACAAATAGGATACAAGAGATAAAAAAAAACACAAAAAAAAAAAAACAATAAAATTAACATTATCTATAAAATATTTAAATTAAATTTTTATAATAATTATATCATTTAAAATACATAGTTGGTTATTGCCTCCTGATTTACAATTTTTTCAAGCATGTAGAGTGCATAGGCCATTTGATTAAGCTTTGTTGTTAAGTGCTCTTTAAGTGATTTCCAAGACAAATCACAATCAATAAAAATTCCAAAAAACTTAGTTACCTCCACGCCTTTAATTTTTTTTATCATGGTGACATCGTAACAGATATTTTCGCAAAAAGGAGGCAAATTTTTTTCCTAAAATGCATAGACTTTGTTTTAGAAATGTTTACTACTAGATTGGATATTGTTAGCCATGTTACCATGATTTTTATCGAGTTACTAGAGGCTGCCCCGCGGTTTTTCCCGCGCAGATTTTTCAGAAACACAAAAATCACGTTTTTTCCCGTTCCCGTGGGAATTTCGGGAAATCCCTTCTTAGTGCTCACCTACACTCTCCAAGGAACCCACGTGCCAATTTTCAGCTTTCTACGCCCAGTAGTTTCGGCTCTGCGTTGTCTGTCAGTCAGTCAGTCAGTCAGTCAGTCAGTCAGTTAGTCAGTCAGTCAGTCAGTCAGTCAGTCAGTCAGTCAGTCAGTCAGTCAGTCAGTCAGTCAGTCAGTCAGTCAGTCAGTCAGTCAGTCAGTCAGTCAGTCAGTCAGTCAGTCAGTCAGTCAGTCAGTCAGTCAGTCAGTCAGTCAGTCAGTCAGTCAGTCAGTCAGTCAGTCAGTCAGTCAGTCAGTCAGTCAGTCAGTAACGGAAGAGTTTTATATATATTGATTGATTTCCTTCTCAAACTCATTTGCATTACTTCCTGTATAAATTGCAGTACTATCGTCTGCAAACAAAATTATTTTCTGTTTTATACTTCTCGGCATATCGTTGATATAAATTATAAATAATAGAGGTCCGAGGACAATTCCCTGATACCCTGGTACCCCATATAAAACTTCCCTGTATTCAGATCTGTAAATAATTTCTTTTTTTGTTTTAGGATCAAATCTGCTTATTTGTGTACATTGTTTTCTTTCACTGAGGTACGAGGATATAAGATCTTTAACATTCTCTCTTATGCCATACGACTAAAGCTTTATCAAAAGTATGTCATGCCTCACATAATCAAATGCCTTTGTCATGTCCATGAAAATAGATACCACAGGTTTTCTTTCATCAACAAGAACAAAATATAACAAGATCCCAGAAGAGATTTTGATCCTGAATGATAATGAGTTTAAAACTCGTATCAAAAAAGTTCTGATTAAGAAAGCTTATTACAATATTGATGATTATGTAAACGACAAAGACGCATGGAAGTAGTCTAGCTCTGCAATTAAGATATTTTCATTATTTCATGTACTTTAATTTTTATTAATTTATGTTCATTGTATTGTCGCTTATTGTATTGTAATGTCACAAAAGAACAAAAAAAAAGAGAGATAAACTGTAAAGTAGAGTTTGTTACCCCTTTCTTCTCTACGCTGTAAAATAATTGCGACAGGGAGTAGAATCATTTGACAGAGGAGGGCTCGTTTGGGGGCCTTTCCAGACAACCATTGTCGTAAGGCAAGGCAAACATTTGTTTGGCTGAGCCAATTGGTGGGCACCCTGAACTACCTCGCCTCTCACAGAATAGGATACTTTACCAATTAAGGTATCAATAGCAATTACATTAGATGTAGTACTAATTGACTTTCAATAAGTGATATCTTGTATCCTATATTGAATAAAGAATTTTTTATGTTTATGTTTATGTTTTACTTTTCAAATATAAAAATAGTCATTAACGCTAATGGCCAGTAATATTTCATGTTTTCCCTATCTAACATAGATCGATCTACCTATATTAAGTGTCGTCCGCGATCTTTAGCGATACTAGCGCCAATCTCGTAAATAAAGCTGCTAAACCATGACTGAAATTAAAAATATATGTCAATGATGATGCACTAGATTAGATAATCTTGCTAAGTTTTTTAGGCACTGTTGTGTAAAATTTATGTTCAAATTCTAAGGAATATACCTACTGTTTGTTTCCTAAGCCACTTTTAGTAATAAACCGTATATTTTTCAAGCTCTTTATTCGGCCATGGTTTATAAGTATGTTTTTTTTCGAAAGTGGTGGAAGTATCGCGGTTAGAACCTTATGTAAAACTTGTTACAATTTGAGTGCGGCGGGTTTAATGTGCAGAGCTGCAACAATTTCGCTCTGATGATAACTTTTCTCGTCCGGTTGTTATCCATGGAAGTTCGCTTGGACCAACTTAAGGTGAAAAGCTTGCACTTTTTATGTATGTATTACCTGTACATTTAGGTTTGCTTCGTAAGCTTATTCCTTTTGTGTAATTGAACATTGCGTATTTAACAAATACATAGATTACAAAAGGTTATTTCAGTAGATTTATCGTCTGTTTCTTGGATTTATCACGGCGAAACTGATTTAAGCATAAGTTTTATATATTCGAATGGTTAACTTAAGAAAAGTACAGGTGAATCAGTGGGCAAAAGCAAGTACATAACCCACCTCCTCCCAGGGTCCCATTAACCCATGTTATGTGGACCTAAATGCGCGGGAGCATTGCACCGGCGACTGGTACTACCGGTGCAACATTCGGCTCCCACAGCGTATCGGCTCACTCATAGGCCGTCGCATGTCCCTTGGCCACTCTGGTCTGGTCTGGCAACACGCACCATCTAGCTGGTTCTGCGCGTGTCCAGTCTCTCAGTATGCCTTCTCAAGTAGCTATCTCTCGGCTCTCCCTCCGTGGTTCAGCCATGGTCACATCTTTGGCCTCGTCCGTCGTTGTCCGTCTTCAAGCTGGGTCGTCGTGTTCTATTGTCTCGTCGTTCAGTATCCTTGTATGTGCCATGGTCGTAGTGCAGTCGTCTCAAATGAATCAGTATCAATAGGCTATCAGTATCCGTGTTCATAGCTCAGGTCGTCGTGGTGCAAAAGATCAAATCGGTGTCCGTGAAGCTAGCCATTGTCGTAATCAAAGTCCGTGACGTTTGGGCTCTCGTCGTCGGTGTCCGCGGTGCTTGCTGGGTTCGTGTGTTGGGCAGGGGTTTGGGTTTTCTTCTCCTCTCTCTCCATCGCCGATCTCTACTTGTGCCACACGCGCGCAAACCTCCTCAGCCTACCGAAGTTGGCGTCGGAGCTCACAAGATCGGTGAAGTACACCGGGCCCGGCTCCGGGCGCTCTATCGCTCTTAAAAGCTAGTACAGTACAAAAATAAGTGTTTATAACAGAAGTTATTTAACTGAAGATGTAATTACACCGGAATCATAATTAGGCTGATCTCTCGTGCCGCCGCCGCCGCGTCTGCCAACGCGCGGCCGCTGCGGGCTGCGGGCTGCGGGCGGGCGCGCCGCAGAGGACGACCTCGACGCGACGCGCGACGGGCGACGGGGAGAGAATGATACTGATAATGATCGCCATGTTCACATTCCGCGAGCTCCGACAGCGGGAGAACTCTTTACAGATTATCACTTAAATACTCGCGCACAAATAATACCGATTCGTTCTACTTATAATATTTAAAAAAAAAAATGATATCAACAGACACCATAAAGTTAGAATAAAGAGAATATTGGCGGAAAAGGACTGCGGACGTTGTCGCAGCATCGTAAGACAATAAAACAAACCTCCTTCTCGGAATGCCGATCGTGGGAGCGACGCGGCTGGCTACAAACAGAATCTAAGTAACACAATGTATCAGAATATATCTCAATAAGATGACGGCATTGGTGGTTCTTATACCTAAATTGTATATATTGTTATAAATTGTAACTCAATGTCAATTCTATGATTGCAATAAATAGTATTTATATTCTGTTCTATTATATAGAAATTAAGTATATTACAAATAAACACCAGAACATATTTTACAGATAACAGAACCCAAACAACCGCAAGTCAGTGGCTTGTTATCTGTGCCAAGTTCGAAGGACGCAACATTACAATTGGTACGGACCGCGGCCGACGGCGCGTTTTTGCCACGGCGCGGCGGCGGCGGCTCAAAGCTGCGCCCCTTCACAGAATGTGGGAGCGCTATGCGTTTTTATTCGGCAAACCCTTTCGGCAGACTCCTTAAGTAATGGCTTGCTTTTTTAGATCTAATCGCGGAGCTGCGGAACTATGTCGCGAGAGCGGCTCGCACGTTGAATTACTAAAACGACCTATTTTTTGGTTGCCCTTGACGAGGAACCGGTCGTTGCATCATTCCTCACTCGCCGCCGCCGATCAGCGTCCACAGATGGAGTATGCAAGCCGCTCATAATGTGCACTTTTCCGAATACGATTGCAATATGTACTTCAGCATAAATCATGCTAAGTATTATATAACTATGGATTATGAAATTCTTTCAGAACGTTAAATATGACAGGAACATGCCTTAATCTCACTTTGATATAGAGCCTGCTAATAATTCACTGGAGAAGCCATGAAAATTCGATATAGATCGCTAAAACGTAAAATAGGCATGACTAGCATTTAGTAAGAACCCGCCGGCGTCGGCAGCGCACGCAGGGAAACACCGTAAACAAGACAGTTCAGATACCAGCGATACGATAACAAGAATTTTTTGAGGAGAAAACAATTAGTTTATCTACTTTGAAGATTAATTTCACTTGAACTGTTCACTTGAAACAATAGTTGCAGAAACAATAGTCTAATGAAGTGAACCGGGGAGTACCTAGACGAAGTGAGCTTAATACGATGAGAATGGCTGTGGGCGGCGCGGGGCGGTGGCACGGGGCGGGCGGGGCTCCTAGTTCGTAATTAAACGTCGGTTTTAATTAAGGCAGGCTTCACTGATTTATCTACTGGTCGCGAAGCTACTGTGAAGCGCGGGGAGCGGCGCCCGCGGCGGCGGGGAGGAAGGTAGAGCGGTGGTGTGCGGAGCGTGCGGGGCAGGAGGGAGCGCGGTTTTTGCGCCTCGTTCCAGGTAGAGACGACTCGGGAGGACCTGTTATGTATTATACGATATTGCCTTTTAATCGGTCATGAGTACTTGATCGTTACTCTAATAATTACTGTGCCGGGAGTCGGGAGCCTGGCTGTTTTGCTGCTATTAAAGCCACAGTGCAACCGTTTTTGTAAGGAAATATAAACGAACACAGTCATAGCGTTAATAAATAACCCAGTAAGTACAGAGAAGTAGGTACCCATTTTACTTCCTTAATATTTCCTAAAGTAATGTAGATCATTGTGTAGAGCAATCCTATCGTGTGATGTACCTAAGCAATCGTGTGACGTATAATTGGTGATTTCTTTGTTAGAAAAGACAAAAACCCGGCATACCTAGCATAAGAACCCTGGGTAGTTCACAATGGACTCTCTAGTAACTTTGACCGACTGTGGTTCCAAGCACAGGGTGATCATCTATAAAATAAACCTATTATAGTATATAGTAGGTACAGTACACCTAAATTAATAATGCGCATGCAGATCCTAATTGTCGTTTTCACGAACACATCCGAATCAAAAAACATAATTCCTATGTGCATTATCACTTTCTACCACCAGTGATTTACATCAACCAAGTGAATGCTCATGCAGCCCCCACTCCATCAAAGAGCGTTCGAAGAGTATTTATTCACAGTGGAATCGGAGAACGGTGTAGCACTTCAAAGTGTCAAAATGTAACTTATCGTTTTACACTCGAAATTGTTATACCTCTGTTGAGTACAGACTTCATACAGTGTAACAAACGCTGAATGTAGTAGGTATGAGACAGCTCGAACCAGGATACTTAAGCATGACATGTCCGAGTTCAACTCGAGCGAGTAGACTCTAAACAATGACTGTGAATGTCAGCCTTAGTGAATGAGCTGGTGTCTCTGCCTAACCCTACGGGAAATATAGGCATGAGATAGCGTAATATATTTTTTTTCTATACGTTAATTACAGTTGAGTACCTAGTAATGGAAAATGTAGAGTATAGGGTTGTGTGTAGGGTTCATTCCCGGGAATTCTCGGGTCGAGAATTCCCGGGAAATCGTTGGGTTTTGTTCCCGGGAAATTATGCTCGAGAAAAGTCGAGAACTCGAGAAATCAGCAGTGGTAACATGACGAAAATTTTGTCGACTTTGTCGTATCTATCTGTCACTTTTGTCGATCGTCTCCATACATTTTCCGGCATTTAAATGTCAAAAGCAATCAAAAGTGACAGAACGACTCGACAAATGGTCCGTCATGCTGCGTAGGCATATTTGAGTTTATGAAGTGCAAAAAAGTTCGTGGATTACGCTAGTGATGGAAATAACTTTTTACTTTTATAATCTTTATGATGATACAGTGGCGGTCTAGGACGGCGTAGCACTTCCGGTTTTTCTGTATTGCAAATAGCTCTTGTTCTTTGGTAATACAGACTAGGCCGCACAAGACCATAGACAAATCTGTTACGCCGTCCTAGACCGCCACTGTACGTGGTGGAGTCAAGTATCTAACCAAAATCGATCGACTCGTAATCGTATTACAAGCGATTGTCTTAGCCATTGCTAGTTTCTTAAGTATTATAACAGAAATCGACTTTGTTAGAGCGGCAATGGTTAACGAATTCGATAACAAGACAACTATGATTCGATAGAGTTCAATAACGTAGCTGGACGGTGTACTTACTGTTTATTAATATTTTGTGTTTTGTTTAATCAAATTAAATTTATAATCTTATGAATTCCTCTACCTACATCTGGGTATCAAGTTGCTTAAGCTTAACCTAATGAACTAAAAAAATCGATGTCAGTGATAGCATTCGAAAATAATTGCGGTTTTCTTAAGAGGACAACAGTAGATGTCCTAAGAAAAGCAGAAATAGTTTTCAAATGCTGTCTTGTCATCAGGCCCCTTTTCTTAAATTTTTCTTGAAATGTAAACACTTAAAATACCTAACTAACTATACTTTTATTTTAACGTTGACTTTTTCCTAAAAAACCAGCCAAAATTGGTGTATTCTATAATAGTTAGGTATATTGAGAGGAGTTTATTTATTTTTTCTAGTTTTAAAATTTATTTTAAAACTTTTATTTTGCAGAAAAACCACTTGATTTATTGGTTCAAAATGAGTTTTTTTTTATGATTCACATTGTGAATTTTGTGTCAACTTTTTTATGATTTGGATCGAAAATATATGCAAAAACATAGGTAAATCAAAATTTCTCGACAACCCGAGAAGACCCGAGAAATGAGCCTCGAGAATTCTCGAAACCCGAGAAACTGAAAAGCTCGAGAAATCATGAACCCTAGTTGTGTGTTGTTTTACCTTTGGCCTTATCGAGACTGAGCGCGCGCGCAAAGTGCTCGTCGACGACGGCGGCCACGTCGCCCGAGTAGTGCGTGAACACGACGCAGTTGGCGCTGACGTACTGCGCGCGCCGCCCCGTGCCCCCCGCGCCGCCCGCTCCGCCCGCCGCCCCGCCGCCGCCGCCGCGCCCCGCGCCGCCGCACTCGCCCTCCGACTCAGAGGAACCACCACCTGCTCGAAGAGTTACATTTTATTATAATCTTTCTGGCTATTACATAATAGGGTTAAATAACTACACTGACCCGTGACTCTCACTGCGCTCGGGTTTTAAAATGAGCACCCTCACCTTTACACCCATGTTACATACTCTACTTTTTCTTTCTTTTGTAGTATAGGTTTTTCTTGTGTTAATTCTGAAACTTAGCAGCATCTGCAAGTCGTTCTGTATTATATCCTCGGGAATAACCATATTTTGGAAAACAAGGAAAAGCTTGAGAAGTGCGTTGCTAAAGTTAAGTAACTGTACTGACCATCGGCACTCGCTCTGCCATGGACGGAGAGGTCCTCCTCTTTGGCACGCAGGCGGGGAGCGTGCGGGGTGTGCGGGGCGTGCGGGGCGTGCGGCGCGTGCGCGGGAGGGAGGTGCGCGTGCGGCGGCGAGCCGGGGGACTGCGCGCCCGAGGACGCCGAGCCCGAGCTGAGCGCGCCGCCGCCGCCGCCGCCCGCGCCCGCCGACGCCGCTCCGTAGCCTTCGACGGCAGTGCCCGCGCCGCCCGACGCGCCGGCGCCGCCGCTCTGTACGTTAAACTGATGACAAACAAAATCATCTTAGTAGTGCACGGCCATCTTGGGCCACGGCCCTCATTATTTTTTTACAAAAATGTTACTTCTTATCAATAGATTTATAAGAAAATAAAAAAAGCTCCAGGAGAAGACTGCGTATCCTATTCACTTAAATGCTAACGAGTGCAGGTACCGATGCGACTCTTATTTAATACTAGCTGTCCCGGCGAACTTAGTATCGCGTCTTACATTTTAAATAGTAATAAAAACTTTTTATCAAAAAATTAAACTACCGAAAAAACTGAAAAGCATTTAATAATAGTGAAACATTTTCTACTAAGACTTAATTTACTCACTTCTTAAAGTAATTTTGGTTTAACAAGAAATTTTAAGTCTTAAGTAAAAATAAAATGTATGGACTAGGAGCGTAGCGTAGCGTTATACCAGCGTGTCTCTGGGACTGTCTTTCGTCTTAATAACTCTTCTTCTGTCTTCTCTGATACCTCTAATAAACGCGAGATGGCATGCGTTCGGCCGCCATCATAAGATTTTTGTTTTATCTGCGCGGTTTTATAAGCCTCTAAATTTCTCATTATTTTTTCACCTTTTAAACCTTCCCTGGAATACTTACTACGAACATTTCAAAACCAAAATCAGCTAAATCGGCCCGGCCATTCTCGAGTTTTAGCGAGACTAGCGAACCACGATATATATATATACAGTAGATAGTAGAAGTAACAAGTTTTTTTTGGACGGGGTCACTGCAAAACAACGATAGGTATATTATTATGTAGGAGGTAAAACTGCGCTGTGGTAACAATCTTTCATATAGGTACCTAAAGAGATTTTTGTTACAAATATTAAAAACAAAAAATTAACCGTCTTATTCATAAAGATACAGTAGATTTTAAGTCGCCTTACTGGAGGTCTACTTCTCTGGTTTGTTGTATGGTACACGATCAAGTAAATTATTATTTAATTATTATGTTGTAGTAAAAGTCGTTTTTTGTATGTGCAGTTATATGCATCAAGATAATATTTATTCTTAAAAAGGTATCCTCATTAGATCAAGCAAGGTTTACGTGCCAGTGCCAGCCACCTGCCTGCTCAGGGTCAGAATATATAACAAAGAGTTGTTGTTGTTCTTTTTTTCACACATCAGTTAGTAATAACTCAATGTTAAGACATCTTTTACCTGTCATGTAGTTAATGGTCCTAGGTTAGTATAACATCATTTTATTATTAACAAGTAAGTAGTCGAATCGACATGATGCTAGCTCGCCGGTATCAGCTGAATGTGGCCGCGGGCGGACTTCAGGCTCGGACGACACGGTACCGCAAAAACATAGGAATGTCCAGATAGAGCCGATACTGCATCTAAAGTTACAGCACTCGCCGGTCAATCGGCCTATTTAGCGGACGTAATAAATATGTTGAGTATAGGTGAAGCTGAACTGCGTCACGAGCAAAAAGGAGCTCTCGCGGTAATTGCGCCATTAGTATGAGCGAGGCGAGCGCATTGAATTGCAAACTAGTCCCTCGACCGCAGGGCGCCCCCCGCCCGCGTGCCTCGTGTTTTATTGCAACGCGATCACCCGGGCCCTAACCAACACCTTGACATTATAATCTCATAAAATACCTTAATAGGTACTTTAGCATCAGAAATATATTCGAATGCCGAGCGCGGAAGAGTACCTATTCAGCGATACTTAGTACTTATACTACCGATTTTTTCTTTAGTTGCCCGAAGCCATTTTAGTTTGTGAACATAAGAAAATGCTTTTAAGCTCGTCTTCAATGGCTGCATTTTATTTTAAAACTATTATTATTTTTACTTAAATGTCGTGCGTAGGCTATACTTATTTTTAAGTCTTCTAAGTTTATATTTCAGTGCCCTTACAGGGTTTATGTGCGTACTTATTAATAATCTACCATCCTGTTTTCTACCACATAATGGAAATAAATGATATCTTCTATTCTATTCTATTCTATTCTAGTGCCTATTTTATGTTGTGAATGTGAAATCGGCCAAAGATTTTCAATTGCAAAGTATTTACTTTTGCTGTCGTACATTCGTCTAGGCTTCGTCACTTCAGCATGAACCTCAACCTAAACCAACTACCGCCTAGTCTGTCCACATAAAAATTGAACTTCTTAGGCCGCTATAACATCTTGAGGTATCAAATCATCAAGATTTCGCTGTCTTGGTCACGTGATAATGAAGGACCGATGGACGAGTCCGACAATACCCATCATAAATAAGGTTCATTATGGTTTAATAAATATCATTATCATCATTCACCGAAAGACGTCTACTGTTGGAAAGTAGAACTTTTCGAGCCCAGGCTACCTTATCTGGGTTAGCCAAATTAGTGTTGCGTGTATATTGTGGTTTTGATATGAGTGAAAGTGACTCACCCGGTCGTACTGGAAGTGGTGGTGGTGCGCGAGGCGGCCGCGGCCGTACAGGTACGGGTAGTAGGCGCCGTACATCACCTCTCCGCAGCTCACCGCCATGGCGCCTCCCCGCGCCCCATCACACCCGCGCCCTCCTCACCGCGAATCACGCTTACCCCTGTTGACAATTAAATTATTATAGGTAAGTACTCTTGTATTCATGATAGGTATAACTGGAACTAGGGCTGTACGTCTTCCACCCCATCCCCATAGTCCCAAACAGATAGTTAAATTATGAATGAGCGAGTTTTGCGAGGCCGCCGGATGATTGTCTGATTTTACCAGTTACGCCGTGGTCGCCCGAAAAAAGAGGTGGAGCGACGAGCTGGGTGCGCTGGATTAGAACTGGTTGCAGACCGCGCAAGAGCGAGAAATGGAAGAGGGGGAGGGAGGCCTTTGCCCAGCAGTGGGACAATATAGGCTGAAATAATAATAACCAGTTACCTGTGAGAGTTTTTATTCCCGCGTAGGCATTTACAGTACACACAATGAACAAACACAAACCGCCCAGTAAAAGGTAAGTCTCGACTGAGATACTTTAAGCTTACCTAAATATGACATGAAACTTCTCTTCAGTGCTAATTTACTCGAACAATTTACTCAATTTTAAACATGATTGAAGTTAACTTTTTTATTAATCAATATATATAAAACTCTTCCGTTACTGACTGACTGACTGACTGACTGACAGACAACGCAGGGCCGAAACTACTGGGCGTAGAAAGCTGAAAATTGGCAAGTGGGTTCCTTGGGCAGTGTAGGTGAGCACTAAGGAGGGATTTCCCGAAATTCCCACGGGAACGGGAAAAAACGGGATTTTTGTGTTTATGAGAAATCTTCGCGGGAAAAACCGCGGGGCAGCCTCTAGTAAGATAATAAACAGAAAATTATTCACATCAAGACTCAAGAGCCTCCTAACACAATAATAAGTACTTAGGTTTCGATGATTATAATTATGAGGGGTTCACAACAATACATATTAAAATGCTATTTTAAAAGACGATTCCGACCCAGAAACAAACATGATTACTAAGGTCTAACTCTAGTTATAGGAAATTAATAATAAGTAATTTTTATTCTGCATTGGTTGCTTATGCCACATTATTTTCCATTTTCCAGCCAGTCAACTCAATACCATGTCCAGGAATTTCACTGTAAGGTCGTATACGCTACGCGACGCACTAAGTGTTTGCCGCATTGCAGTCAGCCGCGTCACAATCCAGTCAGTGCCCAACTGCCCAGTGCATGTGACTGTACTGAACTGACTGTACACAATTAACCGCGTAAATGTTCATATTCCCTACAATATTATCTAAGTACTTAGGTAGGTACTAAAAATTAGTAATCTTTATTATTATTTTAATGAGTGCTGACAACGTTCCTGCCATTCTAAACTCAGTTTAACTTCTGCCCCGCTATGTAACCATCAAATATACAATGTATTTAATTCTTAATAGTTATTTTAGCTTATACCTAACGGAAATTTACTAAACTATTTATATTCAATGATATTACGATCATAAAAAACCAAACCTAGGCTTCACTAACTAATCTACCGCTTCTCGATAAGCTCTTTATAACACCGTGGCAAGTTGGCAATATTCGGTCATTGTTGGTATCTGCTAGTTAGACCAGTGGCTCTCTTGTGGAGGTTTATATCGGTTGCACATAAAACCTAGTTTTATCCTATACTAG
Source organism: Euspilapteryx auroguttella (assembly GCA_951802225.1). Classification (NCBI taxonomy): domain Eukaryota; kingdom Metazoa; phylum Arthropoda; class Insecta; order Lepidoptera; family Gracillariidae; genus Euspilapteryx; species Euspilapteryx auroguttella. The sequence goes on from OX637645.1 coordinate 5,114,622, forward strand.
CTTTTGCCCGCAGCTTCGCACGCGCTTTTTCATTAAAATCGTTAATTACTGGTTGATTACATGCTAAATTTCAGCTTTGTACGCCCAGTAGTTTCGGCTCTGCGTTGTCTGTCAGTCAGTCAGTCAGTCAGTCAGTCAGTCAGTCAGTAACGGAAGAGTTTTATATATATATTGATTAAACCGCCGAAAAAACTGAAAAGCATTAAATAATAGGGAAATATTTTCTATTAGGCCTTAATTTACTCACTTCTTAAAGTAATTTTGGATTACCAAGAAATTTTAAGTCGGCGCCACACCACACAAGCAAAATATTCATTATCTACGTAAAGCGCGCACGTTTTTCGGTTATTTCTTTGAATTTCAGGTAATTTAGTGATCTTTATTCGTTGATTCTGTGGCACCGACTCAAAATTTCTTGGTAATCCAAAATTACTTTAAGAAGTGAGTAAATTAAGGCCTAATAGAAAATATTTCCCTATTATTTAATGCTTTTCAGTTTTTTCGGCGGTTTAATTTTTTGATAAAAAGTTTTTATTTTTTGCTTTTCAGTTTTTTTTTGACCCCAGCTAATCACCCTTCACAGGGTGGTCGCACTCCACAAGGTGGCTACACAACCTGGTGAAGGTTGAGGGACTTACAGGATGAGTTTCGATCACGACCGGTCGGTGAGGCGATTTGTGATGGAGGCCTATGTCCAGCAGTGGACGTCTATCGGCTGAGATTATGATTATTAACATTCATATAAAAAAGACTCATAATTATACTTAGCAGTTTTCATGTAAATCACAACACGGCAATACAATCTGTGAGTGAACAATAAAGTCACCCCTATTTTTCCACCCTTAGGGTTGGAATTTTATTTCAAAATTTTTATGGGACCAACTTCAAGGTACACCCTGTCGATTAAAAAAAGAATTATCAAAATCGGTCCACACAGTAAAAAGTTATGCGTGATCATACATAAAATATATATATATATATATATATATATATATATATATATATATATTTTATGTACGCGACGAATTGAGAACCTCCTCCTTTTTGTTTATTCGTCGGTTAAAAAAACAGAATAGGTACCTACATAATTTATAAACGAATAACAATAGATATTTACAAAATAGGTACAATATTCAAATAAAGTTACTTAGGTAAGTAGTTTATCTATGTATATCTTCTCCATATTAATATAACGTGGGTCCGGCTCTTGAGCTGGTACCTCTGCCTAACCCTTCGGGGAATAAAAGGCGTGAGATTGTGTGTGTGTATTGTGTGTATTAATAATAAAGAGGAAAGATTTGAATGTTAGTTTGTTTGTATAATTGTTTGTTTGTTTGCATCGAATAGGCTCCGGAACTAGGTACAGGCCGATTTTAAAAATTCTTTTAGAAACTGGGGGGGATAAGTGAAGCTTTCCATCAGTGAAAGATTTTTTTTCAAATCGGTTCAGTAGCTAGTTACGGAATACGGAACGGAGCCTATTCAATGCAAACCAGCACACAAACAATCAAATCTTTCGTCTTTAGAATATTGGTAAGTATGTAGGTATCCACTCCATCCACTCCACTTATCCATTTCCGTGGGATTTTCAGGCTAAAAAGTACCCTATGTCCTTTATTAGCTTTACACTATCTTTGTACTTAATTTCATCTAAATCGGTTCAGTAGTTTTGGCAAAAAGAGAGACAGACGTACCTACAGACATTCGCATTTATGGTAAGTAATTAATATGGAAAGAGAGATAGGGAGAGATTAGAGGCCTTGTAGATGTAATGATTTCATTATCGATTTACTCCAAAAAATCGCTGAAAACAGGAATTCACAACTTTAATAAAACGTAAGCGAAGCTTCGGGCAAAAGCTTGTTATACTATGATCGTGCGCCTGGCCCGGCCACCACTCCTATGGCTTTGGGACCATTTACATTCGATAGAGCTTATCTTCCCGATCATATGTACCGCATTAATTTCATATGTACCTCGCTAGTTGCAGAAAAAAACGCAAATCGGTGTGGCCGGGCTGAAATCGGTTTCGCTAGCCCGGCCACCCAATACTTACCTCTCTAACCACGTAACTTAATAATTATATTCTTATATAAAACCTATGTACCACAGGCGAATAGCATATGTACCCCGTTACGATCAGAAAATTTGCCATTGATAGTGAGTTACAAGTGCCTCTTGGTGGCCGGGCTGAACGGTTTTCAATCTACAAATTACTGCAAAATTATGTATGTACGCTTGGGGCAACACCTTTTGTTGATTTTACAAAAAAAAATGCAAAATTGAAGTGGCAATGGCAAAAAAACTCTTTCTAAAGAGCAGCTGCCGCGGTCGCTCGCTACGCTCAATCGGCTCGTGCATGTGTAAATATACACAACAATACCGCAAGTTCGCTCCCTTCGGTCGCTCCTTGCTAACCTAACCGTAGCGAGTCGCTTCTGCGTATTCCTAAGTTTTAAGTATACAAGTTCCCAAGTCTATACTTACTTACTGAAAAAAACTCCGATTTTTTTTTCTAAGTTGAAAATTTTAGAAGTCCCAACTCCATACTAAAGTGACTCCGAAATTCGCCAGTCTTTTGACCATACAAAGAGTCTTTTTTCAATTCAAAAATTTTTTTTTTATTATTTCATTACTATTTCGAAGATTTTGCGCATTTTCAGAAAAAAAAACTAACCGTCTTATTCATAAAGATACAGTAGATTTTAAGTAGCTTTACTGGAGGTCTTCTTCTCTGGTTTGTTGTATGGTAAATACGTGACATCCAGTCTAAATTGACATACGTCAAATAACTAAAATGCTCTTTAACTTTTTATGAATAAGAGGGTAAGTGTTTTATATGGGATGGGACCCCTTTCCTATAGTCCAACCCCGAAAAGTTCTGAAGTCACTAAGGTAGGTTACCTTAATATTATACTAAGAGAAATGAAATGTGGAACTTTGTGCACCTAACCGAGCACTTAGAAGAAAGTATCTAACTCCTGAATAAATTGTATACCTATTAAACTTTAAAGATTTTTATAAAATTATGATCGGATATTGGATCGCTTAACCTACCTACTTACCTTAGTAAAAAAAGAGAATAGCCACGAGGGCATCCACACGGGTGATCCACTTTAGGGGCTAGGTCAACACTTTTGCACTAGTATCACAGTATATATCACTTAACAGCACTGGCACTTGTCACGACACTGCTCGTCGTAGGTCGCCCAATGACGGAGACGGCGCGTACACTCGCTCCGGTGTGAGCCCGCGTGAGACTGCGGCGGCGGCGGCGGCGGGCCCGGGCCGGGCGGCCGGCGCCCCGCCCTCGGCCTCAAAGGGAGGAGTCTCCAGCCTTTCATTGGTCGCCGCAGCCGAGCCCCGCACGCCACCAGCCAACTGACGCTCTTGACTATGCTTCAGATGATCGTGCCGGGAGCAAACTGACGAACCTCCCTTGCCCTTGCCTGCCTTGCTATAGAACAGGTACTCGTTGGACCGCACTGCCCTGCTGGACTCTGGCAAGCTAGAGCTTCATAGAACGTGCCGGTACCTCTCGCTCGTCATATTAATATTTTCAACTTTGTGTGTACCTACAACTGTGCTTATTTAAATCAGGGTTAGGTAGGTATGCAGGAAAAAAAAGCGTTCGAAAGCGTATGAAATACCTGTAATTGTCTCCACTTGAAAAAATCAGGAATTTCATGAACTTAGCTTTTCACTGTTTTCAAAAAGTTTACTACAAATTACTTTATACTTACTTAGGTTAGTAAGTATTATAGGTAGGTACTTAAACTTACTTAAGTTTAAGTACTTATTCATTTATTTTTGTGTTTTTTCAAGTAGGTATAAGTTTATACTTAGTTTATTTCGATCATGATCAATGCATAAGTATAGGTATACTTAGTTAGCATAAAACAAAGTCCAGGCCCCAGGGAATTTTTCTTTGTGTACTTATACTTACTTACTATGGCTGCTTAGATTGTGACACCTTAGGTTAAATTAAACAGTAGTACAGTCACGGACTAAGAGGCCGTAATAGATTTGTCTATGGTTTCGTCAGCGCTAGACTGTATTACCAAAGAACAAGAGCTAATTTGCAATACAGAAAAACCGGAAGTGTTACGCCGATCGTGTCCGCCACTGTACCTATTTAGGTACGGAGGGTTAGTGCAGATTCGCCAAGTGCTCATTTCGTCAAGTTCTTTTTAACTCCATACTTCAAGTGTATTTTTCTTTTAGTGATAAATTTATTAATTTAGTATGGAAACGAGCTCAACAAAGAATTATAAAAGGGATGGCAACAAACTGGCAACTTTGAGAATTCATTAGAAATCAGAAGATTCTTAAATTCCTTGTAATAGGTAAGTATGTATTAAGTACACAGTATAACCTAAGGGCGCTTTCAACGCTGTAATAGGTACCTAATTACTTAGGTATACCTAGGTAGGTACCTTCTTACTAGCGCCAATTTTAAAAAGGAGAAAGAAAGCGCCAATCTCGAAAAAAATTGTATCTTCTAAACGTGAGATAAAAAATAATGATGCACTAGAATCTAGATAATCTTAAAGCAAGCTTTAATAAGATATTTTTTTAAATACTTAAAAAAATACTAGGGACCAAGATTTTATGCACAAGGGAGCACTTTTTTCTGAAAAAAAAGCCTTACTTTAGAAATTTTTTTTTTTTCAAGAGTGGCGCCACTGTTCGCGTAAAAGGACTCTTAATTTAGGTCTTGTACGAAGGCTAAGTAGGTAGGCTACCAAAATAACTAACAAAAGAATTAAATATTGACTTTATTTTTTAATAAAAGTGGGTTAAACTGAAATCTTAAATTAAAAGGTAAAAGCGAAGGGTCTTTTTGGTAGTTGATAATTTCTGAAGTAATAGACGTAGAGAAATAAATGTAATACCAATTTGGAGAACAACTCAAAAGCTAACAATAAAACACAAAAAATAAAAAAAGTATCTGCATTTTTTTGTGTAAACTTTGAAAAACAAAACTTTTTTGGTTTATCATCTTTAAAAAAAAAAGTAAAAGCAATACTTGGTTATTTTGTTAGTAACTTAGGTAGCCTAAATACTTAGCCTTCGATCAAGACACTAATGAAGGTTCTGTGAGCCTTAGATATTTAACTGTGAATTTAAAAGGAGGCGGGGTCGACTTTTGCAAAAAAAAAATTAAAAACATCATACTGAGGGGGGGGGTGAGGCTGCGACCCCCCTTATGGGGTGTTTTCATCGATGAAATTGATCATAGAATACACCCTTAAAATTATGTTATAACTTCCCCGGACACACTGTATATAAAACTCTTCCGTTACTGACTGACTGACTGAATGACTGACAACGCAGAGCCGAAACTACTAGTCGTAGCGGGCTGAAATTTTGCACGTGAGTTCCTTGGGGAGTGTAGGGGAGCACTAAGGAATCATTTCCCGAAATTCCCATGGGAACGGGAAAAACGGGATTTTTGTGTTTATGAGAATTCCGTGCGGGTGAAACTGCGGGGCAGCCTCTAGTCTTTATATAAATACTTATATATAGGTAGGGGAGACCGAGGGGAGTTGGAACATTTTTAATATTTTGCTCGATATCTTTAGATCTATAAACACAAATGGTATGAATTATGTACCAACCGTTAGCTTATTTCTTCAGGTAATCGATACCATATACATATACAATCAAGGTGTAAGTATGAACAGTTTAGAATAAAATCTATTAGAACGTAACAAGTCATTTTGTTCCAACTCCCTCATACCGAGGTGAGTTGGAACATGGTAGGATCAGTACATATTTGTACGAGATTCATGTCGTACTATAGAAATAAAACATGATATATATTTTTTTTTATTTAAATATAAGTTAATGTTATAAGTTAATTTTTTTATTTAAATATAACTTAATAAATTTTATATTTTAACAATTAAAATGAAATTTATGAAATAATTTTAAGAAAACCAGGTTTATGTTTATATTACAGCAAAATAAGATCTTAAAACAAGAATAACCAAAATATTTTTAATCTGGAAAATCAAAATCCGTATTTACAATTACAAATAATAAAATTTTAACTATACCTAAATAAACTTTTATTTTTAAAATAGGAAAGTAGAATCTAAAATCATTCTCAAAGTTTCATCTCCGAAGTAGGTAGTCTTTTTAGTTCTTACAGAGCATACTTACTTAAATAATTAAAAAAATATATAAACTAAGTAAATAAATTATTGCAAACATAGGAAAATTCGCAATTTGTAACAATTTTGCGTTCTAGACATTGTTTTTTGCTCTTGAATATTCTCGAATCACACTACATAATTAACGTTTTCTGCCCGTGTTCATATATTTCACGGCTTGCTATCCCTCCGATTTTCTTCCTCTAATAATCAGTAGGCATCCTAAAACATAATAACAAACTCAAGATGCAAACAAAAAAACAATACCGCCATCATACATCACCTATACAAACAGTAGACGAGGTGAGTTGGAACGAGCTGTTCCAAATCTCCTCAGTACCAAAAATGATCCCGATTTTTGTAAAATTATAAAACCAAGAAAAAATAAATATAAATCAACTTTTCGAAGGCAATAGAATTAATCCTTATTTTAAAAGCGTTTGAAAAAAATAATCCACACACCAAAATTTAAGTAAATATTGCAAATATACGTTCTTATGACAAAAAACAGCTCAAACTTACTTTTGCCGATTTTTACGACATCAAACACTGATAGCCAAAACGGGGCGATTGTGGCCATAGGTGCTAACTGAATAGCCTGCGGGTGATGGTAAGCAGTTGCTAGGCGAGGGCGGTAGGACGCTAACAGCATTAAGTTTTTTTAAAACGCGTTGTTCCAACTCACCTCTGTTCCAACTCCCCTCGGTCTCCCCTAGTGTTTGTTGCCTAAAGTGGCTAATTTTAGTAACAATCCGAAGTACTTTTTAACCCCCTAACGAAAATTCAGAGAGGGGTGTTATAATTTTAACGTGTTTATCTGTCTGTCTGTATGTCTGTCTGTGTATCTGTATGTGGCATCGTAGAGCCCAAACGGATGAACCGATTTTCGTTTAGTTTTTTTTGTATCGTAGATAATTTTAGGCCGTGTTCTTAGCTATGTCTCATGAAGATCTGATCAGCGGTTTGAGGATCATCAGCTCTTTTCTATGTGATGAAGGGATCTAACTAGCTTCCTTATGTCCGATCGATTTGAAATTTGGTACCATGTTACATCTATGATATTGAAAGTATATGGTAGGGTAACCATGACCTGATCAGCCGTTTGAAGATGCTCAGCTCCAGAGATGTGACTTATCTAAGATAAAAGTATCTTAAATACAGATACAAGATACAAAATACGTATGTTCAATCTTGTATCTAGATACTTTTTTTTAAATGCATTTTGTATCTGGTATTTAAATACTTTTGTTAGGTATCTTAGTATCTTGAAGATACTTTGTTTGCAAAATACTTTTAGATTGGATAATGAGGGTGTGTTTGTGCATGGCGTTTTAATTTTTTCTTGTTAAGAGGAAAAAAAATATTGTTTCTTTGTATCAAATAAACTCTGTCCATAACAAAAACATTAGAATCCTGAATTATTCCTGACTAGCTTTCCCGGCGAACTTCGTATCATGCCTCACACACAATTTTATATGGAAAAAAATTAAATGTCGTTTTAACTAACTTCCCCTCCGTTTTCCATATTTTCTCACCTTTTAAACCTTCTCTGGACTAGAAAAAACATTTCAAAACCAAAATCAACTAAATCGTCCTGGCCGTTCTCGAGTTTTAGCGAGACTAACGAACCACGAAATTTTTTTTATAGATATATAGTAGAAGGAAATAGATTCATTAACAAAGCCTATAAAATAGAGTCTATTCAATAGACTATAGATAAAAAATATTCCCAAGAATTCCAAGCGGAAAGGCTTTAATTATGTAAATGTTATTATTTATTTATTTCTTTATGTAATATTTGATACTATTGCTTGAGCTATATTGAATTTTTGCGCAGCCTCCCCCCCCCCCCCTCAGAATGATGTTTTTAAGTTTTTAGCAAAAGTCAACCCCGCCTACTTTAAAATTCACAGTTAAAGATCAGAGGCTCACAGAAGCTTCAAGCACATTAAAAATAAAGTAAAGGCAATACTTGGTTATTTTGTTAGTAACTTAAGTAGGTAGCCTAACTACTTAGCCTTCGATCGAGACCTTAATGAAGCTTCTGTGATCCTAAGATCCTTAACTGTGAATTTAAAAGTAAGAGAGGAAGACTTTTGCAAAAAAAAAACATATGGAGGGGGGGGGGGGGTTGGGCTTGCCAAATATTGCCTTTACTTTATTTTTAATGTTGGTGAAACAAAAAAAAATTCTTGCATTTAGTACGGTTTATCAAAGTTACCACAAAAAAATGCAGATACATTTTTTTTATTTTTTGTGTTAGAGTAAGAGTGGCGCAACTGTTCGCGAAAAAGGACTCTTAATTTAGGTCTTGATCGAAGGCTAAGTAGGTACGCTACCTAAATAACTAACAAATTAATTAAATATTGACTTTATTTTTTAATAAAAATGGGTTAAACTGAAATCTTAAATAAAAAGGTGAAAGCGAAGGGTCTTTTTGGTAGTTGATAATTTCTGAAGTAATAGTAATAGACGTAAAGAAATAAATCTAGTACCATTTTGAAGAACAACTCAAAAGCTAACAATACACCCTACACACACCCTTAAAATTATGTTATAACTTCCCCGGACACCCTGTATAAAACAAGCTAGCACGCCGAACTTTGTACCGCCCTACAATGTAAGTTTACACAATGTTTGTGTTCGTTTGCATCGAATAGGCTCATAACTACCGGACCGTTTTATTTTTTCATCTTATGAATCCCTGATGATCATATTATCATTATCCCTGATGAACATAATAATAGTATAGAATATTCGCAAAAAATCAAAATAGCACAAGCAATAGTAGGTATCAAATATTACTTATAGAAATAAATAAATATTAACATTTACATGAGGGACGATTTAGTTGATTTTGGTTTTGAAAATAATGTTCGTTCTAGTCCAGGGAAGGTTTAAAGGGTGACAAAATATGGAAAACGGAGGGGAAGTTAGTTAAAACGACATTTAATTTTTTCCATATAAAATTGTGTGTGAGACACGATACGAAGTTCGCCGGGAAAGCTAGTCAGGAATAATTTAGGATTCTAATGTTTTTTTTTTTTTTAATATCGGTCTAGTTAGTTATGGACAGAGTTTATTCGATACAAAGAAACATTATTTTTTTTCCTCTGAACAAGCAAAAATTAAAACGCCATGCACAAACACACCCTCATTATCCAATCTAAAAGTATTTTGCAAACAAAGTATCTTCAAGATACTAAGATACCTAACGAAAGTATTTAAATACCAGATACAAAATGCATTTTAAAAAAAGTATCTAGATACAAGATTAAAGATACGTATTTTGTATCTTGTATCTGTATTTAAGATACTTTTATCTTAGATAAGTCACATCTCTGATCTAACTAACCTTCCATATAAGTCATATCGATTTAAAATTTGGTACAGTGTTACTTCAATGATATTGAAAGTATATGGTAAGGTAACCATGACCTGATCTGTCGTTTGAAGATGATCAGCTCTGAAATAGTGGATCAAGGGATCTAACTACCTTCCATCTGTCCTATCGATTTTAAATTTGGTACCGTGTTACTTCAATGATATTGAAAGTATGTGGTAAGGTAACCATGACCTGATCTGCCGTTTGAAGATGATCAGCTCTTAAATAGTGGATGAGAGGACCTAACCTAACTACCTTTCATATTTCCTATCGATTTGAAATTTTATACCGTGTTACTTCAATGATATTGAAAGTATATGGTAAAGGCAACCGTATCTTTTGAAGATGATTAGCTCTAGTTCTAGTTAAATTGATGAGGGGTCTGACTGGGTCGGGGGTTTTTAATTTTTTTAATTTGAGTTATTATATTATATACCGTATTATTCATAATACGGTATATAATATAATGAGCTAAGTATAACTACACCCATAATCATAACTTCCCTAAGGCGATAAGTTAATGGCCTATATTAAGAAACCTGGGACTCTAGTCTCTTAAACTTACGATTAAACTTCTTTTCTATTATTATTCTACTATTACTCTATTACGATTGTGTCAAAAACTGCTAGTCTCGTAACTTTGATCGATCATTATAGTATAGCAATAGAATATGAATAGCAAGCTATAGAATAATCTGGGATGTTTTTGCCTAAATAGTGAATCCTGTTTTATGTTGTGAATGCGGACGGGCGTAGTGCAACTGTCACTTAATATCAATCAATATTGACATATATAATGTCAGTCGGACGTAATCATAACATTATCTTATTATGGAGCAGACTACCCTTTTTGGTCAATTCCAATCTGTTGCGATACTACTGCTATAGTTATAGCAAAATTTATTACGAGACTACCAAATGTGTATATTCTTGCGATAAACGTACTGTTTCTACTCTACTTTTATTCGATAGTTACGTTTTGGGCGATGAGACTAAGGGCCCTGTATCGCATCTTAATTTTTACTTTACGATATCGAAACGATAACAGTACTTGATTTAAGTTAAAAATTTAAAACATCTTTTTAGTCTTAGCGTGCATTTGTAAGTGAATAAGCCATAGAAAAATGTTACTCTCTGAATGCACCCTTATGGATAAGGAGGTGGGTAGCATTTCGGTAAAGTACTTGCACGGAATCCACATCGCGGTGGGTTGCAGTTTAGGTCAGTACGAATTAATTTGGTTCAGTAAAATTTTGTCCTATGTCGCTGCGTTTTCGCGTTACAGCGGATTGAACTTGTCAAAAAAAAAACTATGCTAAATCATTTGCACGTGTCTGCCTTTGAGGTTCATGGTTACAATCATCTTGAAACTAAATAAAATCGAAAAGGCAGACAATTAGGGCTCTGCGTTTTCATGGGACGGTGTTGTAAAAATATAAGAAAAAAAAACTATGCTAAATCATTAGCACGTGTCTGCCTTTGGGGTTCATGATTACAATCATCTTAAAAACCACGAAAATCGAAGAGGCAGACACTTAGAGCTCTGCGTTTTCATGGGACGGAGGTGCAAAAATGTAAAAAAAACACTACTAAATCATTTGCTCTCGATTCTAATTATGATCATTCGTTTCATTTGGATGACACTTTGCTCGCTGATTTTTATGTTGTACGACTGTTTGAAATTTACGGAATCAAAGCAATGCGTGTATTTTATCTGATAAATAGGATTCCTTATAGTTTTAATTCCGTCATACGTTTATAGGATTACTATATAATCATTAACCCCAGAGGCAGACAATGTGCAAATGATTTAGTTTAGTTTTTCATATTTTTACATTTTTGAAACGTTGTCGTTGAATTGAAAACGCAGGGCCACCATGTTGGCAGACTATTTTTCCGAGGTCCTTTTTATTGTTTTTATTCAAACTATACATGTCTGCCAAGCGTGCAAATATATATATACTTTTTAAATCATAAAAATAAATTTAAAAATTAATAACTACAAAAGTCAGAGCCCTAGATGTCTGCCTCTTCGATTTTACGTGTTAACAGGATGGCTGTTATCATCAGTCCCAGAGGCAGACACGTGCAAATGATTTAGTAGAGTTTTTTTTTTACATTTTTGAAACCTTGTCAATTGAAAACGCAGGGCTACCATGGTGGCAGACGCGGTCCTTGATGTTTGTTAGGGTATCATTATGGCTATTAATAGCGTCTGCCAAGCGTGCTAATAATTTTATTTTTTAAATCATAAAAATAAATTCAAAAATTAATAACTACAAAAGTCAGAGCCCTAGATGTCTGCCTCTTCGATTTTACGTGTTAACAGGATGGCTGTTATCATCAGCCTCAGAGGCAGACACGTGCAAATGATTTAGTAGTTTTTTTTTTTTTTTACATTTTTGAAACCTTGTCAATTGAAAACGCAGGGCTACCATATTGGCAGACGCGGTCCTTGATGTTTGTTAGGGTACTATTATCGCTATTAATAGCGTCTGCCAAGCGTGCTTAATATTTAGAAAATTTGCTCGCCACCTCCTTATCCATTAGAAAAAATAAAGAATAATGTTTAATAATGATTTGGACATTTCATTCGATATCCGATAAGGTATATTCGATAAGGAGGCCCTTGTTTGGTAAAAAGCCTTAGGTACTTACTTTAGAAGAAATTTTTTTCTAGCGCAACCTTCTAGGAGCGAGCGCTCGCACTTGGCCGTTTATTGTTGTCAAATTGAAAAGTAAGTAAGTTTATATCAAACATCATTATAGGTAGAATGTAACATCTATCCCGTTGTGTTGGCAATCTTCGGAGCCGCCAACAACTCAACGGGTTTCCGGTGGAAACATCGAAAATAACAGCGCGAGCTGACGTCACGTCCGACGTAGCTGCGCGCCAACAGCTCGACGATCAACGGGCAGTTTTTGAAAAGAGAGCCGGTGCTTAAATAGGGGAACAACCGGCCGACTCGGGGATCATTTTCCTGAATTTCGTGCAGTTCGGAACTACTGCTTGTGCTTGTATCATTTGTACAAAAATGTTGTAACGGTGTTTAAATTAATTACTTTCTTTTAAAGCTTTGTATTAGAGTCAGTCAGTGTACTAATATTAAATTAATTTACTTGAAAATAACTGTGTTATATTCACTTATTCACTCACATCAGAAGTGGGATGTCGTAACATGTCCACTAATTTATAATGCTTTTATGTTATGTTGATATAGGTTCTACGATAACCGCTCGCCACGCCGGTCTGGTCCGCATAGAAGCCCTGAGGTCTAAAGCAGTGACACGCCACCACTGCAAGCTGCTGTATGGACGGACTAAGCGAGTCCATCGTAGGCAGATCCGGTGACACGTGGTCCTGACCAGGAGACGGTGAAAGGCAAGGACGCGACGGACAAAATTGTTGGTGACCGATCAAGTCTCATTCAAGTAAGACCCAACCATTGATAAATTTAAAACTTTTACCAAGCTGCAAGCTGTGCATGACTTTGATATTTGGTGACAAAGTGAGCAGACATTAAAAAGTGGCGCGATTGGAAGCGTTGGTATGATAGCGATTGTCTCGCTCACATTAGTAAAAACTATAGATAAAGCCTTTGGGGCGATGCCCTCAAGTGGCTTGATGATGATTAATATCAAAATATCGATCCTGTTAATATTTACTTTGAAGAGATGGGTACTCAATCTACCTAAATTTTAAAATTCCTGGTGTCTACACGCTTGAAAGGAACTGCCACGGAGCGGCATTTAGTTTAAATACAAAGTCGTAGAGTAAACATCTTGTCGAGATTATTTTCGTTATAAATATTTAGTTGCAATTTATAAAATTCTTGCCGAGTTTCTTTCCGTTAACAATAAAACAAAAAAAAAAAAAACGCAACTACCCGCAATTAGGTTCATCCGCGTAAGCAACGGTATAACGGTTTTCGCTAGGCCTAGGGTACTGATTAGAGATTAGGTTAATTCTAGGCCTTAAGACGATACACGCGAAATAAGTCAAACGACCGAGGATAAAGGGGTGTCCTTTTTCCCTCAAACATACTGAGGGAAAAGAACAGTCATATGTCAGTCGCCCACATCGGTTACTACATTTTATTCGAAAAAGTAATAAATATTAAATATCTTTTTAATTATATCTTTTAAATCAAATTTAAATTACCAGAATTTAATTTACTTTATTATCATTATTCCTATGTAGTTTCAACAAAAACTAGTTAGTAATTTCGAAGAACTAGCTATTCCCGTTTTTTTTGGAATCGTGATCTTTGACGAAATAATGTGTCGAGGTTTTTTGATTCCACAAGTGTTTCTCAATTATAAAAAACTTTGTTATATCCTCAAAAACGTTAATTTAAAATTCAAGATCTTTACCTCTTATAGATTAACCCTCTTAGTCATAAAAACTTAAAGAACATTTTAGTTATATGACGTATGTAATTTAGACTGGGTGACACGTATTTACCATACAATAAACCAGAGAAGTAGACCTCCAGTAACGCTATTTAAAATCTACTGTATTTTTATGAATAAGACGGTAAGAGAATTACTTGATTTAAAAAACCTTAAAAACTCATATGACGTCTTAAATAGTATATCGTTTCTGCTGTGACGACATTGGTGGTAAACGTTTTGTCTGACGAAATATATGTATAAAAAAATAAAAATACAAAACATTATTTGCCTAATTGCAATATTTCATAAAACCGCTCTTTTGTATTCATTATATAGTTAATAGAACAGCTCTTTTGAAGTCATGTCTTTTACTCGATCGTGAACAACATACGAAACAGTGTTGTTTTATTTATGCTTTTGCCTTTTTTACAATCAAAGTAACGAAATAAGGTTAAACCGTAGTCATTCAGAATATGCCATTATGTAATCTTATTGATAGAAAAGAAAAAAAAGATTAATAACCAAAATATGAATGAATGAATATATTATACACTTTATTGTACTCAAGTACTTACAAGAATATTTTAACAATTTGCATACAGTAAGGTAGGCGACCTTATCGCTGAAAGTGATTTCTTCCGGGCAACCTGTTTTCCAAGGTTGAAAGTATAGTCAAAATAAATACAGAGGTATGGCAGGAAGTGCAATAATAATAGCAACATTTGTCAAAGTTTGTAAAAAAAAAATGCACAAAATTAAATACCCACAAAATACTTTATAATAAACTAATACATATTTATAATATGAGTATTACATAAAAAAATATGTAGTAAATACACTATATTACTATACTATAGTAGTGCAACGATTTCTTTAGTTTCAAGTTCAGTTTTCAAGTACTTACTTACTTAAATTTGTATCCGAAGATCTACTGATCACACTTTGCGAAAAATATGTATGTACAGCTAAGAAAAATACGTCTTTGTCTTAACCAGATGTTAACCTTCTCAGAACTATAATTGAAAACAGGTAGGGTAGTCGTGATACCCGAGTGCATACGCGTGCTGAGTTTGATAGATTCCTTAGATCGTAGCGGCACGGTAAAGAAAGTGAACAGTAGAACATCTTCGTACAAACTCGAAACGCGAGTAAGTACTTACGCGCTCGAATCTTAGCATAGCTCGGCCCACCATCGGTCGCGAGTGCAACGCAGTTACGTGCGGTCGATGCTTGTCGCTCCCGCAAATTTATTACGCGCGCATTATATCCCCTTATTTTGTTCATACTCTCCAAACTAAAATTATGTTATTACTATTGTTATTATTTTATTACAAGATACAAGATATTTATTGCGCTAAGTGTGTACAGGTCTTAAATTAAGTACAAGGAACTTTTGACTTAGTAACCCGTTACTACATTACTGAACAAAGAACAACTGAAATCACCCATAAAATAGTATAAAAAAATGGGTTCGGTTGTTTTAAGATTAAATGCGAAAATGTTCTAAGGGAAAAATATACAAAACGTCAATTTCACAAGTAAGAATATAATACATTTATTATCAAATTATAAGCCAAGCAACAAGAGTGACAGTCAGTAGGCAGCCCTATCGCGCGTCTTTCTACCGGCCGGGCTCGAGCAGGCCTAGGTAATTATTTCAAGGTCGCTGCCGAGACCTCTCACTGTTCTTATCTACATTGTGGTAGCGGTAACGTCCAATCGAACTAAATAAGTTAATGATTTGAACCGGCTAGTCTCAGCAATTTTTAAAGGTCAGCAGATCTGCACAGAAGTATTTTAAGATTTAACACCACTAGTTAGATTAAAGTAAAGTTGTTAAGAAAAATAGAAAAGGTTTGAAGTTGTGATTTTTTTTTTCTTGTTGATGCTGTCGTTGATTTATTATAGTAAAAAGAGGTGCACTTTTTCTACATATCGAAATAGTGTAATAAATAACCTACTTACTTATCAGTTAGGTCAGATAAGGCCGAGGACAAAAAAAAAATTATATAATTTAAAAAAAAAAAGAGACCCGCGTTGAAAATTGACACATACATAAAACTGAGAACTCCCTCTTTCCTAAAGTCGGTTAAATAGGTACTAAAACCTTCTCCTGAATATATCTTATACTTATCTGAAAACCGCATCAAAATCGGTTCAGCCAAACTCGAGATAATCGCGGACAAACATACATACATGTCAAACTGATAACCTCCTTTTTTGAAGTCTGTTAAAAGGAACGAAAGGTTTCAGGACTCGAAATTCCCCAACTTTCAAGTGCTAAAGGAGTAAAATAGGTACCACAGAAACATGATATCCTGGCTTAATATTTAAATAGTCCGGGTTCTAGAAAAAAAAAAAAAGTATTTGGCCTTGTTGGCAAGGTAACAATATCCTTTATTGTATTAATTATGCATTTCATATACCCATATATTGGTGTATTTAGCCTGCACAAAAACTAATAATAAAACGGGATAAGATCAGGCGGACTATAGTCGAACCTGGATTCTTAGGAAGAAACGTTATAAATAAAGTTTGTGTGCGGGATAAAAGTTACAGATATACGTCTGTTTCATATACCCATATATTGCTGTATGTAGCTTGCACAAAAACTAATAATAAAACGGGATAAGATCGGGCGGACTATAGTCGAACCTGGATTCTTAGGAAGAAACGTTATAAATAAAGTTTTTGTGCAAGAGTCATGATAGTAATACGAGTTTAGACAACACACCCCTAGTTTAGTGACTTACTGGATATCTTAATAATTATAGTACTTTCCCATTTCCAGTATCTTATTCGCCTACGAAAAAGGTGCCTGAGGGCAGGCACGTTGCAGCATGGCCGTGTTGGCAATCTTCGGAGCCGCCAACAACTCAACGGGTTTCCGGTGGAAACATCGAAAATAACAGCGCGAGCTGACGTCACGTCCGACGTAGCTGCGCGCCAACAGCTCGACGATCAACGGGCAGTTTTTGAAAAGAGAGCCGGTGCTTAAATAGGGGAACAACCGGCCGACTCGGGGATCATTTTCCTGAATTTCGTGCAGTTCGGAACTACTGCTTGTGCTTGTATCATTTGTACAAAAATGTTGTAACGGTGTTTAAATTAATTACTTTCTTTTAAAGCTTTGTATTAGAGTCAGTCAGTGTACTAATATTAAATTAATTTACTTGAAAATAACTGTGTTATATTCACTTATTCACTCACAGTTGATTATTTAATTTTTAGTGTAGTCCAAAAGAAAACTGAAGACTGTGTAATATTTTTAAATATTTTATTTACAACAAATATGTTAGTACAACCATAATAAAGTTTAGTAACTAAAATCTTATCTATTATCTATGTCACCGTAAAATAATACATCCGTTAGGTTATAAATTTACGTACGTCAGTTATTAAACTGATGTTATAGGTTAGGTTGTTTATAAATTTACGCGGTTTCACCCACTTTAAAAAAAGTAAAAGCAATACTTGGTTATTTTGGTACTAACTTAGGTAGCCTAACTACTTAGCCTTCGATCAAGACCTTAATGAAGGTTCTGTGAGCCTTAGATCTTTAACTGTGAATTTAAAAGTAGGCGGGGTCGACTTTTGCAAAAATAAAATTAAACCCATCATACTGAGCGGGGGGGTGAGGCTGCGACCCCCCCATGTGGGTTGTTTTCGTCGATGAAATTGGTCATATAGCCCAGTCATATTAGGTAAAAAAAGGGGTCAACCTCGGAATGAAAGATAATAAGCTGCAAATTGGTATGAACCTTTGTTTTGTCATTCTAAATGTTGTCTCAAAAGTCACAATCGTTATCGTGTCCGCGTCTTAAGATATTCAAGGTCAAAGGTCACAAAAATCGGTTTTTCGCGAATATCTGGCTTCCTATCGGTTGAATGAGATTTGCATTTATTATAAAAGTTGTAGGCTATAAAATTCCCTACAACTTTTGTTTAAACTTTTTTTTCATACGACCAACCGTTTTGAAGGTAGAGCGCGAAGTGCACATCGTACAGTCATATACGGCCTAATGCAAGGTCAAGCGTGAGTTATGGTTATCAGTACGTTATAAAGTCAATTATTTACTTGGAAATTATAATTATTAAACAATGCCTATTATTTATGTACTAACTATTAATTATTTATATTTAACTAGAGGCTGCCCCGCGGTTTTTCCCGCGCAGATTTCTCATAAACACAAAATTCCCGTTTTTCCCGTTCCCGTGGGAATTTCGGGAAATCCCTTCTTAGTGCTCACCTACACTCCCTAAGGAACCTACATGCAAAATTTCAGCCCGCTACGCCCAGTAAATAATTGACTTTATAACGTACTGATAACCATAACTCACGCTTGACCTTGCATTAGGCCGTATATGACTGTACGATGTGCACTTCGCGCTCTACCTTCAAAACGGTTGGTCGTATGAAAAAAAAGTTTAAACAAAAGTTGTAGGGAATTTTATAGCCTACAACTTTTATAATAAATGCAAATCTCATTTAACCGATAGGAAGCCAGATATTCGCGAAAAACCGATTTTTGTGACCTTTGACCTTGAATATCTTGAGACGCGGACACGATAACGATTGTGACTTTTGAGACAACATTTAGAATGACAAAACAAAGGTTCATACCAATTTGCAGCTTATTATCTTTCATTCCGAGGTGAAAGCCCTAATATGACTGGGCTAATAGAACGGGCACTTGCGCAGCAGAGCTGGCCGCGTGCGTGCGGCCAGGTGATTCATAGAGATTTCATACCAATATACAGTGTGTCCAGGGAAGTTATATCATAATTTTAAGGGTTAATCTATGATCAATTTCATCGATGAAAACACTCCATTGGGGGGTCGCAGCCTTACCCCCCCCCAGTATGATGTTTTTTTTTTTTTTGCAAAAGTCGACCCCGCCAACTTTTAAATTCACAGTTAAAGATCTAAGGCTCACAGAAGCTTAATGTAGGTCTGGATTGAAGGCTAAGTAATTAGGCTACATAAGTAACTAACAAAATAACTAAGTATTGTCATTACTTTTGCCTAACTGTTAATTTAAAAGTAGGCGGGGTTGACTTTTGCAACAAAAAAAAATAAAAACATCATACCGAGGCTGCGACCCCCCCCATATGGGCTGTTTTCGTCGATGACATTGATCATTGAATACTACACCCTAAAAATTATGTCATAACTTCCCTGGACACACTGTATATTGGTATAAAATCACAATGGATCACCTGGCCCCATTCACGTGGCCAGCTGCCCCATATATTTTGCTGGCCGCCGCAACTTGGGCACCGCGGCCGGCCTCTAGTGCACGCTTGGTCTTATGTTATCTTAAAATCAGACATTATACTTAATATTTCAGTTGTAGTTTTGCTAGTATTTATAATATTCTGGTATACAATAATTATTAAATTTATCTAAGAGAAGATAAGTGATCATCAGATACATTTTAACTCTGAATTGCATTTGTTCACCAGCAGTAGAGTTTGAGATATTTTGTTAAAACAAACATAATAAATAAGTATTGTATGCCTGAATTTGATATTACTAATATTAGTAGTTGCTTATGAACTCGTACTGATTATTACGTATTATAAATTCACAAGTTTCAGAACAGGCATCAACCTTGTGAGTGCAATATACAACTTTTATACCTCACCGCGTCATTCACATATATACGTGCACATATACTGTGCATAATTTAAATGCGTTTGAGGGTAGGCAAACATTCAACAGGTTACTGCACATAAAACAATTAGTCAAATAATTTCACCAACACATGTGTCAAACAAAACATTATCTCTTCATGAAGCAGTGTCTAAAGAAAAGAACTGAGGTTTTCTCTCGATCTCGGCGACAAGAGCACGCTCAAGCAGCGGTGCCGTGAAGCGGTCCAGCGTAAGGCCGCAGCACATGTACACCGGGCGCCGCAGCCGCCGCGCCAGCCGCGCCGCCAGCCCAGCTGTCGCCACCGCATCGCCCAGCAGCGGCGTGCTGACCGCCTCGGTTTCATCGCCTGTTCCCTCGCTCAACGCCGGCAAAGCCAACGCCATGTCTCCTAGGCGGCACTCGCCAGCTGCGCCGCCGCCCGCCCAAAACAGCAGCGCCCCACCGCAGCGAAGTGCCTCCACTCGGCACACCAGTTCGCCGCTCCAAACATCAAACCGGTGTATAGCCCAAGAGCTCATCACCATGCGTCTGGTTTGTTTTTCAGTCAAATCTTATCAGTCTTCAGGTCAATGAACGATTTTACTTAGCTTCAGGTTCAGTGGAAGCATTCTGTTCTATTTTTCTTTTGTGGCGATGCGTTGTGTCTGTCGCAAAGAAAAATTTTACTCTCTAGTTCTGTCTATTCGAAAATAAATTATGCCAGTCAGTCACAGTTAGTCAGTAGGTAGGTAGGTAGGTACCTAGTCACACACAGTCAGTCACCCACCCCACAGACCAACTAGAGATACCTACCTACTACGTACCGTAAAATGGGGTGTATTCACCCCATTTTACGGGTTCACGGGGGGAATAGGGTTGAAACCGGGAAGATTTTTTCGCGTCGATTCTTTCTCTATGGAAAAAAGCTACGTTCAGGATGTTTATGAATTTATTTAACTTGAAGGTATTAATTTTTGTTTTACGGCAATACAAAATCCAAAAACAAGAGAAAAATGTTAAAAAAAAAAGGCATGTGAAAGGAACATAGTCGAACCACCCATTTTTTGGTCTCCATTAACTTCGTTCTAGAAAAGAAAGTACAAAGTAAAAAGTGTTTTAAGGTATAAATAGACATTATTTATGTTCTTGGGAACGCTAACAAATAAAGAAAAGTATAAAATGACTTTATTTTAAAGGATTTCGTAAACAATTTCGTCGAGGTGTATATTTTTGCTAGATTTGGGGTTATTTGGGTTGCCTATGGGGTGAATAGATTAACATGCTGTGGGGAATAGGGTCGAGAAGGGGGGGAATCGAATCGGAATAGGGTTGATTAGAGTCACCAGCGGGGTGAATAGGATATGCTGTACTAGGGCTACCACATAAAAATCTGTGTGTTTTCAAAAATAAATTGCTTTAAGCGATAAGGCTGCCCAAAGTTCTCAATGTATTAATTTATGAAAATTTGTAATTACTTAAAATTGATTATTTGTAATAAATTGTCTATCTGTTTTATGTTTATGCAGAAATTTTAAAGAGGCATGAAATATATATAACACATACTATATATTGATTAAAATAATTAAAACAGACTGTATTGATGTTAAATAAAACTAAAAAAAAATGATTGAGTGTGTATACAAAATAGCATAAATACCTATATTTTGTAATTATTTTCTTAATAGTATGACTGGTACACATAAAGAAAACAAATAAATAAATAATAAAACTGTTTCTTGCAGTTATTACCTCGTCTTTACAAACCAAGGCAAAAAGTGAAAACCTATAAGAAATAAAAATGTTACCGTCCATAGTTAATTGAGAAAAGTATTTAAAATAATTCAATTAAAATATTTACTTGTTTCAGTGACAACCCTAGCTATAAACTCTAATGTCCCCGCTTTTGATCCTATTGACCCCAAATTTGGGGTTACTGGGGTTTCGCCTTATTTTTGCATTTTTTAAATATATTTTCTTAGAAAACATCTAAACTATTAATTTCAATTTGATAAACAAGTTCCCGGAAAAAATATAAAAATACTAACTAAAACATATATGTAGTCTAAGGACCTTAAATTTGGTCTCAAAGTTCAAAATCTACCCTATTCACCCCATTTTATGGTATGATACGAAGCCCGTTTTGACATGGTTTTGACGTTGTCAATGTCATGTCATTGTGACTTAACTAGTGATGTAGCCAAACGACTCGATTACGATACTCACGATAAATCTATTCGAGTTTGTGTGAGTATTTGATTGATTTGGTTTTATTATAAATTGCATTGGATTCAAATTATGATTAGTTAAATTTTACTAAAATTTCTTATTGTAGGTTATTTGAAATGAAACAATGGTATGAAATGTCATTTTATTACTTTTTACAATAAAATTCGCCAAATAAAAAAAAAACATTGAAAAGTGATTGAATCATAAATTTAACAATCTTCGAATTTAGAATAAAATCGACAGATGAATGATTTTATCGATTTCGTTTCGATTCATCGAAAGAATCTGGTTAGTTGAAAAAGATAACGATGTACACCCCCAGAGTGTACCTCATCGATCGTTATCGTGATTGTGACGGTTTTTTTATCGTTGACTGCATGTTGACTGTAAATACCATAGACAAACTAGAACGCTGCAATACGTTCTAAAAAAAAAGGTGTACTTCAAGCTGTAATCCTCATCTTTTAAATCTTCGCTAAAACACATTTTAAGAATGCAAATAATTAGTCATGAATTGATCCAAATTGGTCCACAAAGTAAAATAATTAGTCCACTTATACTTTAGAAGTTATAGCCAAATGTTTGTGAGGATTATGGCTTGACGTTCAAGCTGTAATCCTCATCTCTGGTCCAAGAAAACGGTAGGGTCTATCGACTTGGTTTAGGTCTAAATAATTAGTCCTCAATTGATCCACATGACATGCCAAATCTCAGAATTGGTCCTCCAGAGGTTCCGAAGTTATAAGGGCATCTTAGTGAGGATTATGGCTTGAACATTTGGCACCTTCAATTATCTCCGAAACGCCTATAGCTATTGGTTTGAAATTTGGCCAAAAATTAATCCTCAATTGGTCCACCAGAATCATAATCATTTTTAACTAGGTTTTCTTTGAAGAAGTACGTTAAAATCATCGGTTTTACTTTCCCATACATTGCGATCCATGTACAGTTGTGCACAAAATAATTGATAAACATTGATATTAACCGGTTACCTAAACGATTCTTTAGAAGAGTAAAGTGGGTAAAGTATGTACTTATTATTTTGACGAGTTCCCAATTACGTAAATGTACTTACCAAGATATTTAACCAAAAAAGACCTTTATCTATGATTTATATTTTTGCATGTACTTCAATTAAAAGTTTACAATAGTTTCTTTTCTTACTTAACTTAATTACAGCACCGTTTATATTGCATAAAATATTTAGTTTTAACAAAATCACAGTTGGTTCAAGTGTAAATAAAACAACAACAAAAATTTGTTATGTACTTGCGCTTGCACCCCTCATTAATTAATTATTTAAAGTAACCAGTGTTACTATGTTTGACATTATGTGTCTGTGTCAACGTAAATTGCTATCTATGTGTATGTATACATTTTTTTATTATTTTGGATGTAAGCAATAATAAGCGATTTTGTAAGGGCGACATTGGATCTTTCTGTCCATTACGCAAAATGTGTTTTAAAACGCGGAGGGGAGACGGAGCTGCGGGGAGTAAGTAAGTACTATTTATATTATTATTATTAGGTACCTACTACTATTGTATAAAATACTAGTCGACCCGGCGAACTTTGTACCGCCCGACCTCTTACTACATTGTGCATGTATTATACTTTAAACCTTCTTCTTAAACCACTCTATCTGTTAAAAAAAACCGCACCAAAATCCGTTGCATAGTTTAAAAGATATAAGCATACATAGGGACAGACGCGGAAAGCTACTTTGTTTTATACTATGTTTTGATGATATTGATGACAACAGTAACAAACAACACAGTGTAAGGGAAGCTTACGTCTACTATCTCTATATGTATATATTGTAACACTGATCTCTATCTTCGATTGCGTGCACGCTGCTTTTGAGTGGAGACAAGGATAGCGCTATTTGGCCAATCCTGGGTTGATAAGAGACATTATGCGCGATACTCCTGTAGAGTTACATTAAATAATATATACACGAGTCTAGCGCCTAACGCGCGTCGCGGGACTGTTGTCTCTTATCAACCCGGTATTGGCCAAATAGCGCTATCCTTGTCTCCACTCAAAGGCAGCGTGTGCGCACGCAACTGCGCACTTGAAAATAGAGCCAGATTCTCGAATGTCTAAGAGCTAGTATTAGCTAAACTAGAACAGGACTAGAATGTAGCTAAAACGGGTATATTTGTAGCCAAAATCGGGAGATGAAAAAAAACAATGTAAATACTTGATAAAATTATTTCGTTTATTTATTAAAAGTATAGTTTCGCGCCATACCGAAAGTTACCGCCTCACCATAAAAAACTGTGATTATTGCAATGAAGCAACTGTGATTATTAAAACAATTTTTTTTTGTTATTATTATAATTGAACTAACTGAGATTATTGTTAGTTATTAAAAATAAGTAAGTAAGTATAAGTATTGTGATATAAACGGTGATTTCATTAAGTAAAGTAAGAAAATACACTATTGTAAACTTTTAATTGAATATATACTTACAAAATTTTAAATTATACATAGAAGTTTTTTTTGGTACATTAATGATTCACCTGCAACTAGTGATAGCAATCAATCAATCAGGCTGTCTTAAACATAAGTACATAGCGAAAACCAAACCCACTTTCATTTTTCTAAAGAATCGTTTAGGTAACTGGTTAATATCAATGTTAATCAATTATTTTGTGCACAACTGTACATGGATCGCAATGTATGGGAAAGTAAAACTGATGATTTTAACGTACTTCTTCAAAGAAAACCTAGTTCGAAGTGATTATAATTCTGTTGGACTAATTGAGGATTAATTTTTGGCAAAATTTCAAACCAATAGCTATAGGCGTTCCGGAGATAATTGAAGGTGCCAAATGTTCAAGCCATAATCCTCACTAAGATGCCCTTATAACTCCGGAACCTCTTGAGGACTAATTCTGAGATTTGGCATGTCGTGTGGATCAATTAAGGACTAATTATTTAGACCTAAACCAAGTCGATAGACCCTACCGTTTTCTTGGACCAGAGATGAGGATTACAGCTTGAACGTCAAGCCATAATCCTCACAAACATTTGGCTATAACTTCTAAAGTATAAGTGGACTAATTATTTTACTTTGTGGACCAATTTGGATCAATTCATGACTAATTATTTGCATTCTCAAAATTTGTTTTAGCGAAGATTTAAAAGATGAGGATTACAGCTTGAAGTACACAAAAAAAGGAAAAGAAGATTTCCATTGGAAAAATCCTTGCGGCTGCACGGTCTTGAGACCTATGCGTAAATTTGAGTGGTTTTCGTTTTTGACAGTTTTAATGGTTCTAGGAGCATCCTAATAGATGGCACTGTCTAGCCAATGTATGTAGGTGTAATGTCAACGTCTCAGAATAATAATAATACAAGAACAAGCCTATACAGTCAATCACTCAGTGCGAACAACTGCGATTTTAAACTGCGATCGCATTTTCGTTGTCGATCGCATGATATGCGATCCGGCAACGAAAATGCGATCGGCAACGAAAATGCGATCGGCAACGAAAATGAGATCGGCAACGAGAATGCGATCGGCAACGAAAATGCGATCGGCAACGAGAATGCGATCGGCAACGAAAATGCTATTGGCAACGAAAATGCGATTGACAACGAAAACGCAGGATGTAACTAGACATGCAAGTTTGCTCTAATATCAATGTTAATATGGATATTTTTATCGAAGTGCAGCAATTATCGATATTACAAAACCTTATACAAAATTTTTTCAGCAAAATGTATTTTTAGTACATTTCATATTAATTCGATAGGAGTGAGATCGCAATGCTTCAATGCGTTTCGTTGCTTTGCTAATGACAAGCTGTCACATGCGATCGCGTTTTCTTTTCGTTGCTGACGGCAACCAGAACAAGATCGTAGCCGGCGGCAACAAGAACGCCATCGTTGCCGGGCAACGAGAACGCGATCGTTGCCGACGGCAACAAAAACGCGATCGCATTATACATTCGTTGTGAATAGCAATGCGATTCGTTGCCATGAAATAACGAGTTTTTTTAAATGCGATTTTAAATAACGACCAACTCTAGTATACATACATACCTATAGAGATATGTGTATGACAGCTAGGGATGTAAATCAACTAGGTACTTACGTGGCAATTAAGTCGATAAGTTATTTGCATTGGTTGCATAAGTATACTTACCGGTTTTCTTTTGCATCTAATACTTTACGCAGAAGAAATCTTGCGGGGAAGCTAGTTGATTTATAAAATAAAAAAAACGTTTTGTTAAAGTATTTTTTTTATTAACAATTAATGTTTTTTTAAAGCATTTATTTAAATTGCATTGATTGTTCGGATGAAATCTTACAACTCATCTTTAAGGTGGTAACTCTCGGTATGGCGCGAAATTCAAATTTTTGAACTTAATTAAAAATGAATACTTTTGCCAGAATAATTAAAAAATTCATTAAAAAATTAAATTTCACGCTATACCGAGAGTTACTACCTTAAGCTATTGAGATGAAATTATGTTCAAAATTTTGTTTTTGCTGATGAAAGATTGTTCTTCGTCAGTACTACTAATAGTTTAGCTCTCTCTTCTTCCGCGTAGGTATGTAAAAAAGTTTAAAAGAATTCGCGTATGTAAAAAACCAGCTCCCAGATCTTTCATCAACAATAAACAAAATTTTGAACAAAATTTCATCTCAATAGCTTAAGGTGGTAACTCTCGGTATGGCGTGAAATTCAAATTTTTTCGCATTTTAATTATTCTGGCAAAAGTATTCATTTTTGATTAAGTTTAAAAATTTGAATTTCGCGCCATACCGAGAGTTTCCACCTTAAAGATAACTGCTTCAAAATTTAGTTGTAAGATTTCATTCGAACAATCATTCATACATACATTGCAATGCAATTTAAATAAATACTTTTAAAAAACATTAATTGTTAATAAAAAAAATACATAAACAAAACGTTTTTTTTTTTTATTTAATAAATCAACTAGCTTTTCCGCAAGATTTCTTCTGCGTAAAGTATTAGATGCAAAAGAAAACCGGTAAGTATACTTAAGCACCCAATGCAAATAACTTATCGACATCTCGTTAATGAGGGGTTTTCAAAGTGACAGAAAAGAAAAAAAAAGTTTCATAAGACGCCGGTAGATGGCGGTGTCTAAAGCTATATAAGAGTAATGGGAAATCGAATATTGACTGAATCTTTGGATTTGATCATTTTCTGCAAAGTATAAATCTTAATTTCATCTACTCCATCACTGCCTCAGTTAAATTTTAATTTTTATGTTTCATTTTGAGCTATTGAATCATTCATTTCATCTTGACCTATTGCTCCTGGCAGAGCGCCATCTAGTAGCAGCTTAATGAAACTTGTTTTTTTCTTCTGAGCTGTCAAATTGAAAACCTCTCATTGGCACGTAAGTAGTTGATTAACATCCTTAGGTGTCATCTCAGAATAAAGACAAGCATAGAAGGAGTCCTAAAATAAAAAGTCACATCATTGTGTTACGCTACTTACTCAAGTGCAACCATTGAATATGTTAAAAAGAGACCAATATACTTTCTCCACTGGGTCGTATGACTCTTCCGCACCTTGCCCGTACCTGGGTTCGACTTTTTATTTTTAATTTTCTAAAAAGCTAGTGATGGCAAAAATAACTTGTCCTAAATCAAGTTGTCTATACTTTTATACAAGACAATGGTTCTGTATTATGGAACTTATCATAACTAATTCAGGAGTAATTGTATGGTATTATAATAACAAGAAAACAAAGACAAAGATAAAAACGCTTGATTGCTATAAAAATGCAAATAAAAATACAAAATGTAACAAACCGTATAACATTTTTAACAGAAAAAGAATAAGGGCAATTGTGCCTTATCGATTAAAGCGATTTCTTCCAGGAAACCTACTGCACACAATAAGTTATTTTAATGAATTAAACGGGTGTCTTGATAAAAATATAATAATACTTACCTATTTCTAAAGATTTTCCGTTCATAAAAAACTCTGTCACATCAGATATTATTAGCACAGCTCTAAAATAATTAAAACTAAAAGATGTGTGCCTATAATAATATGTATATACCGGGTGTTTCTGACAAGTGGGTAATAAATCAAACGAGGGTTTCTGCTCACCATAACTAAAAACTTTCCCAAAGGAACATAGGTCGAAATCTCAAAAAAAAAACACTGTTTCATACATTGGTTCGATCAGCTGGCGGGGTCAATGTACGGGACAGCTGATTTTCGTTTTGAGATTTCGACCCATGTTGCTTTGGGAAAGTTGTTAGGTATGGTGAGCTGAAGCCCTCCTTTGATTTATTACCGCCTTGTCAGAAACACCCGGTATAAAACAAGTAAAACAAATCTATTTTTGGAAATTTCATAATGTATGAATTATGCGCTTCTTTCTTTACACACTCATTTTCAATAATCTTGCTCTGCACTCTGCACCTCAAATGTTTGTTTTTGCCTGGGTTGATCTTGATCATCACTTTGTTTGTATGTGAAAAAACCCTGCTTGTGGTTTTTTTTTGAGACCTAAAAATATAATATGTTTTAATTAAAACTTATAAAAGAGAGTAAGTATTATAAAACCTGGGTGTAAACAATTTATACATACGTAAGTGATATCCTGCAGCAACAATGGCGCTTTTGTTTTTATCACAAAGTAAAATTTTCATTGAATTTTATTTGTTTGCAGTTTACAGCATTGGTTTACCCAAATTTACGGTTCATATATTCTGTAGCTTTTTTTATCAAAGTATTTTGTGAGGCCTGTAAGAAAGCAAGAAAAATGTTCTTAAATATTATATTCAAGACAATAATAATAATAATTTATTCAAATATATATTAATTAAAGCCTTCGTATTTTATTTTAGAAAACAGGTATCTTAGAGAATATTAACTTAAACGATGACATCCCGCAACTTAAACTTGAAATTTTCATATACAATTATGAGGATCTGCAGAAAAAAAACATAGATAAACTTAAACCTGTTTTATCCAGAATGGGCAAATTGTATGTCACGATATTTTCTTTAAGGCCTATATCCAGCAGTAGACGTTTTTAGCTGAGATGATGGTATTTTCTGGTTGCATTTCTTTCTTAGATATGAAATATGAATTGTCCACTGAATGTCGCTGTCCTATTTCCTTTAACATTAAGTTGATAACGAATAACATTTAATTAATTTGATATAAAATAAGCAATTGAAAGGGCTATATTTTATGATTACCACCAACCAACTTATTCAAATTGCAGCAGCAAAACTGTTGTTACAGTTTCAGGTTATAATCTTCACCATCTTAAATCTTCTTTGTTGATAAAACAGTATGTTGTGAATGTTTAAAATCTTGTCTCCTTATAGCATCCAGTCATTTTGTTTTTAGTATATAATTTACTTGAAAACTGAAAAAAATACAACAATTAGCATATTATTATGTCTGATTTTTTTTTGTCCTTAAGTTAGAACGGATGATTTAGGTTCGATAACTTTTGTCTAAACATATTTTGGCACAACACTATCATAACCTTTACAGAAGGTGTTTTACCGTAATAATTCAATAAATTTAGGTACGAGTTCGACAAACAGCGTGTAAAATTGATGTTCTTGATAATTTATTTGTCAAAATAGTGCCCAGAAGTCTACAATGAAACAAAATTATTTACCGAATGGTAGGTGACCGAAACATCAAGATTTTGATTCCTTGACGCATTTGATTCACATCCCGTCACTACACAAGAGATTGTTATACATTAAGTTAAACATTCACAATCACAAAACCAATTTATCACACCTTTTTCATAAAAAATAATCATAAAACTTTTGGAGCTGCTACCGATGTTTACAATGTCATATTATACGTCAAAATAAAACAAACCATAAACAAACCACCAAATATGTACCAAATTATTGGTTTTTAATTTTGTACGGTACTAATAAACCAGTGTCATCAATAAACCACTTTGATACCACAAGAAGAAAACTTGCAAAGAATTCTTATATTTTATCTCTCTCTAACTAATAGTCTTTTTGCCGTTTAGTAAGGAGCGTAACAATATGAAATTAACTTTTTATTTTAGCCCGGTTTCTATGCTTGTCTTTATTCTGAGGGTGTCATACACATATCTCTATAGGTATGTATAGGTATAGCTCATCTGTCTACAGTGCGCACTGAGTGATTGACTGTATAGGCTTGTTCTTGTATTATTATTTATTATTCTGAGACTCTAAGGTCAACGTCAAATCTGATTGACATGACTGATTGAATTCATATAGAATTTGACATTAAACCTGATTGCTAGTGTCACCTTAAGGCAGTCTCTGTAACTAAAAGTGACAGTTCGAAAACCGCTCATTGATTGCAGGACATCTCTCTAGTTGGTATGTGTGCTGCTTGGCGGGAAACGTAAGGAAAATGTCGTGCTGTTGTTTTGTCAATTTGATAAATTAGTTTTCCGTGGGTATTATTGTGCTAGTGTGGTGGAATTAGTATAATAATGTGCCCTTTATGGAAAACTGTGTAGTGAAATGAGAAATAAAGGTTGCTGCTCTCGAATAATTCCAATCGATGTCCCGTGAACTTAGAGTATACATATTACAGCTATAGAGGGAGTACATCCAAGTGGGAACAGTAGACACAGGTGAGAACAAAAAGGCGTTCCCGCCGCGAGCGTCTATAGTCTGTGATGATTGCTTGCACCGTGCGGTCCTGGAGAGATTTTGTTCGTATTTCGCCGTCACTATGGTGAAATGTGCAGTTGATTGTTGCAAAAATGATACCAGAAAACACACCAAATCGAAATCAAGTATTACATTTCACCGGTAAGTCGATTTTCATACTTATTTTTAACCGACGAAAAAACAAAAAGGAGGAGGTTCTCAATTCGTCGCGTATATATTTTTTTTTTTTATGTATGATCACGCATAACTTTTTACTGTGTGGACCGATTTTGATAATTCTCTTTTTAATGGACAGGGTATACCTTGAAGTTGGTCCCATAAAAATTTGGAAATAAAATTCCCACCCTAAGGGTGGGAAAATAGGGGTGACTTTTTGGTCGGCGGGTCGATTTATTATGGAAATGAAATAAAATCAGCCGAAAGACGTCCACTGCTGGACATAGGCCTCCCTCACAAATCAACTCACCGACCGGTCGTGATCGAACCTCATCCTGTTAGTGCCTCAACCTTCACCAGGTTGTGCGTGGCCACCTTGTGGGGTGCGACCACCCTGTGAAGGGTGATTAGCTGGGGTCAAAAAAATTAGCCCAAAGAAAACTGAAAAGCAAAAAATAAAAACTTTTTATAAAAAAAATTAAACCGCCGAAAAAACTGAAAAGCATTAAATAATAGGGAAACATTTTCTATTAGGCATAAATTTACTCACTTCTTAAAGTAATTTTGGATTACCAAGAAATTTTGAGTCGGTGCCACAGAATCAACGAATAAATATCACTAAATTACCTGAAATTCAAAGAAATAACCGAAAAACGTATGCCGCTGCGCATCGTGCTTTACATAGATAATGAATTTGCTTGTGTGGTGTGGCGCCGACTTAAAATTTCTTGGTAATCCAAAATTACTTTAAGAAGTGAGTAAATTTATGCCTAATAGAAAATGTTTCCCTATTATTTAATGCTTTTCAGTTTTTTCGGCGGTTTAATTTTATTATAAAAAGTTTTTTTATAAAAACAATTCAATAATCGCGGGGTTGAAGGAGACGTGAGAGGCGGGCACGCACAAGCTCCACACCGCACCTCACCATTCTCCCCACTTGCTCCCCACTCGAGATTTTAGTGATGTGCCGCGACCAACGTTAGAGTCGATGTTTTTTTATCAAATGTTTATAATCTGCACGGTATAGTAATGTAACTGTAACACTAAAATCTTATGATAATCTTCTAGCTTCTATCTACTATAAGATATAAAAAACAATCGGGGTTTGTTTTCTCGCTAAAAATCTGGCCGGCCGGGCGGATTTAAGGTGGAAACTCTCGGTATGGCGCAAAATTCATAAATCTTTGGGTTTCTTTATTTATTATGACGAAAGTATTCATTTTTAACCGACTTCAGAAAAGGAGGTTATCAGTTTGACTTGTATGTCTGTTTTTATTTATGTATGTGTGTTTGTCCGCGATTATCTCGAGTTTGGCTGAACCGATTTTGATGTGGTTTTCACAAAAGTATTTTTTACATTCAGGAAAAGGTTTTAGTATGTATTTATTTTATTGAAGGCGGGGGTCTCTTTTTGTAAAAAGGAAATTAATAATAAATTTTAGATGACTTTGCGTATCTAAAAAAACCGTTTCCTACATTGGAACGTTGCAACGGTTTTGGAAGACAGACCTACTGATTTTGTGTATGTATTGTATAGGGTGAAAGACCAAATATCAAGTTTCTTATATAATATACACAAAATCGGTAACTCTGTCTTTCAAAAACGATAATATGTGATAATAACGATTAGTATGTTGCAGCTGGTTTTTTACATACGCGAATTCTTTTAAACTTTTTTACATACCTACGCGGAAGAAGAGAGAGCTAAACTATCAGTACTGACGAAGAACAATCTTTCATCAACAATAAACAAAATTTTGAACAAAATTTCATCTCAATAGCTTAAGGTATGGTAACTCTCGGTATGGCGTGAAATTCAAATTTTTTCGCATTTTTGAATTATTCTGGCAAAAGTTTTCATTTTTGATTAAGTTAAAAAATTTGAATTTCGCGCCATACCGATAGTTACCACCTTAAAGATAACTGCTTCAAAATTGAGTAGTAAGATTTCATCCGAACAATCATTCATACATGCATTGCATTGCAATGCTATTTAAATAAATGCTTTTAAAAAACATTAACTGTTAATAAAAGAAATACTTAAACAAAACGTTTTTTTTATTTAATAAATCAACTAGCTTCCCCGCAAGATTTCTTCTGCGTAAAGTATTAGATGCAAAAGAAAACCGGTAAGTATACTTATGCACCCAATGCAAATAACTTATCGACATCTCATTAATGAGGGGTTTTCAAAGTGACAGAAAAGAAAAAAAAAAGTTTCATAATACGGCGGTAGATGGCGGTGTCTACAGCAATATCAGAGATATAGGAGATCGAGTATTGACTGAATCATTGTATGGGGTCATTTTCTGCTAAGTATAAATCTTAATTTCACCTACTACGTCACTACCTCAGTTAAATTTTAATTTTATGATTTATTTTGAGCTTTTCAATCATTCACTTCAACTTGACCTATTGCTCCTGGCAGAGCGCCATCTGGTTGCAGCTTAATAAAACTTGTTTTTTTCTTCTGAGCTGTCAAATTGAAAACCTCTCATTGGCACGTTAGTAGTTCATTAACATCCCTAGCTGTCATACCCATAATATAAAGCTCATCCTGTCTACACTGCGCACTGAGTGATTGACTGTATAGGCTTGTTCTTGTATTATTATTATTCTGAGCCCGTGAAGTAGTCGTTGTGAACATTGAAATGTGAGACCACCCTCGCATTTCAATGGGTTAGGTTAGGAACCTAGGTTAGGAAAAACCAAGAAAAAGACTTGATTACAGAAATAAACTACTGAAGACTTGGCTGTATGGACTAAGTTCCTTTGCCTGCCCAGGATGGGCGAATTTAAAAACAACAACAAAAAAAAAACAAAAAGGCAATGATCCAATTACAAATGGACATTTGTATTTTCGTATCTTATTCGTTGATTGAGCATTCGTGTTTTTACTCCATTGGTAATTTTTTGAAAGGACCAATCAAAGCTCGTGAATCGAATCTAAAACTCTTATTGTAGCCTACCTAATTTTAGTTCATTTTCAATTTTCATTTCAATATACCTACCTATAGACCTAGTTGGATTGGAGTTGGTCTGTGTTCTTGATCTTGCATTGATGGGAGCGGCGGCGTCGGCGTCATAATCACAACACAATCGCACACCGGCTCTAGATTCTTCTGTGGAACTATATTAAATTAACCGAAGTAGAATAGTTTCGAATATGAAATATTTTATATTGTGGACGGTTGGAGTATTACTTCTCTCGGGTAAGTGTCCAATGCTTCAGTTTAAGTGATGAGAATTTTGGTTGGTCTACGTTGCAGAAAGGTTGCGATGGTTGTTGGATAAACAAAACTTGCACTAACTAAATCTTTGATACCTACTAGCACACTAGATTTCGCTCCATTTTACCCTTTACCAGTAAGGAAGAGCAGGTACCTTTAAGTTGTTTGTCTATGAAAAGGATAGTCAATTACTCAATATATACTGGTTGTTGCCGCCCCTGGAACCAACAACTCACCACACTTTCTAGCGGTCAGTCAAGTAGCTATTGAGTAGATAAACCTAGGTAATTTTTAAATTTCCAACAATATTTTATTGCAGGATGGTGCAGCGCCGACCTGGGGGAGGGTACCGTGGAGGAGGTGACTGTGGATGCTGACCTGGGAGCGTCACGAGAAGCACTACGCACTGGTCAGTTGCAATCTATTACTGTTTATTATTGATGTCACACTGGATTTTTTTAACTAAATCAAATCACGAGTATTAGTACTGGTTGGTTTATATTTTTTTTAATTGTGTACCAAATTTAGTATTTTTTTGTTTTGTGATAAGTGAGTGTGAAACTAATTATGACTGGAGCCTCCATAAATTTCTTAGTGTTTATTTTAACACAAATATTTGTTTTAACACAAATTTAGACTGTAAGACCCTGGCCTTTTAACAGTATTATTATGAAGGAACTCATTGAAGTCAATAAATAATTGTCAAAACCAACAAAACAACATTTGAACAGTTTACTTTTTTTGCAGATACCTACTTAAAGGTACCCATGTATCGGACATGTATGACAGCCTCCCATCCTTTTATATTTTCCAGCAAAAATATAGAATCTAGTTGCTACATAAAACATTCTAGTTTACTCTATTTTATTAATAACTAGTCAACCCAGCAAACTTTGTACTGCCTAATCCATTACTATCTTGTGCACATATTATACTTATAAACCTTCCTCTCAAATCAGTCTATTGAAGAAAAAAAAATGCATTAAAATTTGTTGCATATTGCATCACTTTATAATCACTGTTTCCAAGATCATAAAATATCAAAGGTGTTAATAATAATACTTCAGTGAAACATATTACATACCAAATTATTAATTAGCAAGTAGCCAAGAAAAAAAGTGACCATGAGTTTATCTTGCCAGTGTTACTTCAATCATGTTGATTAACAGATTAACTTTGTGATAAAATTATATTATATAGAACTTAAAGTAAATAAGAGACCCACATACCGAATGTATTCATTTTATTTATTAGATTTACATTATACAGTGTGTCCGGGGAAGTTATAACATAATTTTAAGGGTGTGGGGCATTCCAAGTGTGACGGTCGGGACATTTTACTCCTTTTTCTAAGTACTTCTGTATTTATTTCAGTTATTTAAGAGCACCAAATAAAAACTGCGATTTCAACATAAACTTAAATCATTTAACTTTAACATCCCTAAATTTCAAGCATGTACTTAATAATTTACTATGAAAAAAAAGGTCTTGAAAATTGTGACGGTCGGGACCCTTACTTTCTTGTCTACTCCAGATTTACACATACATTTTAAAGTTTGTAAGAAACTATTAATGATATGAATACGAATCATTCTATGCAAATTTATGAATAGTGAAGCTTTCAGTATGTACAGATTTGAAGTAACAAAAATGATTTTTTTTTAACAAAGTTCCGATTTGATGAGTGTGACGGTCGGGACAAGTCATTGTGACGGTCGGGACGAGTAACAAATCAACAAAAAAATATGTTTTTTTATTCTTTTATTTAGTTTAATTAAAGTTTTTTTTACATTAACTTTAACAATTATTTTTCAAAATCAGCTATATATTGCTAAAACGTCAAAAAATGTGATCCCTTAATATTTTTACTCTTACAATTTCTTTGATATCTTTGCTTTCTGAGGTTTTCTATGCATAGTTACTTTGTATTGGTTTTCCTTAGCTTTCAGTTTTCTTATTCTACTTTTTTCTTACTCATTACTTCATACTTTGAAGTATGTAGTAATGTGTAAGAAAAAAGTATTGATACTTTTCGACTGCTCCGTGGCTCAGTTGGCAGTGATGTGGACTGAGTAAGCGTGAGCACCCGGGTTCGATTCCCGGGCGGGGCGAATATTGATATGATGAATATCGATGTTTGTTTCAGGTCTGGGTGTGATGTTCGTCTCTGTGTGTTTCGGGCGCCCTAGATACAGGTTCTTCCTAGTTAGGGGCTCTGAGTGTGATGTGTTATTATTATTATACTCTCATACTCATAGTCTTCTGCTGGACAATGCCTTTTTTTGGTAATGGGGGGCCACTCGATTACGTTACGTCTCATAATATATCAAAAAACCAATAAACTCGGGGAATTAAAATTTATTATAATATGTTTAGTCTTATTTAAGCCTTAAGCAAGTTTAAAAAATACGAGTATTTAAAAAAAAATAAAAAATACGAGTATTTTGTTACGAATTATATACTAAAAAATCAATAAAACCAAGAAAATAAATTAAATAATTTTGGATAGACTTGTTTAAGCCCAATGCAAGCGATATTTGTAAAAATATAAGAAAATTGCTACTTGGAATTATGATGGTTGGATGGGACTGTGACGGTCGGGACAGAACTTTAAATTAATGTGTAAAAAAAACAACAGCCCATAGCCACTTTAAGAAATGGCAAACCCCTCAGATTCTATTTATTTGTTACTTGCAATACACGCATTTTATCATAAACACGCATTTTAAAGGTAAAAATCAACAAAAGTTAATTTAAATGTGACGGTCGGGACATAGTTCTGGTTACCAATGATTGCTTAATATTATAGAAACTAACCGTTTTAATTTATATTTTACGTAGTAAATCTTAAGTAATGTACTAATTGGTTATGTTCCCAACAGGCTGATTCACATTCATAATATCTGGGTTTTTATTTTTTGAAATCATACACAATAACCTGTATGTGGTGAGCTTGACTAACACCTGTGTTGATATTGACCAAAAAAGTAGAAAAAACTGTTTTTTTCGATTTTTTTTATTAATTTCATAAACTTAAGACTGTATACTGTTATTCTAAATGCATAAATAAACTATTCTTTAACTTTAATGTTTTACTTGTCTGGTGTCACGTTGCATGGAATGCCCCGTGTATTCTTTGGTCTTGATCGAAGGCTAAGTAGTTAGGCTACCTAAGTTACTAACAAAATATCCAAGTATTGCTTTTACTTTTTTTTTTAAAGATGATAAACCAAAACAAAAATTTATTTTTGTGAATTTTTTACGGTTTTTCAAAGTTTCCACAAAAAATTGCAGATACTTTTTTTTATTTTTTGTGTTTTATTGTTAGCTTTGAGTTGTTCTCCAAATTGGTATTAGATTTATTTCTCTATGTCTATTACTTCAGAAATTATCAACTACCAAAAAGATCCTTCGCTTTTACCTTTTAATTTTAAGTTTTCAGTTTAACCCACTTTTATTAAAAAATAAAGCCAAATTTTATTTCTTTTGTTAGTTATTTAGGTAGCCTACCTACTTAGCCTGTATATTGTAATACGAGCTTTCCCGGCTTACTTCGTTACGCCATAGAATATAAGATACTACAAAAGACTTGGCTCTATAGACTATGTTCTTTTGCCTGCCCAGAATGGGCTTGATAAAAAACAAACAACAACAACAAACCAACTGTCAAAATATGTAAACAACGGAAAAAATATTGCACCTTGGGTTACATTATTTGAGTTTAGGTAAGGATTCCTAATTTTTTTGGAAATCTAATATAGCCTATGACACTCGGGGTTAATGTAGCTTCCTACCAGTGAAAGAATGTTTCAAATCGGTTCAGTATTTCCGGAGCCTATTCGTTACAAACAAACAAACAAACAAACAAACAAATCTTTCCTCTTTATAATATTGGTATAGATACAGGGTTACTGGTAAGTAGACCTGACCATTTCAGAAGGAGATAGTAGGGGTCATTACCAATAATTTTAGCTCTCAAAACCCAACCGTTTTCGAGTTATTGAACATTTTAATTATTTCATAATATATCGTCACCTTGAGCACTTTTTTTCTCATTTTAGTTATTTGACATAATGTCAATTTAGACTGGATGTCACGTATTTAGAATACAACAAACCAGAGAAGTAGACCTCCACTAAAGCAACTTAAAATGTACTGTATCTTTATGAATAAGACGGTAACATTATAACACAATTTTTTAAATTTTTTGTATGTTATTACAAAAAAATGCAGATCTGCATTTTTTTGTAATAACTTTGAAAATCCGTAAAAAAAATGCAAAAACAAATTTTGTTTGTTTCACTCACTTTTAAAAATAAAGTAAAGGCAATACTTGGTTATTTTGTTCCTAACTACTTAGCCTTCGATCAAGACCTTAATGAAGCTTCTGTAAGCCTTAGATCTTTAAAAGTAACTGTGAATTTAAAAGTAGACGGGGTCGACTTTTACAAAACAAATAATTAAAAACATCACACTGAGGGGAAGGGGGGGTTGGTGAGGCTGCGATACTTCCTCTTAAATCACTATCTTAAAAAAAAACGCATCAAAATCCGTTGCATAATTATAATATATAAAGATTTAAGCATACATAGGGACAGACGAAGGAAGCTACTTTGTTTTATACTATGTATTGAGACATGTACAAATTACCAATAGGTTAGGCGGTACGAAGTTCGCCAGGTCGACTATTCTTCTAAGTATATATATAAAAATGAATCGTTGTTCGTTAGTCTCGCTAAAACACGAGAACGGCTGAGTCGATTTATCTGATTTTGGGCTCAAAATGTTCGTAGTAGTCCAGGAAAGGTTTAAAAGATGAGAATATTTGTAAAAATGAAGGGGTAGACAGCAAAAACAACAATTACATTTTTCATATAAAATAAAATTTTTCGCGGTACGAAGTTCGCCGGGACAGCTAGTTAAATTTAAAAATGAATCGTGGTTCGATTTAGCTGATTTTGGTTCAGAAACGTTCAAAGTAGTCCAGGGAAGGTTTAAAAAGTGAGAAAATATGGAAAAATGAAGGCGAAGTTAGTAAAAAAACCGAATATCATTTTCCATTAATATTCCACCCATTTCCTGTTAATCAAAAGATTGATTTGACGTTGTTTTTAAATTCGTTCATTCTGTCTGAGCGGGCAAAATAACAGGGTCCATACAGCCATGTTTTTAGTGGGTAGGTATTATAATAATAGTCGTGACTGCTTATAATCTAAAGCGATACGGAGTTTGCCGGGTCAGATAGTAATATATAATGTTAAAAATACCACATAATAATAATTTGATGTACCACATTTAATGTGGTCAATGATTTTATCATTTTGCTTGTAGCTTTGCCCAGTACAAAATGTTATTTTCAAACAATCATTCGTTTTTTTTTAGCAATTTGGACCTAATTGGTTTTATTAGCTTTTAGTGAAATCATGATTGTATGACAGTTTAATCTTGCAAACTATTGTACAAAAAATTGTACTAAAAAACTTATGCTACAATTTATTGTGTGGAAATAGGTATTAGAGGAAGGAGGCTACTTATGTTTAAGAGTGTTTTGGTGGGCGAGCAGTGCGACGCGGCACTTGAGCCAGGCGGAGTCCCGCAGCGGGTGCCGCAGGGCCGATGCCGCCGGGTCCGCGCCGTCAGTAGTCGCAACCGCCGCCCCCTCGCGGCTCCACCAACCGTACCTGCCCACCAAAATAGTACTTACGTATAAGATACCTAAAGTTCTGCAAATAAACATTAACATCCTAATAGATAGTAACTATTTGGTCCTGTAGTAGACACTCGACAATGGACGTACCATCGTCGAGCACTGTAGTCGTGGTGGTTTATATACCAGGTACCTAATAAAAACGAATACAACTTAGTACAGAAAAGTTAACATAAGGTCAAAGGCAAAGGCTGTGCCGTACCGTACCGTAATTTTCGATAGCGCAGTATAGAATTCTATAATGACGGCGGGCACCGGCGGACTCAGGAGGCGCGGCGTTTTTGTCCATCATGAGCGTTAGAAGTATATAACGTTTAGTCTACATTTGGCAGATTCTGCTTTTGACACCATGGTTTCGTTTGGACAGATTCTACATACGACAGATTCTATTTATGACAGATTCTACGTAAGGCTGATTCTACTTATGACAGATTCTACTTTTGACAGATTCTACATATGACGGATTCTGCTTTTGACAGATTTTCCTCCCCATTTCAAAAAAAAGTTTAGCGGTTTAGGTATCATTTTTGTTAACATTGTTGTCATGTGATAGTGAGATCAATGTTATTTAATCAAAAAAAATTATAAAGACTCCCTCTGTATGACAATATTTTATTTTTTATTTCAGGATATTCACTTTTTTTTAGCTTCATTACCTTTTAAAAAGTAAATTCATTGTTGAGTTAAACAAAATTTGTTCCACTTTTCCTATAGTGATTTTTCACATGAAAGTGGAGACAACAATGTTAAAAAACAAAACCTTTAAAAAAAATTATTTTTGGGGGGAAATCTGTCAAAAGCAGAATCCGTCATATGTAGAATCTGTCAAAAGTAGAATCTGTCATAAGTAGAATCTGCCTTACGTAGAATCTGTCAAAAGTAGAATATGTCGTATGTAGAATCTGTCCATACTTGACCATGGTGTCAAAAGTAGAATCTGTCAAATGTAGACTAAACGGTATATAATTCTAACTGCGCTATCGAAAATGACCGGTCCGCCCCGCTCCGACCCGTCTTTTGCCTTTTGCCCAAATGTTGTCCAGCTCTATATAAGTCAGGTAGAAAATAAAAATCTCACTCGTCGGCGGCGGTGCGAGGCTGCGCGAGCGCGGCGCTCGGCCCGCCCGCCATCAGCCGCTCCACGAGACCCAGCGCGCAACGTTCCCGCTCTTCTTCCTCCTCCCCCATACCCTCCGACTGAACCGTGTAGAATTTACCAGTTACTGTGGACGCTGTATACGAATATGTTAAAAATAAATAACCAAAATTAATAATTTTCAAAAAAGGGCTGAACAGATTTTCATGAAACATGGCTAAGAACACTCGGGCTAAAATTATCTATAAAACATAAAAACTAAATGAAACGGTTCATCCGTTTGGGCTCTACCATGCCACAGACAGATACACACGTTAAACTTATAACACCCCTTTGTTTTTTCGTCGGGGGTTAAAAATATATATTAATTCTGTCTGGCCACATAGGTAGATTACTATCATATTATTTAAAATACATAGGTATTGGTCTCGTAAGACGAAATAAAACTATCAACATACTGTTTTCTGGACATAAATTTAACACAAACTTGTTTGCTTGCATTGTGTATTTGTCAAGAAAAGTCAGAGATGAATTAAGCATTATGAGGCAGGTGCTACTGGAACGAGTGAGTTTTGGCACCTTATATGTAATACTATACGAAAGGTTTTGGTTAGACTCACGCAGTCCGAGTGGCTTGGCGGGCGATATGTTGGAGCGGCCAAGGTCGCGCCGGGTCGCGAAACGCAGCTTAAAGGGCCGCGGGTGCAGCAGCTGCCC
Organism: Euspilapteryx auroguttella; assembly: GCA_951802225.1. NCBI lineage: Eukaryota > Metazoa > Arthropoda > Insecta > Lepidoptera > Gracillariidae > Euspilapteryx > Euspilapteryx auroguttella. Next base: position 5,155,989 of record OX637645.1, read on the forward strand.
GCCGCCCCCCACTCCCACTCTTAACCCCGCCAACGCCCCCTGTCCAGCCGCCGCCGTGTCCTTGCCACCCGCCGACGAACTCTCGGAGCGATCCCCTGAGCTCATCACTGACTTGTCAGTTGTCCCGTGAAAATGCGACCCCAATTTGGCTTGCCAAAGATTGATAAAAAGTTAAATGGAAGTCTTGCTCAGTGTTTAGTCTAATCTAAACCGTTACCGTTACCAATCTTTATTGATAAGACAACGCGCGGTACGAAGGTGGCAACACTGGTATCGCCTTTTATACTCTTATGTAGTAAAGGTTATTGGTATGCGCTATGAATGAAGATACGATGTCAAGTGATATGTACGATTGCGACGATTTTTTCATTTAAAAAATGTTAGCTTAAATAAACGCGTTTATCATAATCGAGCTCTTCAACTAGAGCAATGAATTATACGATCGTTGAATATGAAACGCAACCATAGCAACGCTAACTTGTCTTGACACACAACGAAGAGAATAGGTAGGTACCCTTCCCTGGCTCTATCTATGTGTAGTAAAGGTTGTTTTACGTTACGTGCAATAGCGATACATAGTGTAATGCTGATACGTGTTTGTTAATCAAATCAATGTGTACGAAGAATAGCAAGTGTTTGCGGTTGTATTATATATTGCATTGTACATGGGTACCTATGTTTGTGTGTTTGCAACAGACACTATGCCGCCGCCGGACCCGCTGGCGCTGAGCGCGGAGCAGCTGGCGGCCGTGCGCGCGCGCGCCGACTCCTTCACCTTCCAGACCGAGGTCAACCGCATGATGAAGCTCATCATCAACTCGCTCTACAGGAACAAAGAGGTACCTAAACTTCACTATATACCTCCTAGTAAATACTTATAATGAGCACTCAGTTATTTATTTTTATTTAACGACGAGCTTTCCCGGCTTACTTCGTTACGCCATAGAATATAGGATACTACAAAAGACTTGGCTCAAAACAAACAACAACAACAAACCTCCAGTCAAAATATGTAAATAACGGAAAAAATATTGCACCTTGGGTTACATTATTTGAGTTTAGGTAAGGATCTCTAATTTTTTTGAAAATCTAATATAGCCGACACTCGGGGTTAATGTAGCTTCCTACCTGTGAAAGAATTTTTCAAATCGGTTCAGTATTTCCGGAGCCTATTCGTTATAAACAATATACTCTTTATACAGGGTAGCCCATAAGTCCTTTGAATTTTAAATTTCGAATAAAATTCAAACGGCGCGCAAGAATGGCGCGCGGGGTGCGGGGGAAGCACTAACGGTCTTTGGGAATTCGGTCGCCATGGAGCGTTTCACTGGTGCGGACCGTGCTTTTTAACCGACGAAAAAACAAAAAGGAGGAGGTTCTCAATTCGTCGCGTATATTTTTTTTTTTTTTTTTTTTTTTATGTATGATCACGCATAACTTTTTACTGTGTGGACCGATTTTGATAATTCCTTTTTTAATCGACAGGGTATACCTTGAAGTTGGTCCCATAAAAATTTGGAAATAAAATTCCAACCCTAAGGGTGGAAAAATAGGGGTGACTTAATTGTTCACTCACAGATTGTATTGCCGTTTTGTGATTTACATGAAAACTGCTAGGTATAATTGTGAATCTTTTTTATATGAATGTTAATAATCATAATCTCAGCCGATAGACGTCCACTGCTGGACATAGGCCTCCCTCAAAAATCGCCTCACCGACCGGTCGTGATCGAACCTCATCCTGTTAGTCCCTAAACCTTCACCAGGTTGTGTGGCCAACTTGTGGGGTGCGACCACCCTGTGGAGGGTGATTGGCTGGGGTCAAAAAAATTAGCCCAAAAAAAACTGAAAAGCAAAAAATAAAAACTTTTTATCAAAAAATTAAACCGCCGAAAAAACTGAAAAGCATTAAATAATTGGGAAACATTTTCTATTAGGACTTAATTTACTCACTTCTTAAAGTAATTTTGGTTAACCAAGAAATTTTGAGTCGGTGCCACAGAATCAACGAATAAGGATCACTAAATTATCTGAAATTCAAAGAAATAACCGAAAAACGTGTGCCGCCGCGCATCGCGCTATAGGTAGTTATGGAATTTGCTTGTGTGGTGTGGCACCGACTTAAAATTTCTTGGTTAACCAAAATTACTTTAAGAAGTGAGTAAATTAAGTCCTAATAGAAAATGTTTCCCAATTATTTAATGCTTTTCAGTTTTTTCGGCGGTTTAATTTTTTGATAAAAAGTTTTTATTGTGTGCGCGAGTTTTATCGCAACAATAATTCTGCTACCGTTTCGCGGCGTAAATTTCGAGAACATCACAATGTACGCAACTTTAACGACACTCCAAGTATTCAAACGATTAAGAACTGGGTTACTAAGTTCGAGGAGAGTGGTTCTACGTTGGATAAAAAACGGTTAGGTCGACCAAGGACATCACACACGGAAGAAAACATCGACGTAGTGAAACAGTCAATTCGTGAAAATCCTACCCAGTCTACTCGTAAGCGTTCCAGTGCATTAAACTTATCCAGAACTTCATTACAGCGGATTTTAAAGAAAGATTTACTTCTTCACCCTTACAAGATTCAATTAGTACAGGAATTAAAATATACTGACCCTATGCACAGACTAAATTTTGCAAATGAAATGTTCGACCGCTGTACATCGTTTAATTACGTGTTATTCTCTGATGAGGCTCACTTCCACATCAACGGCCATGTCAACAAGCAGAATTGTCGCTACTGTAGTTGCGAAAATCCAAATCGCAAACATGAAAGGCCCTTACATAGCCCTAAAGTGACAGTTTGGGCGGCTATGACAGCGCATGGCATCATAGGCCCTTACTTTTTTGAGGACAGCAAAGGTCGCGCGGTTACTGTTAATTCGCAGCGCTATGAGGCAATGATCGAGAACTTTTTTTGCACCAGAGTTGCAGAATTTTCCAGGCTTCAATACGCGGACCTGGTTTCAACAGGATGGAGCAACTGCCCATACCTCTAACACCGCTATGCCCGTCGTTCGTCAACTTTTCCCTAATAATGTTATCTCTCGAAGAGGAGATATTGCCTGGCCACCACGTAGTCCGGATCTGACCCCAATGGACTTTTTCTTATGGGGTTATCTTAAGAGTAAAGTGTATGAAACCAACCCGCGGTCAATCGATGTCTTGAAAGAAAATATTCGACGAGAAATGGCAAGCATTACAGAAGTTACTTGCCGCGCAGTGATGGACAATTTTAGACGTCGCTTACAGGAGTGCCGCGATCGTAACGGATTACATTTAGACGATGTAATTTTCAAAAAAACTTTTTATCAAAAAATTAAACCGGCGAAAAAACTGAAAAGCATTAAATAATTGAGAAACATTTTCTATTAGGACTTAATTTACTCACTTCTTAAAGTTATTTTGGTTAACCAAGAAATTTTAAGTCGGTGCCACACCACACAAGCAAATTCCTTAACTACCTATAGCGCGATGCGCGGTGGCACACGTTTTTCGGTTATTTCTTTGAATTTCAGATAATTTAGTGATCGTTATTCGTTGATTCTGTGGCACCGACTCAAAATTTCTTGGTTAACCAAAATAATAGAAAATGTTTCTCAATTATTTAATGCTTTTCAGTTTTTTCGCCGGTTTAATTTTTTGATAAAAAGTTTTTATTTTTTGCTTTTCAGTTTTTTTGGGCTAATTTTTTTGACCCCAGCCAATCACCCTTCACAGGGTGGTCGCACCCCACAAGGTGGCCACACAACCTGGTGAAGGTTTAGGGACTAACAGGATGAGGTTCGATCACGACCGGCCGGTGAGGCGATTTTTGAGGGAGGCCTATGTCCAGCAGTGGACGTCTTATCGGCTGAGATTATGATTATTAACATTCATATAAAAAAGAATCATAATTATACCTAGCAGTTTACATGTAAATCACAAAACGGCAATACAATCTGTGAGTGAACAATAAAGTCACCCCTATTTTTCCACCCTTAGGGTTGGAATTTTATTTCCAAATTTGTATGGGACCAACTTCAAGGTATACCCTGTCGATTAAAAAAAGAATTATCAAAATCGGTCCACACAGTAAAAAGTTATGCGTGATCATACATAAAAAAAAAAAAAAATATACGCGACGAATTGAGAACCTCCTCCTTTTTGTTTTTTCGTCGGTTAAAAATAATTCCCATTTTATTGAGATTACTTCAAAATAAAAACCTTTTTCATATTGTAATTAGTTTTTTTTTTTATGATTTTTTTACATTTCAAGGGACTTATGGGCCACCCTGTATAATATTGGTATAGATTAATAAAAAATATTAAGTATTATTATTTAAGTACTTAGTTTTTTTTTGTGTGTTGTAAAGCCAGTCTACTTTAGCGTACATTCTGCAGATCTTCCTTCGAGAATTGATCTCAAACGCGTCGGACGCCCTGGACAAGATCCGTCTGATGTCCCTGACGGACCGCGCGGCGCTGGCGTCCGGCAGCGAGCTCGCCATCCGTATCCGGGCGGACCCCGTGGCTCGGACGCTGACTATTGCGGACAGCGGTGTCGGAATGACGCGCGCACAACTCGTACAGCATTTGGGGACCATCGCCAAGTCCGGCACCGCCGACTTCCTGGCCAGCGTGCAGGACCAGCCCGACCAGGTGAGTGTCCGCGCCGCCTCCGCCGCAGAGCCTCTACAACACCGCACTCACTGACGCATTGTCTGTCGCAGGCGGGCGGCGACACCAACGACATGATCGGCCAGTTCGGCGTCGGGTTCTACTCGGCGTTCCTGGTGGCGGACCGCGTCGTCGTCACCTCCAAGCACAACGACGACGACCAGCACGTGTGGGAGAGCGACGCCACCTCTTTCAGCGTCGCCCCCGACCCGCGCGGGAACACGCTGCAGCGCGGCACGCAGATCACGTGAGTCACACTCACACCACACACACACACACACACACACACAACATTATCAATCATCATAAAAAAAACTAAATTAAAACTGCCGTTTTGTAAATTTCACAATATGATATATTTTTTATATGTTTTCAATTCTAACATGTTTAATGCGATAAAAATTAATTAAGTATGAAAATTCTATATTATCATAAATGTTGATCGCATAAAATTATATTCCAGTTTAAATATCGCATAATATGTCGCAGGCTGCACCTGAAGGAGGAAGCGGCGGACTTCCTGCAGGCGGACACGATCAAGCAGCTCGTGCAGAAGTACTCGCAGTTCATCAACTTCCCTATCTACCTGTGGAGCTCGCGGCAGGAGGAGGCGCCGGCCGCCCGCGAGGAGAAGGAGGAGGAGGAGGGGGAGGGCGAGGAAGCGCGCGTGGAGGAGGAGACGACTCCGGAGGCGAGCGCCACGCGCACGGTGTGGGAGTGGCAGCTGATGAACGACAACAAGCCGCTGTGGACGCGCGCGCCCGCCGCCGTGCAGGAGCACGAGTACACCACCTTCTACAAGGCGCTCACCAAGGACTCCGCCGCGCCGCTCGCGCGCGCGCACTTCGTGGCCGAGGTGGGTCTGCAGTCTGCTGCTGCTGGACAGAGGCGGACACGCACGCCGTGACACTTACACTTTTTCTGTATTGCAAAATCAAAAGACCATAGACAAAATTGTTACATCCGTGTCCGCCACTGTACCACAGCATAATAAAGAGTACTTCTATAGTACCTATAGAAAATTCAAAGGTGAGTGACTGACTGACTGACTGACATAGTGATCTATCAACGCACAGCCCAAGCCACTGGACGGATTGAGCTGAAATTTGGCATGCTGGTAGATGTTATGACGCAGGCATCTGCTAAGAAAGGATTTCCCGAAATTCCCTCAGGAACGGGAATTACGGGACTTTTTAGTTAGTATGAAAAATCTACAATTATTGAGTGTATCGACTTGAAATTTCGTGTACAGGTTTCTCAGTGAATGAAATAGTGTTGAAAGAAAGGAATTTACAAAATTCCCACGTGAACGGGAATTACGGGACTTTTTTTAGTGAGAATGAAAAATCAACATCCTTGAGTGTATCGACGTGAAAATTGGTGTACAGGTTCCTCAGTAAATGTAGGAATGTTGAAAGAAAGTAATTTACAAAATTCCCACGGGAGCGGGAATAACGGGACTTTTTTGTGAGAATGAAAAATCGACTTCCTTGAGTGTATCGACGTGAAATTTGTGTACAGGTTCCTCAGTGGATGAAAGGGTTTTGAAGAAAGGAATTTACTAAATTCCCATGGGATTACCGGACTAATTATTTAGTATGAAAAATCGATTTACTTGATTTTGTCAACGTGAAATTTGGTCTACAATAGCGTCTCTGTGGATTTAGGGGTCTTGGAATAAAGAAAAATACTAAATTCCCACGGGAACGTAAAACGTGACTCTTTAGTTAGTATTAAAACAATGTATATATATTTCTTTATTTAGACGTAAAAATAGGAAAACGGGTTCTTCAGTGGGTGTAATTAGATTCAGAGTTATATTAAGAAAAGATTAATCAAAATTCACATGGTAACGGAACATTCCCAAAAACATGAAGCGCCTAAAAATCTTCAATTTTTTTACTTGAGTAGTACATATTTTAGGTATGTTGGTACGTATATCTAACTACTTTAACCCAACCAGCTAATAGAAATGTTAAAAGTTTCACACCCGTATTCTAAGTCGTTTCCTCCAAGCTTCCTTCACTCACACCTTACTGGAGGATCCCTTTTGAAAAACTGGAGGAATTCTTTGGAGGTGGTATTCTTAGTTGTAATTTTTTATTGACTCAAGGAAAAGAGAGGTTCCTTATTCGAGGATGAGTTCGAGTCGAGGACGAGAATAACGTCATAAATGACATAACAATCCAGAGACACAGTTATCAATATATATAAAACTCTTCCGTTACTGACTGACTGACAGACAACGCAGAGCCGAAACTACTGGGCGTACAAAGCTGAAATTTGGCATGTAGGTTCCTTAAGGAGTGTAGGTGAGCACTAAGAAAGGATTTCCCGAAATTCCCACGGGAACGGGAAAAAACTGGATTTTTGTGAGAAATATGCGCGGGAAATATACCACGGGGCAGCCTCTAGTCAATATATATAAAACTCTTCCGTTACTGACTGACTGACTGACTGACATGACAGACAACGCAGAGCCGAAACTACTGGGCGTAGCGGGCTGAAATTTTGCATGTAGGTTCCTTAGGGAGTGTAGGTGAGCACTAAGAAGGGATTTCCCGAAATATCCACGAGAACAGGAAAAAACGGAAATTTTGTGTTTATGAGAAATCTGCGCGGGAAAAACCGCGGGGCAGCCTCTAGTTTTTTATTAATAGGTATGCAAGTTTTAAAACGAATTTGACAGTTCTTAGCATTCAATCAGTCAGTCCAGTCAGTTTGTGTATGGCGGTTCGTATTTACGTATTTACAAACTTTTGAGTTTACTTTCGTAGATAAAGTACCTAATAAGCCGCGCACATGAAGAAAAGATTTGAAAATGGCGGCCAAACGTATACTATCTCGCTAATAGTAAAGTATGAAGATGTATGTAGTTTTGAAGAGAAACAGCCTATACAACGGCAGCCATTTTAAGATCGCGTCTTTATGTGCGCAGGTTATACCTAATTTTAGATTTTAATTTTTTGTAGGCTTGGGTAACTCCGGACAAGAAGACTTAAATGAGCTAGATTCTCTCCCGGATCATAAAATCTGAATCACTCCACAATTTTCTTATCGAGCCGGATCCCAAATAAGTCCGGAGCGAGAGCTCGGCTCGGACGAACTCGCACGTCACGTCGTCTCAGACTTCTGAGGAAGACTGAGATGGGATGGGAATAAGAATAAGATTAGGATCGTTCGGATACTGCGCTCGCGCTCGCTCGGCCCGGCGGCGGCGGCCGCGGGGCCCGGTCGACGATTCGGTCACACCCACTGTCAATGTTCGCGCGGCGGGCTGAGATTAGACGCGGACGGATCCAGATTTGATGACTCGCGCGAAGTGCTTGGAGTGTATGGGAATCGGAATAAGAAAGGGGACCCGGCTCGATAAGATGAGTAGAATCCCAGAGCGGATCCGGACAAGATAAGTCCAATCCCTCTCCGGAGCTGGGAGTACCCAAGTCTAATTTTTTGTTAGTTTTTCTTCACCGCTTTGAGTTAAGTATTATGCTCGTCCGCAAACCACCACTGTCGAGACATCAGTGATTTACAACTGTTTATTCGATATATTGGACTCTTGAAATAGTGTTTGAGGTGTTTGAGTAAGTAGGTATTGAAACTTTACGAGAAAAACAGTAAACAGTATTTTAAATTTATTAAATTTTAATTTTAATACATTTATTAAAATTTAAAATTATTATTTAACTCAAAAATAAACAAACAATTTCATACAAAAAAAGTCCTCAAGGTTGGGTCGAGGCTACCTTAAGTTTGACAGTAGCTTCCTTACCTCCAGTGAGGACAACGTTGAGTGGAGGTAAGGTGGAGGCATCATTTTTACGACTAAAACTACGGATTTCCTCGAATAAGGTTGAGTCGAGTGGAGGAAGCTATGAGGAAACGACTTAGAATACGGGTGTCAGTGTCTGAATGGTGGAGTGTAGAAACGAATTTCTGGAGTTGCAACGGGAACTGAAATAAACAAAATATTAATACTGTAAATAGGTAGATATTTTTAGGGGGTATGGGTGCGATTAGAAATGATGTCACCAAAATCCTGAGTCGTAAATCAACCAGTAATTAACGATTTTAATGGAAAAGCGCGTGCGAAGCTGCGGGCAAAAGCTAGTCGTACAATAAGGCCACTCCCTGCCTCCCTAAGCAAGTGCGGCCCATCCGCGCTCGCCCGCCTTCTGTTACCTCTCAGTACAAATAGCAAGTATTTTCTCACACAAGCATCATACGCGTGCAGTGCACGTACACGAGTTTTGGTTGTGCGCGAAGAAACTCGTTTATTTAATTTCGGAGCGCGAGTGTCCGAAGTGTAACTGTTCTGTAGATGGTAGATGTAGAGTGCTGAGACTGCACTGTACACACACTGGACGGTGTCTGTTCCCACCCGCAGGGCGAGGTGACGTTCCGCGCGCTGCTGTTCGTGCCGCGCGTGCAGCCGGCCGAGTCCTTCAACCGGTACGGCACCAAGACGGACCACATCAAGCTGTACGTGCGCCGCGTCTTCATCACCGACGAGTTCAACGACCTCATGCCCAACTACCTCGCCTTCATACAGGGTCAGTCAGTCATCTAACTTGCTCCACTCCGCTCACTACCATACCACCGCTATATTTATTTATACTTAGACTAAACTTTCTATAATTAAACTACGCTAAAGGCAATTTTGTATTAAATCGGTATCTTAGTCGATTGCTGAAAAACTGCCCTCTGCTGTCAGAAATCGTGTTTATTACGACAGAGTACAGTTCACAAGGTGGTTGTGAACTGTACTTGATAAAAGGCCTAGACATTTTGCTAGATAAAATGCCTAGTCGGAACTAGACTTATATCGTTGATGTCAAGTAACTTTCAGTTATTTTCATACGGAAGTTTTTTATTAACAACGAGCTTTCCCGGCTAACTTCGTTACGCCATAGAATATAAGATACTACTTTAGACTTGCCTCTATAGACTTTGTTCTTATGACTGCCCATAATGGACAAAAAAAAAACAAACAACAACAACCTGTCAAAATATGTAAACAACGGTAAAAAATTGCACCTTCGGTTCAGTATTTCCGGAGCCTATTCGATGCAAACAAACAAACAATCAAATCTTTCCTCTTTATTATATATATAAGGTATAGACTAGCTGACACGGCGAACTTCTTGCCACCCGGGGATAATGTGTGTGCTTCAAGCTGTAATCCTCTTGTTTAAATCTTCGCTAAAACAAATTTTGAGAATGCAAATAATTAGTTATGAACTGATCCACAAAATAATTAGTCCACTTATACTTTAGAAGTTATAACTAAATGTTTGTGGATTATGGCTTGACTATGGCTCATCTCTCATCCAAAAAAACGGAAGGGCCTATCGAATTGGTTCAGGTCTAAATAATTAGTCCTCAATTAGTCAACACGACATGCCAAATCTCAGAATTGGTCCTCAACAGGTTCCGGAGTTATAAGGGCATCTTAGGTGTGCGTCAGTGGGGCCGAAAAAGTCACGGCATCGAAATTTTGAAAATGCCAATATTCAGTGCATCGAACGAAGGATTAGTGCGCGAAGTGTCGAATTTGTGCATCCAGAGGTTCTGGAGTTATAGGCTAAAACTAATGCTGGGATGACGTCATCCTGGAAACACTTTTTTGAACCGCTGGGCCTAGGTCTTTGAAACTTGGCAGAAATGTAGCTTATAAATGTGCCTAAATGTGCGCTGAATCTGGTAAATGTGCCTCTTCAGATAACAGAGTTATTCCATCTGTTGCTGGACTGACGTTTTGCCGGAAATCTATTTTATTAAATATTTCGGAAACTGCTGACGCTAGAGAACTGGATTTTTTCATAAGCATTACTAGTCACTTTCTTGAATTTGTGTCAATATGTCGGTTCAAAATAATTGTTAGTTTTCGTGAAAAAAAAATAAACAACAAAAAGAGAAATACCCTGAGCACTAATTAAGGACGATACTTGGAGACTTCAAAACTCTATAATCCCTTCCTTACCTTGTCCTTCACGTTATTCTAAAGTTTTTATAACGCTAGGTCAAATACTTTTCGAGAAATAAAGCTTTAACTAAATGTTTGACCGCGCCACAGAGTATATAATACTTAACCAGTACAGAGGCCTCGCGGCATACAACGTTTTCTTTTCGGCCTAACTCGGGTTATCGTTCGGGTTATTTTGATTCCTTCCTCCGCCGCTAGATCTCGCATACATTGCCCGAATAGCCAGAGCCTTAGCGAGGCCGAGCAAGGTAACGAGTTGTTTTTCCATTATTTCAATAGATGGCGTTACGGAATAAATCGGTTTTCAATGTCGTTGTCTAGCGTGAGCGTGGGAAAATTCCGCAAAAGTTTGGACTTGCGACTTTGGCTCGCCGAGCTATTCAAGGTCGTTCGTATGAGAAATAAAAGATAGGTCGGTCGGTATATTTCGAAGGTGAGTAGGTGAACAGTGAGTGGTGATTTGTTTACTTACGAAACTCTTTTCTCCTATGCAACGCAGTAAATAATAAAGATAATAAAGAGTGTTTGTAATTCGAAAGTGGTCGAACCTAGAAAATACTTATAAAGCAGTGCAATGATCGTGATTATTTATGAGTAGTAAATTCATCACAAAATAAAATGACTATTAAAATATAAGATTATAGACCAACAATGACGGGCCGTAACTAAAACAAAAGTCAGTTCACCGGCAGTAGGAAATATAAAAATTAAATTGTAGGTAGAGGTCACCACTACCAGTGGGCCGCTATGGCCTCGTACTGAAAGCAAAAATTTGACTCATTGGCCTTTTTAATAAGTACTCGTACGGACACAAACGTGGATTTAATGGCTCATTTCCAATTTTTTCGTAATTATAATATCGGCTTTTTCGTCTTTGAAATGTGCATAATATACGTAAAAAAATAACACAATACCTACGTGCGAAATGTAGCGTGCAGAAACGCGATTATAATAAATTTAAAGACAACAAAGTCGATAAAAGTTTACTAGTGAAAAATTATCTGCGCTACGCCTTACCAATGTGCGCCGGCCCTAAGTCTATAATCTCTCTTCTCTATTCCGAACGAGCCCACCTGCACTGAGCGCCTGAGTCTCTTTCCCGGTGCCCGAACGCGGCGGCGCGCAAAGCGAAGCGGGCAAAGAGCCGGTTGCTCCGGGCCGCGGGGCGGGGTGCGGAAATTTGCGGGATGCAGCAAAGCAAACTCCCGCTCTACCGCTGATTAAGGGCTGAGCATCGAAATGGGCGGACGGAACAGTCACAATGTGTGGCGTCATTTTTAAGATTTCGGTTACTCGTCCCAGGACCTTATTTATATTAATTTTCCGTCCGTACATATTTCTGACTGTCTGTCAAAGACTATCTCCGAAACGGATCAATCAATCCAAATTAAAATGTTTTCACGATTTTTTTCTTGTTTCTCAAAGAATACTAACAAAATTAAAAACTTAAAAAAATTACGTTCATAGTTGGCTCAAAATCACCAAGGTTGCAAATTTCTAAATTGGTTTTATGATAAAATAAATTGCAAGCTTTAGTAACGACTCTTAGTTTATACTGTTGCTAAACTTGTATATTTTAAAACTTTTTTAGGGCAGCGCTAGAAAGTTTATACTTTTCTTGTAATATGGCTCATAATTGAATATGTCATAGCAAACTATCATTTCGGGAACGTTTTTGTAAATTTGATAAAATTTACAAAAAACAAATCAAAGTACGTAATTTAAGCTTTTTTTATATTATGGGTGTATTATGTATCTATATTAAATTACCAATAAATAAAATAATACATACAAAATCTTCTACAAGCAAAATACGTCAAAAAAATTAAGAAGTTGCAATTATCATGCATCTAATTTGTGATATTTCAAAATATTCAAAACTAATATAATCTAATTGACTTTACTGAAACAGAATGAAAGTTTTTTAATGTAATAAATTAAATTTTTTAAACAAAAAAGCTTAATTTATGCGATTTTTTCTTAAATGTGTTAGTGTTCCCGGAATGACATAATGTTACCGAAATGATGATATTGATAACAAAAGATAAAGAAAGTAAGAAATATTTAAATAAAAAACGGATTTTTTAATTCTTTGTTTATTAATATTGCCGTATTGATTGCAAACTAATCAATTTTATAAAATAATTCAGTTTTAACGTTATAATTAATATTGGTTTTATATTAGCTCATACCATACGGGATGTGCTTGGTGATCTAGATTATTATTGACTGCGTAGTTAACAAAAGCGTTGCGAATTAGAAAATTCCGGTTTCTCTTTCGAATTTTAGCAAAGGTCATAACTTTGTCTAAGAGAGCGCGTCTTTGTTTTTTAATACAATTAGATTTCACAGTCTCTTAGGACACAAGTCGACTTGCATCATTGTTGGAAGAATCAATGACTTTTTTGCAAACTTCTTGCTTCAAAACAATTAAGCGAGCTTTGGCATCAGACTCTAAAATTGATATAGTATCTCTCCTTTAGTCTGGCCTTTAGATTTTACCATCTTCTTGGTCACATGTACCATTCCGTATTTTGCTAAGTGCTTCCACTAATACGTATAAGAAGGACCTCTTTTTTGAGTTTTTTGTAATTGCATCAGCATTTTCTTGCAATTGCTCAGTCAATACTTCGCTATATAGAAGTCGTTTACGAAGTTTTCCTGAAGTATGAGGTACCGGAATATCCTTTATTGAAAGCATCACTTTCTTGATGGGGCTTGGAACAGTTTTAATTTTAGCATCTCTTCTTTGTAGTTTATTCTTTAAAGATTGTATTTTCAGCTTCATTATAACTATAGTTTCATCCTGTTTTTTTAATTTTCGGTATGCTTTTGCCTTATCTTTCCGATTTTCTACCTACTTGTCTTCTTTCTGGATCTGGAGGTTCATCTTTACAATCTCTTTTGCTACTCGCGTACGGTCATATTATTAATTTCCTTACTTTACTTTCTGGCTTTTCATTCTCATATTCCCTGTCCTTAGCCCGTTTAATTTCTTTCTTTTCTTCAGTCAATAAGATGAATAAAAATTTGCCTTTTCTCTTAGGCGCAAATTAGCTGCACTATCCTTTTTAAGCTTTAAATGTTTATTTATTTTTATTTTTTTTCTTTATCAGGAGTTTTCATTACGCTATAATTAAAAAAACAACGATATTGTAAGAAAAATGTTAGTGGAGCGCCATTGAAAACGAAAATTATCATTCCGTGAACGTAACAGTCATTTCGGGAACGTGCCATCATGTCCAGGAATGTTCCCGAAATGACCGTTCACGAAATGACGATTTCAAGAATTGACGCGCTTTTTTCATTCGACGGCCATCTCAAATGCGATCTGACTTTGTCAATAGTAACATATTGTTGGTTACTTTGTTAATAAGATTCGTAAAAAATAACCTAATTAATAATTACATTTAAAAAACACGTTCACGAAATGACGGTCTATTTATGTACGCTCTATAGAATAATGAATTGAAACGTACTTGCCACTTTACATTTATTTATTTGTCGAAAAATACACTGAAAGCCAGGTTAGGTATTATTTTCTTTATCAACTGACATTCCACACCGAATGGCTACCTTCACAAAAAATTATATATTTTTTGTTTATAGATGCGTTCACTGAAATGACTTGTGCGCTTCGGGACATTTTTCTTTTTACAATTTTATAATTATAATTTAATAATATAATGATATACTATCCAAAACTTGATTTTGTATAAAATAATACAGTTAAATGAGTTTAGACGGATGTTCATTACCTTACATTTTTCATTATAATTTTGGACTTGTTGTTAAAGATCTGACATGAGGACGCGTTCCCGAAATGATTTTTTATGCATTTAAATTGATTTAATTTAAAATTTAACTAATTAATGAATTTTATTGTTCGAGGTACGCATAAAACAGCTTATTTAAAGTATTTTATGATTTATAATTTCCCAAAAAAGTAATAATTTGATACATAAAATTTCTTACAAAGCAAATTTTGCACCTTGGTGATTTTGAGCCAGTTGCACTTGGTCGTTTATTTTAATAACACCACATTACACGCTCATATCAGTTTCAGTCGGTTAAAATAGCTAGGTACCAAAATCGTTAGAAATCAAAACATAGTACTTATATAAAACAAAGTTGCTTCCCGCGTCTGTCCCTATGTATGCTTAAATCTTTAAAACTTCGCAACGAATTTTGATGCGGTTTTTTTAATAGATAGAGTGATTCAAAGGAAAGGTTTATAAGTATAATACATGCACAAAATATTAAAAGGTTAGGCGGTATAAAGTTCGCCGGGTCGACTAGTAAACAATAACAAAGACGAATCTCCCAGAACCGCAAAATAAAAATAGAGTAAAAAAAAAGAGTTCACCTCTGCCGTACCAGGGATCGAACCCGGAGCTTCGGAATCGCAGTTTACATCACTGCCAATTGATCCACGAGACATTCATCAATTTTCATCAATATTGTTGTATATTTGCAATTGAACAAGCAGCAAAACTAAACAAGTACAGTACTCTGTGCATCGCAAGCGTGTAAGCGCCATCTAGTGCTTAATAAGATTTAGTTGTTTCTGTGTTTGTTCGAATGCTAATTATAAAAACTTTTATTTTTTATGATTAAACGAACTTACCTGTACGTGAAGTTCTATCATAATTATACGAAGCGCTTCGTCCGAAGAGATTAGTACATACATTACATATTAAGTAGGTTAACACATGTAGTACCGCCTTAGGTCTCGCCACTTCTGCACTATATTTGAGATCTATTTTTTTTTTTTTTTTTGAAGGTAGTTTATAACTCTCCCGTTCCCCGGCGACCACGTCCCGCGCAGAGCCTCAGTTAGTTTAGAGTCAAGTCATCAAAATGATATGACATATTTTCCTTGTAAATGGGGACTGAAGGTTTGGGACGGGCGGGAGATTTAGTACTAATCTCTTCGGACGAAGCGCTTCGTATAATTATGATAGAACTTCACGTACAGGTAAGTTCGTTTAATCATAAATTATACTTCGCGCTTCGTCCTCGAGATTAGTACATACATTACATATTAAGTAGGTTAACACATGTAGACCTTGAGAGTAAAGGAAAATATGGTCGATTGTATTTTTAACAAGAAATCTTCATATCATTTTCACAATTCCAAAATAATAATATTCGTAAAGATAAAGTTTATTTTAAAAGCCAAATCAAACAATCTTTATTTTATCCGTATTTAACTAAAATACCAGTTTTTTTTTTTTTTTTTTAAATTAGTTACAGCTGTTGCCCTTTATTAAATGGCTTAGGCAAGGCATCAAGTAGCGAAAGTTTACCGCTACCTTTTCACACTAACGACGAACAAGCGTGCGCGCAGTGGAAAATAGACTAGTATCGTACACTGTCACCATGAGTATTTCCCCAACGGCTGCCGAGATTTCATCGAATTGAAATTAATTTTTGCCCTTGCGAAAATCTTTAATTCTATAAAGCAATCAAATTTATAGCTCGGCAAATGCCGTAGTTTTTTTTTTTTTTTTTTTTAAGAAAAAGTAAGTTTAACAAAGTCCTGAGTTTTTGTAAGTCTATGTCCATAAAACAAATATTATTTGTATTAGAATAAACGAAAAACATTTGCATTGTGTAAATTGCATGCTGAAAATAATTATAAAAGAGTAAGTTTTTCTAATGAGAGGTCTTTATTTTTAACTGGTGTAATATAAGGCTAAACCCTCTTAGTTTTGCTATAAGTATTACTATAATTTGATTTAATATTAATAAATAAAACTATATCTCTTTATATACGCAGGCGAAATACCCTTTCAACGTAGTGCCATCATAAGAGTTTAACTAATTTTGTTATAGCAACGAAATCGTTATTCTAATGAAGGAGGCATTCTCCCCGGATCGTCAACGCTTCCCTGATAAGATGCCCGCCATCAATGTAATCGAAGGCTCTAGCTAGGTATTCGATGATTACTGGAATAAGTTTTTGTTTTTTTTTTTTTTTGTAATATAATTAAAAACCTTCGATACGAAAAGTTAAATAAAGATGAGATTCCACGATTGTCTAGACCAATCATGTACTACTAAAATACCTGTAGCTTAATCTGATTCTGTTTTTCACTCTACACCATAGTTCTAGGGTAACTCTTTAATAGAACACGCTTCAGACTCTTTTGTCAGGCGACTAAAGATTTTCTATATGCACAATGTGACTTGAAAAGTCTATATCAAGGATGATCAAACGCGTTTGTTATAAAAATTAATGCCTACAATAGCCGTTTAGTTCCAAATTATTCGATGTCTAGAAGTTTTCTTCGCAATTCAGCATATCTGCAATAGTATAATCGTAGGATGTACATTTCAATTTATATTATAATAAATGAAAATTAAAATATCACGTTCTTGTTCTGAACTTTATAAGGAAACAACATCTCAAGTCAATAGCACTAGCATGTTGTCAGGTGAGGGAATTGTATTGCCTTCATACGATTCATATAAGAGATAGCAATCAAGTTATCGATGTGCATTATTTTTTGGCAATCGACTAACTTTAAAGTTATACCTTTAAAGTAAGGAGCAGAGCTCTGGGTAAATGTGATGTGGTTTTATTTGAGCACCAACCACTGGCTGTCTCGCCATTACGTGGTGCTTCTCCCCCGTAGTTGAGAGCTTTCAGGGAACATATTGCTGCCCTGAACAGTTATCGTTTCTAGAACGGCACTCAATTAGCAATTATTTTGCTAAGCTACCAATTTAATCAGAGCATAATAAAAAGTCAAGAATTTTTACAAATTAATGTGCCATCTTTTAGGTTTAGGGACAATAAACAATGCACTAGCACAATAAACAATGCACTAGCACAATAAACCGGGTCGAATTTTCACGTAGATTCTCTATTTGTTTAAAATATAAGTACTCGCTTTTTTTTTATTTTTTTTATTTGAAATCTTTTATTATCTCTGGGAAATATTACAACGAGATCATGGGAATCTATGATAACGCCCAAGAATTAATAAGGCATGAAAGGATAAAGCAAGCTTCCCCGTTCAGGTATATTAGCAATATTTTATAATTTGATTATTCTGGTAAAAACCTGAACGTCTCACCAAGTAACTCATATTTATACGGTAGGTGATAAAAAATCTGTGTTGCAATTTGATTAGATATTTCTTAAAGCTTCATCAGTTTTGTAATTATTTTCTAGATCTTACAGCATTGGTAAGGAATATGTGCGTTTCCAAAATCGAATAATGCAACATAGTACATTCTAAATAATAGTACTTTGGATCTAAATTTAAAGTTATGCGGAGGTCTATAAGCTGGAAGGCATAAATATTTATGAATATATCTTATACTATATGAATATATATATATATTATATTTATTTTTAAGTGATAATAAATCTTTTTATTTTTGTTTGGTTTCAGTTTTAGATTACGTACGTATAATATATACCTACGTAGGTAAAATTGACAATGGCATGGTTGTAATAAAGAAATAGCATTAATTTATGTGACTTTATTTAAATTTATTAATTTCATTGTATTTTAAAATTGTTTTTTGAGTGTTTTCTTTAGTATATTAATCGCGACCATGTGGTCAGACGACCTAATAAATACCGCAGGAGTGCACCGAATGATGGTCGAACAAGACCGGTCACCGTGGCGACCGTTGGGGGAGGCCCCGTCCAGCAGTGGACGCCTCCGAGCAGATATGATAAATCGTGACTTGTGAAATAAAATAAACCATACGACCTTGTACTATGTTCCTAGTAACAGCGCCGGCTGCAGTAATGCGGCGGCGGCGGATGGCCTGATGGTCACGTAGTGCGCGCGCTGCGGCGCGGCGGCGGGGCGGCGGCCGGTCCGGGGCGCGCGCGCCGGCTCATGATCCCGCCCGCTCGCTGGCGCAGGCTCGCTAGGCTGCGCTCGCGCGTCCGGCGCGCGCTGCAGCCGCGGCGCCGGCGGCCTGCGGGCTGGAGCCCGCCGGCGGCGTAGTAACTACTAAATTATCTGTGACGTTAAAAACGAACTAGGTTTCTTTTGAGGTGCTATTACTTTAGTGTCAGTTTTACCACCGAATTTGCACAGACTAGCGTCTTGTGTATAGCTTCATCAACTATGAAGGTCCTTTACCTTGCTTGGCAGGTACTTATAATTTTTTGGCTTATTTAAAAGCAAAAACGTAAATTTCCATCGCTTTTTGTCATGATTTGCATGATAAGGCACTGTCGATTTGTTATAGCTTGGCTTCGATGCCTCTGTCAATATAAGAATTATAATACCAGGATGTCTTCAAAATAAAGAGGAATCTGTATACGGATACACGTGGAGCTCCATTTTTTGTTGGCAATTAAAACTGCGGGTAGTTTTTTTTTTTTTTTTTACTAAATTACTTTGATATTTTGCTGAATTTTGTGATGACGTAATAAAACTTATTACAGACCTTGCTCCGGTCGTATTAGAGTTCTGCGTCTAATATATAGGTACAGTGTTTTCTTACCTTAGGAACCGCTGTGCTTATCCTGAACGCCCTCGGGCGTGTCTTAATTGTTTCACAACAATTTCGTAGTTCGAAGCTGGAGCCGAGGCTGCAGCGGAGGCAAGGTGGCCGCGGGGGCGGCGTTAGGTGGATCCCTGTCTGGGGATTCGGGCTGAAAAGCCGAGCCAGTACCGATACTTCTTCGGTGCTGAGACCCAGTTGTAAAACTGGGCGGAGGTTTAGGCTGTATCTAATTCTAACCTTATTTACGGCACTGATCTAAATGCTATCGTTAAAGATTGGTAAGTAAAGATTTCATATTTTATTATTATTAATAACGGCATGTGGCGAAGATGTCCTAACGACATTTCTGATACATGAATCACACACGGATGAACCCGTTCTTCGGTAAGGAGCAAGTCATTCGGGTAAGAAGGTTTGTGTCGAAAAATCTTAACCACCATTTCCGGTTACAAAACTTTTAAGACTATGTATTCACGTTAGGTGAAGTTATTTTGCGGATAGGTCTATCGACTTTCCTGAGCGTGAAAATAATTTATGTACAGCGGATAAGTCCCAACGGCTTTCCTGAGCGTAAAAATAATTTATATACAGCGAATAAGTCCCAACGACTTCACTGAGCGTAAAAATAATTTATATACAGCGGATAAGTCCCAACGACTTTCCTGAGCGTAAAAATAATTTAAGTACAGCGGATAGGTCCCAACGACTTTCCTGAGCTAGCGGATAAGTCCCAAAGACCGTCCTGGGCGTACAATTGATTTTTGGTACTGCGGATAACTCTACGTCAGGACGGACGTACAATTACTTTAGTAGGTACAGCGGATAAGCCCGAACGACTGTCCTGAGCGTACAAAATAATAATTTCAAAAACATAGTTTTTAAATAGGTATATCCAGGAAGGATTACCTTGGATCCGCAGAGCTGGCCTATAGCAAAAGCTGGAGTTTCTTCAAAAGTTTATCACTATGTATTAACGTTATTTTAAACTTACACGTTTTGCACGTTACTGATTCACTTAAATCTTTAGAACGTCGTTTAGAATTTTTCCGAAAATATAATTTAATTTAATTTTGTGAAAATAAAAGAGTGAACCGAGTGGCTCGAGCACTAAAATGCGACTGAGGCTCTGCGCGGGACGTGTTCGCCGGGGAACGGGAGAGTTATAAACTACCTTCAAAAAAAAAAAAAAATAGATCTCAAATATAGTGCAGAAGTGGCGAGACCTAAGGCGGTACTACATGTGTTAACCTACTTAATATGTAATGTATGTACTAATCTCGAGGACGAAGCGCGAAGTATAATTCGAAATTCTCTTATGAGGTGCATACTTTTACATTATTTTGCCTTAAAAAAAATCTCATAGATAGTTATGTACATATTTCGATACCAATTTATCTATTTTGAAAAATGGTTTTATTTTATAATGAGCTTTCATATTGGTAGAGCCACCTATTGTATTTTTGTGAAGTTAATATGCTCTTTAACCTGATGACCTCCCAGTGACCGCGCGTTAGGTTTAACAACCTTTCACGCAAAAACCAAAGCAGCGACGACATTGGTAACCTGGCACTAATTCGAGTATTATGTAATAAAGATTTACTTTAAATTTCAGTGTGATATTCTTAAACAATCCGAAGTTATTCAAGAAAAACATTAAATTTAGAACTAACCGACCAAATTAAATCATCAATATATATAAAACTCTTCCGTTACTGACTGACTGACTGACTGACAGACAACGCAGAGCCTAAACTACTGGGCGTAGAAAGCTGAAAATTGGTACGTGGGTTTCTTGGGGAGTGTAGGTGAGCACTAAGAAGGGAATTCCCGAAATTCCCACGGGAACGGGAAAAACGAGATTTTTGTGTTTATGAGAAATCTGCACGGGAAAAACAGCGGGGCAGCCTCTAGTGGACCACTAAAAAGCGGCCATTGCATACAGTGTGCCCACATTTTCTAGTTTGTTGGATTATAGTGTACCTTTTAGCTGAAAAGTGTATTACGAAATTCCTTTCTCTTAGTACCTATATGATCTTTTGAGTAAGTACCTAATGCTAAACTACCTAAATATTATCATTATTTGAAGTATTAAATATCTAAGTAAGTAAGTAAGTACATAGATAATGTATAAATAGTAGTATCTAGTTAGTTAGGCATTAGGTATAATGGGAACGTAAAACTGATGATTTTAACGTACTTCTTCAAAGAAAATTTAGTTCGAAGTGATTATAATTCTGGTAGACCAATTTGAGGATTAATTTTTGGAAAAATTTCAAACCAATAGCTATAGGCGTTCCGGAGATAATTAAAGGTTCCAAATGTTCAAGCCATAATCCTCACTAAGATGCCCTTATAACTCCGAAACCTCTAAAGCAACAATCCTGAGATTTGGCATATCTTGTGGACTAATTGTGGATTAATTATTTAGACCTGAACCAAGTTGATAGGCCCTACCGTTTTATTGAATGAGAGATTAGAATTACAGCTTGAACGTCAAGCCATAATCCTCACAAACATTTGGCTATAACTTCTATAGTATAAGTGGAATAATTATTTTCCTATGTGGACCAATCTGGATCAATTAATGACTAATTATTTACATTTTCAAAATTTGTTTTAGCAAAGATTTAAAACATGAGGATTACAGCTTGAAGCACACGATAATGTAGCTTCTCAAAAATGAAATAATTTTAGCGTGAGATTATGTATGTATGTACGTGTCGCAGGCATCGTGGACTCGGACGACCTGCCGCTGAACGTGTCGCGCGAGACGCTGCAGCAGCACAAGCTCATCAAGATCATCAAGAAGAAGCTCGTGCGCAAGGTGCTGGACATGCTGCGCAGGATACCCGACGAGGACTACGAGCTCTTCTGGAAGGAGTACTCTACTAAGTTAGTTTTTATCTATACTAATATTATAAAGAGGAAAGATTTGTTTGTTTGTTTGTTTGTAACGAATAGGCTCCGGAAATACTGAACCGATTTGAAAAATTCTTTCACTGGTAGGAAGCTACATTAACCCCGAGTGTCATAGGCTATATAAGATTTCCAAAAAAATTAGGGATCCTTACCTAAACTCAAATAATGTAACCCAAGGTGCAATATTTTTCCGTTGTTTACATATTTTGACAGTTGGTTTGTTGTTGTTGTTTGTTTTTTATCAAGCCCATTCTGGGCAGGCAAAAGAACATAGTCTATAGAGCCAAGTCTTTTGTAGTATCTTATATTCTATGGCGTAACGAAGTAAGCCGGGAAAGCTCGTATATATATATATTTTTAATTAATTATGAAACTTACCTTATTTGTTGTTTAATATTTTGAATTTAAGCTGTACCGGACTAGGGTTCGGTTTATACAATTAAACTACTATTATTATACTATGTAGCTGTATTGTATTAGTATACTAGTATGACTGTGTGAGTGTGACGTGTGTGGTGTGTTCCCAGCATAAAGCTGGGCGTGATGGAGGACCCCAGCAACCGGTCGCGGCTGGCCAAGCTGCTGCGCTTCCAGTCGTCGCGCGGCGCGGGGCTCACCTCGCTGGGCGAGTACGCGGCGCGCATGGCGCCCGGCCAGGAACACATCTACTACGTGGCCGGCGCCGGGCGCGAGGACGCCGCGCGCGCGCCCTTCGCCGAGCGCCTCGTCGCGCGCCGCTACGAGGTGCTCTACCTCACCGAGGCCGTGGACGAGTACTGCCTCAGCTCGCTGCCCGAGTACGACGGACACAAGTTCCAGAACATCGCCAAGGAGATCTTCACGCTCGACGAGGGTGAGTGTCCCATCACATCACAGCTGCTGTCGCGTCGCGTGAGCGGGCTCCACTAACAGTGACACTGTCGCCCGCAGGACCGGAGGCGGCCGAGCAGCTGGAGGCGCTCAAGAAGGAGTTCGAGCCGCTGACCACCTGGCTCGGCTCGCAGCTGGACGCCTACATCACCAAGGTACAGTCACTAACGACGAGTGTCAACTAGCTTGCAGTAGCACCGGTCTACAGTGATGATGTGTGTGTGTGTGTGTTACAGGCGACCGTGTCGCGGCGGCTGTCCAGCTCGCCCGCGGCGCTGGTGGCGACCGTGTTCGGCTGGACCGGCAACATGGAGCGGCTCGCACTCTCCAACGCGCACCAGAAGAGTGACGACGCACAGCGCAAGTGAGTACTCCATCCAGAACATGCTGGAGCTGCAAGTATCGTAATCGCGGCACGTGGGGCGGGATGTAATGGTCGTTGTGTGTTGCAGGCACCACCTGTCGCAGAAGAAGGTTCTAGAGATCAATCCGCGGCACCCTCTGGTCCTCGAGCTGTTGCGGCGCGTACAAGACTCCCCCAGTGACGAAGAGGCATCGCGAGCCGCACTCACTCTATACCGCACGGCGGCGCTGCGGTCCGGGTACATGCTGCAGGCGGGCGCAGGAGTCGACCTGGCCGCGTCAGTGGAGCGCATGCTGCAGGTCGAGCTGGGGTTAGACCCGCTCGCGGCGCCCGAGCCCGAGCCGCTCGCGCCCGCCGGGGGGGACGCCGGGGGGGACGCCGACCGTGACGACGACCGCGACGACGACGACCACGACGAGCTGTAGGCACGCTGCACGCAATACAAGACTGTACAGTTTATACAAATAGAAAACTGTCACAAAATGCCGCATTATTGTTTATGAAATGTTATATCAGTTAAGTAGGATTAGTGGTAAGAACTGTTGTGTACACCAGTTTTTTAAATGCATTTTTATTTCTATAAGCGATAATACGGTGTTTATTTATTTAACTAAATAAAGTTATTTTTATTTTAAGTATTTTTTTTTTGTTATATTATAATATAACGGTACTACATTGTTGTTCGTAGGATACTACCTACTTAATTATGAATTATAATAATTACTCAATTATAACTATCTAAGCGCTCAAACAGACGACGCCGCGCCGCAACACTGTTCAAACTCGCCGCCCGCCGCCGCGCAATCAATGCAAATTTTACGTTCCACTGCACTATTATTAGTAACAAGCTGACCCGGCAAACTCCGTATCACCTTATTAACATTTAAAGAGCATTTTAGTTATTTGACGTAAGTATGTCAATCTAGACTGGATTTCACGTATTTACCATACAAGGGAAGTAGAGCTACCTAAAATCTACTGTATCTTTATGAATAAGCGTGTTTCCTCAAGAAGCAATATCGCTCGCTCCATAAAAGTTCGATAGCCAATATGAATCGCTCGTACATCCGAATGATGCAATTCTGTATCGTCGCGATATCGAGCCCAGTCCCGTATGTAGTGGGGGCTGGGCAGGCCCGTGCCCCGGGCGCCAAGATCAGGGGGGCGCCAAATTCACACTACAGACGAATCATGTGTTTGATGTGTAAAATCAACGAGCGCTCTAGCGCAGCGTAAGGTTAGCGCTATAGTGCCGTCATTTTGGGTGACAAAGCATTTGAGTGAATTTTTAGACAAATCCATCGAGTCAAAGAATATATTATCCTGGCCCGTTTCTTGGCACTAATGGATGGTCTGACATGACTGTTTTGACATATTAATGCGGAAAAATGTATTGAGATGATTTCAAAAGAGGTCAAAAGTGACAGAAAAAAATCGACAAATGGTCGGTCATGCCGCTGATAGGTGAAATTATACACATAAAAAAGTTAAAATTTAATATAACTGGGCAGGGGGGGCGCCATTTTTCAGTTTTGCCCCGCCTAAAAAAATTGGAGATCCGCCGGGGCTGTATCGAGCGCGCTGTTTGTCAGACGAAAACGTCAACGAAAACACTTTTGGGTACCTACATCCATACATAGAAAAAAAAACCTAGACACAACATATAAATAGAAAAAAATATATTTTTACCTTTGCATCGAATAGGCTCCAAAACTACTGAACCGATTTGAAAAATTTTTGACTGTTGGGAAGCTACATATTCCTTTTTTTTTAAATGTGCTATACTAGCGCCACTTTGATAAATAATTAATATCTTATAAACCATGGCCGAAATAAAAAATATGCGTCTTTGACTCCCTAGATAATCTTGGTAATGATCTTAGAAATATTATTTTATTAATAAACGGTTTATTCCTTAGATTATGAACCTGAAAGCTACACACAACAGGACCTTAAAAACCTCTTAGCCAAGGAGGCCTTAGGAGTCAAAGACCCATATTTAGACTTTTGCCATGGTTTAGAAAATATACATTATTTTCGGAAGTGGCGCTAGTTTCGCACCGTGTAAGCTCATAACTAAAAAAAAGGCGAAAAGTATTGATCTTAGTTATCGAATGTACTAATACGATATGTAAGAATATGTAAAATAATATAAGATAATGTAAGATAGGATATGGTAAAATAAGGTAGGTTTTGATTATAAAGGCGCAGATGTTTTTAAACATCTTGAACAAATTTTAAAATTGTAATCTGCTCCTCCGTCAATCCAAAACTACATCCAAAATAAACATATTTGTTTACCCGGTAAGTACACAAAGTTCGAGCAGGAGCAGGCAACTGAATTGCTTATCGATTTTTGCGTATTTGAGGTCGCTTGCAGGTCGAAACGATGTCGAGCGCTCGACCTGCCTTCATACTATTCAATCTGTATAGCGCGTCATGTGAATGTACGTGCGATTCGATATAGAGCGGTCGTGTGATCGATATCGTTCGCTCATGAGGACACACACGCGATTCTCCATATTATTTGTTAGGACTCGCGACGTTTTCGATATCGCACCGATATCGCCTATCGACGCAATTCTGTATCGAATCGCTGCATGAGGAAACACGCTAAGTTTTAGTTTATACGATTATTATTATCCTACCTACCCACTAAAAACTTGGCTGTATGGACTAATTTACTTTGCCCGCTCAGAATGAGAGAATTAAAAAACATACCCGTCAGTCAATCATTCATTCATCACGGGAACAGTGTTGCCACCTTAGTGGATTTTCCACTAAATCTGGTGGTTTGGAACCCCCATTTAGTGGCCATTTTTTGCGTTTAATGGCTAGTGGATTTTTTTAGTGGAAAAATCAGACCAAGAACTGTTGCAGTTTTTGAATGAATTGGAATTGCGGTATGCTGTAACAAAGCGTATGAACTAAAGATGTTTTAGACAATTTAGTAGAATTACAACATTTTTCATTTTTTTTTTCAATTTACAGTCGATGTTTTTTTCATATAGTTGTCCATATTCGAGGACCCTTAGTTTTCTTTGTAGCTGTCTTGAGCACCTGATTCAAGTTTTTAAGAGGAATAGCACAGCTAAAGTAGCGCCACCCGAGAAAAAAATTAATATCTTCTAAACTAAGGCAAATATCAAAAATGTGAAACAGTATTCCCTTAGATAACGCAGCCAAGTATTTTTAGGGCACTGTTGTATAGCTCTTAGATTAAAGACTAAAGAAAGCTATTGATTGTTGACAAAAGTGACCGTTTTTAGCAAAGCAACAATCAATAGCTTTCTCTGGTCTTTAACCTAAAAGCTATACAACAGTACTCTAAAAATACTAGGCTGCATTATCTAGTGGAATGCTGTTTCACATTTTAGATATTTGCCTTAGTTTATAAGATATTAATATTTTTCGGAGGTGGCGCTACTTTAGCTGTGCTATGCCTTATAAAGACGATCGTTTAAGATCTAGATGGCATTGGCAATAAAATTTTAAGGTTGCGAATTGGTTAATTTTTAGAAAAAGGTCGGCCCTCGGTGTGGTGCAAAAAAAAAAAAATCGCATTTTTTACAATGTGGGAGATGCTTTCTTTTTTCTTACATAAGCGAATTCATAAAATCTTTATTAAATTAATATACTTTAGCTAGAATAAATA
Source organism: Euspilapteryx auroguttella (assembly GCA_951802225.1). NCBI lineage: Eukaryota > Metazoa > Arthropoda > Insecta > Lepidoptera > Gracillariidae > Euspilapteryx > Euspilapteryx auroguttella. The sequence continues at coordinate 5,182,928 of OX637645.1, forward strand.
AAAAACGCGAAAAAAATTGGAATTTCTCGCCATACCGAGAGGAACCACCTTAAAGTTCAAGTTCAAGTTAGGGCTCAAGTCTTAAAAATGGAACATTAAAAAAATCCTTAAAATATAAAAGGGCCCAGGGAGGCAAATTTCTAAACTAAAAACTATTGACTCGTAATTGTCTTGTTCTTTTTGGCGACTTCGTTAACCATTACTGTTTTCTCTGGGCGTGTAACAGATATCACATTTGTTAAAGCGGCGGTTAACGAAGTCGCTAACAAGTCAATTACGAGTCGATCGTTTTTAGTTAAGAAACTTGCCCCCCAGGTCATATTGCTTGCCCATCAGGGGTAGAACGCATAGCAAAGGGGTCACCACTGTACCCTATTTACGTATGTCCACTCATCTGTCATGCACCCTAGTGGTAATTTTAGTGGTTTTCAGAGGGGGACATTTTTGTTAGTGGTTTTCTGGTGGTTTGAGAAGCCTTATCTGGTGGGTTGCTATTTCAACCGTTGGCAACACTGCACAGGAAGAAAAAAAAGTTGTTTTTCTAACTTCCCTTCCATTTTTCCAAATTTTCTCACCTTTTAAACCTTCCCTGGACTATTACGAACATTTACAGCAACGAACAAAATCAGATAAATCGGCCCGGCCGTTTTCGAGTTTTAGCGAGACTAACGAACCACGATTCATTTTTATATATATGTCGTAGTTAGATTTGATATTTAGGTTGTTGTAGTGTCGACACTTGCCAATTAATTACTATATCATAATCTCCTTTGTTTGTTATTTACGATCTGTGTTATGAGCTAAGATTTAATACTCCTGGGACGTAGTGACCGATTTACCATCTCTCGGGAGGTCAAGTGTTGTGGTTGTGTAATTTTATCTCATTTTCGAAATATTAAAATCTCACGACAGACTAGTGGCCCCCCTGGGGCATTACTTCAATATTATTGAAGATATCATTGTTAAAGCGTGAGGTTATATTATTTTGGTTAGAAAAATGGTTTATATAATTTATGATAGATGGCGTCGATTAGTTTTACATCGCGCTATCGTTGTTTCCCTTTTTGGCTGAAAGCTGCAGTTGGGCAGTAGGACCGGGACCATCCTTGTTCATGGTCCTTCGAGCCGGATCAAGTCCACTTATATTCAAACAAAATAAATAGCTGGTACTAAAGAAATTCCAAGTGTTTCCCTTTTTGGCTGAAAGCTGCAGTTGGGCAGTAGGACCGGGACCATCCTTGTTCAATCATAATGAAGGTTAGTAAAACAAAATAATTATGATCTACTTACTTACATTTTATTATTTAAGTATAAAATATAACAAACTCATAAAATATTTAAGTTTTTACAACAGCACGTAATGTCAGAGATAAAGTCAAACTCTCTACAACACTGTATAATAAAAATAATCGCAGTTCAGATAACTTCAGATCAGACAGGCAGCAAGGGGCGGGTGCAGGAGTTCGTGTGGGAGGGGGAGGAGGCCTTGGCGCGGTTGTAGAGCAGCACGCCGGCCGCGGCCAGCGCCATGCCGGCCAGGTTGGCGGGCGGCGCGGGGTTGCGCAGCACCAGCAGCGACGCCGCCACCACGGCCGCGCGCTTGGCCGCCGACGCCACGCCGTACGCCAGCGGCGACACGCGCGCCAGCACACCGAACGCCGCCAGGGCCTGCAGCCACGCCAGACCCGCGTCGCCCGCCACCAGTGCCGCCAGCGCGGGGTCTGCCAGCAGCGCCGCGCCCGCCTCCCCCCAGCGCGGGCCCTCGCGCCACGCGGCCAGCATCGCGGCGGGGCCCAGCGCCAGCGCCGACAGCCGCGCCAGCAGTCGCAGCGGGTGCTGGTCGCGGGCCGCCCGCAATACTCGCTTGCTGTAGAGGTGCTGCAGCGATAGCAGCGCGGCAGCGGCCAGCGCGGCGCCAAGCCCGACCGGCTCGAAGCGCAGCTCGGTGGCCGACGCCAGCGCCACGCCGGCCGCGATCAGCGCCAGCGCGCCCACCACGCCGCGCGTCTGCCGCTCGCCGAACACCAGCCAGGCCAGCAGCGCCGTCCACAGCGGCGTCGTCGCCTTAACTGCCGGACAAAGTCAAAGTCAAAAATTATTTACTTAATACTAGCTGTTCCGGCGAACTTCGTATCGCGCCTTACAATTTTATATGTAAAAACTAGAGGCTGCCCCGCGGTTTTTCCCGCGCAGATTTCTCATAAACACAAAATTCCCGTTTTTTCCCGTTCCCGTGGGAATTTCGGGAAATTCTTAGTGCTCACCTACACTCCCTAAGGAACCTACATGCAAAATTTCAGCCCGTTACGCCCAGTAGTTTCGGCTCTGCGTTGTCTGTCAGTCAGTCAGTCAGTCAGTCAGTAACGGAAGAGTTTTATATATATTGATTAAATTGTTGTTATTATTAACTTTCCCTAATTTTTCCTTATTTTCTCAACTTCAAAATCAAAAACCGGCTAAATCGTCAGGCCGTTCTCGAGTTTTCGCAAGACCAACGAACCACGATTCATTTTTATATTATAAGTAAGTACAAGCTAAACCGACAAACTCCGTTTCGCCTTATAATATTGACACAATTATTAATAAACTTCCTACCCACTAAAAACTTGGCTGTATGGACTTAGTTACTTTGCCCGCCCAGAATGGGAGAATGGGGTTGTATGTACAGTGGCGGTCTAGGTCGCCGTAACACATCCGGTTTTTCTGTATTGCAAACCTCTGGATGCACAAATTCGACACTTCGCGCACTAATCCTTCGTTCGATGCACTGAATATTGGCAAAAAAAATTATAATATAAATAGAATATTTCAAAATTTCGATGCCGTGACTTTTTCGGCCCCACTGACGCACACGCAAAATAGCTCTTGTTCTTTGGCATTACAGTCTAGGGTTGACGAAACCATAGACAAATCTGTTACGGCCTCCTAGACCGCCACTGTACACGGAAAACTTTTTGTAAATGACGCTCTATATGTTTGACTTATATCAAACAAGATAAATACATTAACTAGACATTTTTTCATGTTTTTCGACGTTATTTTACATTGTATTGTATCGTATTGAATGTAGAAGAAAACATAGTTGCAAGAAGAAATTAATAACTACCACTAGTCTACCACTTTTTCCTAAACTATATTTAACTAACATAACAATTGACTATTAAATTTGTATAAATAATAATTATTTAATTGAATATTTATCATGACGTAAGTAAGTTGATCTTACTTTATATAAGGGTATATTTAAAGTAGGTACAGTCACGGACTAGGAGGCCGTAACAGATTTGTCTATGGTTTCGTCAGCCCTAGACTGTATTTCCAAAGAACAAGAGCTATTTTGCAATACAGAAAAACCGGAAGTGTTACGCCGATCGTGTCGGCCACTGTACAGAAGTGTTAATATATAATATAAATTGTTAAGTGTCAAAGTTCCTACTCCTACCTAAGTTACTCTCTATTGCATTAGTTTGAAACGTTAAAACATGAAAGTGTCAATCTGTGAAATATAACTATAAATAAAGTATACATAGGGTAACATGCCCTATTACGGCGCGTTTTGACGACATTTTACAGTAGGGTTAGAAATTAAGCATTTCTAAATATTTTAGCAGATATTTGATTATTTTTTTTGACACTCATGATAATTATAATTTCTATTTCAGTTGTAGTTTTATTTATTTTAGAGTGATAATTAATTTTAAATAAATATTTTTTCTGACAATTCGAAATTCCTATTTCGGCGGCAAAAAAAAGTTTGAAGCCCATTTCGGCGGTAAACACAGCCTATTACGGAGTATGGGATGACAACACACACACGATGAAACATTTTCATCTCAGCTCATGGTTCCGTGCAATCAGAAAATGGTATGCAATGGCTGTAATTGTTACTGGCACTGTACCTAAATACAGGTTCTTCCTAGTAAGGGGCTATTTTGATAATATTTTGTGTATCAACACGAATAATGAATATTTGGCTGTATAGGCTACTATGTTCCTTTGCTTGACCTGAACGGGCGAATAACAAAACAAAAACCAATCAATCAATCTACAGCATCGTTCTCCCATCTCTCTGCACAACGGAACGGAATGAATTAAATATGGGTACGATTTTTTTTATAAGCCGCGCTGATAAAGAAACGATTTGAAAATGGCAGCCGAACGAATGCTATCTCGCGTATATTAGTATGAGGGAAGAGTTGAGAAGAGATACAGCCCATACAACGGCCGACAAAAGTTTGTTCAAAAAAGGAAGATTTTGGCACAATTTTTGCATTTTTCTCTAAATTTCCATGATTTTTGAAGTTTTTAATATTTGTTAGTATTCTTTGGACGACAAATAAAATATCGTGAAATTTTTTTCATTGAAATTAATCGAGCCGTTTCGGAAATTGGTGCCTTTGGCAGACAGATAGACGGACGGATGGAAAAGACATATTAATAAGGTCCCGGGACGTGTACCCGAAACCTTTATCAATAAACTGATACAAACCTAAACTGAGAACTTCCTCTTTTCTGAAATCGGTTAAAAATAGGAACTATTATAAACTTCTTCTGAATTTAAAAAATACTTTTGTGAAAATCGGTTTTGACAAAATCGAAATAATCGCGGACAAACATACATACGAATTGATAACCTCCTTAACCTCGTTATAAAACAATTGCTGTTCGTTTTTCTCCAACTTTAATTTGAAAAAAGCCCGGACGAGAGTTTTAATAATCCTACTAATATTATAAACGACAAAGTTTGTAATAAAGGATGTCTGTAACTCTTTCACGTAAAAACTACGAAATAGATTTTAATGAAACCTTACAAATAAAACATATTTGAAGGAAAATTTAACTGGCGAAGCAGCGGGGTGCAGTCAATGAAGGTTTAGTTAAACGGTAATAAAACTTTTTATGAAAAAATAAAACCGCCGAAAAAAAAACTGAAAAGCATAGAATAATAATCGAATTACTAAGTTCTTAAAGTAATGTAGGGTATACCAAGTAATTTTAAGTCGGCGCGCCACACAAGCAAATTCCTTAATTACGTAAAGATTGATGCGCGGCAGCGCACGAATTTTGGTTATATCTTTAAATTTAAGGTACCTAATTTAGTGATTTTTGTACAAGGAATCTGTGGCGCCGACTCAAAATTACTTGGTATACCCTACATTACTTTAAGAACTTAGTAATTCGATTATTATTTTATGCTTTTCATTTTTTTTTTTCGGCGGTTTTATTTTTTGATAAAAAGTTTTATTTTATGCTTTTCAGTTCTTTTAGGGTTTTTTTATTTTATTCTCCCACAAGGTGTTCAGTGGTCACACCGCATAAGGTGATCAAACGACATGGTTAACAAGGACGACAAGATCGGTCGGTACGGCTTATGTCCAGCAGTGGACGTCTTTCGGCTGATTTTTTTTTCATTTCAAAAGATATTGTAAGTATGTATCAAAAGTTATAATGTAACATGGAAATGCAACCTGTGTGGAAAAATCGACCCGCCGATTAAAAAGTCACCCCTATTTTCCCACCCTTACGGTGGGAATTTTATTTCCAAGTTTTTATGGGACCAACTTCAAGATATGATTTTAAATGTCGATTAAAAAAAGAATTATCAAAATTGGACTACTCTGTAAAAAGTTATGCGTGATCATACATTAAAAAAAAAAAAGAAAAAAAATATATACGTGTCGAATTGAGTACCTCCTCCTTTTTTTTCGTCGGTCAAAAAAAGATGGAAAATGGATTTCTACCAAAGCGGAGAAAGTTAAAAAAAGAAAGAAAATTTTTACAACAACGTTGACAAACATGCAATAAAATGGAACACAAAAAAAATAACAACAAAACAGTTAACCAAAATACAACCACAACCAACGAATCATAATCAGTTTTGTATGGTGTGTCAAAGTTGCATAAAATGTACGGTATCTTTATGAATAATACGGTTAAATTATTAGCTCTGTAATTTCCATACACCGTGCTAGGATTCCTTACAGCCCAATATGGTAGGTACTAAAATATCTAATGAGTTTTTATATTCTAATTCTGAAATATAATATAAAGATATTTCGGTAATGTAAGTTATTACTTACAAATAAGAGCACTCTGACATTAAAACTCTCAAATCGTTAGTAATCGTTGTTTTAGACTATTTTTCTTCATTAAAACTCATACGTTAGGTTTCACAGTATTGTAACAAACTAAAATTTTACTGTCAACTTTAAGTGTCAAAAACAAGGATTCTAGTTAAAAAACATGTACCTCCAAAATTGGTTCTATACTTGAGAACTAATGAAAATTACACTTAAATAACGAAATGATCATAAATTATATTTATTATACCACTAAATTTATAAATTACCGACACTGCGTTTTTTCCTATTACCGATGGTACCCTCCGTTATAGGCGGTACCCCCAAATAGCCTTCCTAACACGGCGGACTTTTGTTTACTCATATTTACTTGTTTTATTTGATTTTAAACAGAAATCAACTTGATTAACTAAGACTGCTTGAATGTAAAAAGTATTCGAATATACAGGGTGGCCCATAAGTCCTTTGAATTTTAAATTTCGAATAAAATTCAAACGGTTCGCAACAATGGTGCGCGGGGTGCGGGGGAAGCACTAACGGTCTTTCGGAATTCGGTCGCCATGGAGCGTTTCACTGGTGCGGACCGTGCTTTTTGTGTGCGCGAGTTTTATCGCAACAATAATTCTGCTACCGTTGCGCGGCGTAAATTTCGAGAACATCACAATGTACGCAACTTTAACGACACTCCAATTATTCAAACGATTAAGAACTGGGTTACTAAGTTCGAGGAGAGTGGTTCTACGTTGGATAACGGTTAGGTCGACCAAGGACATCACGCACGGAAGAAAACATCGACGTAGTGAAACAGTCAATTCGTGAAAATCCTACCCAGTCTTCTCGTAAGCGTTCCAGTGCATTAAACTTATCCAGAACTTAATTACAGCGGATTTTAAAGATAGATTTACTTCTTCACCCTTAAAAGATTCAATTAGTACAGGAAATAAAAGATACTGACCCTATGCACATACTAAATTTTGCAAATGAAATGTTCGACCGCTGTACATCGTTTAATAACGTGTTATTCTGTGATGAGGCTCACTTCCACATCAACGGCCATGTCAACAAGCAGAATTGTCGCTACAGGAGTTGCGAAAATCCAAATCGCAAACATGAAAGGCCCTTACATAGCCCTAAAGTGACAGTATGGGCGGCTATGTCAGCGCATGGAATCATAGGCCCTTACTTTTTTGAGGACAGCAAAGGTCGCGCGGTTACTGTTAATTCGCAGCGCTATGAGGCAATGATCGAGAACTTTTTTGCACCAGAGTTGCAGAATTTTCCAGGCTTCAATACGTGGACCTGGTTTCAACAGGATGGAGCAACTGCCCATACCTCTAACACCGCTATGCCCGTCGTTCGTCAACTTTTCCCTAGTACAGTTATCACTCGAAGAGGAGATATTGCCTGGCCACCACGTAGTCCGGATCTGACCCCAATGGACTTTTTCCTATGGGGTTATCTTAAGAGTAAAGTGTATGAAACCAACCCGCGGTCAATCGATGTCTTGAAAGAAAATATTCGACGATAAATGGCAAGCAATACAGAAGTTACTTGCCGCGCAGTGATGGACAATTTTAGACGTCGCTTACGGGAGTGCCGCGATCGTAACGGATTACATTTAGACGATGTAATTTTCAAAAAATAATTCCCATTTTATTAAGATTACTTCAAAATAAAAACCTTTTTCATATTGTAATTAGTTTTTTTTTAATGATTTTTTTTACATTTCAAGGGACTTATGGGCCACCCTGTAGTAACATAATCTTAAAGTGTTTGTTTGAACTGAAAACGAAGTCTGAAAATTCAATGTTCTACCGCGAGTCAGTCTGCGTTTGTATGAAACAGCTTCTAGTTTCGGTGACGTTACACAAAATAATTAAATTAAGTAATTTTAAACGATTTTAAACGCATGAGTGCTGGGTAATAAGTTACGTGTTAGTTTCCCTTGGACACTATGTAGTCACCTTTACCATACACAGTCACAACTAATCATAAATTGCAAACGATAAAATAGAGCCGTAATAGGACGTGATTTTGACTACCGCGGTAATAGGACGTTCTACCCTAAATTAAAATTAAATTATACTAAAAATGTCATAATAATAATAATATCCACTTTGGTTTCGTCATTCTATACTAAAACACACAACTACTACTACATTATAAAACTATTATATTAATTAAAAAAGGCCACCGCCCAAACTGCCCTGTTCAAAAGCACCCATTACACTAGCAGCATTGCCGCGCTGCATAGCAATAGAGAGCCGCTGCAAAAGGAAGGAACCTGAGCCCCGGTCGCAACCACGATCCACAAGACGACGACCTAACTTGGTTATAAAAGACGCCGCCTCCGAACCCCAAACTCCCGTTGTCTCAAAGACCACAGGTACAAAAATATAGGCATTCTCTAGTGCGGCATATTTAGAGTGTTAGGGTAGGGTTGCATTAAGGTAAACGCCCTGCAGTACCGGGCCGAAGAACAGGACTGAGGTATCCCCTGCCTGTCGTAAGAGGCGACTAAGAGGGGACCCTGGGGTCGTTGGGTGCACGAGGCGGGGGCCTGGTGTAGTCATATAATGGCCACGAGAAGGACGGCGGAACGCGGTGTCCCGTTTCCGCCGTCGAGCGTAGGAAGAGCCATCCGCGCTCAGGGGGGACTACCTTCACCTGTCCCCCCGTGAAGAGGCTACACAGCCAATGCTGGGGGGGGTCGCGGAGAATTCCACAGGCTTACCCGCGACCCTCCTGCTATCAGACGAGAAGGACATCGGCTGCGTTTTAGTGGGTGCGAACCCCACATAACACTGCGGCTCCCCCCGGGGCTGCAGGGTACTCGTTAGGAGTTTCCCCGCCTTAAAAATAAAAGAAAAAAAAAACGGGTAAGCCTGTAATAATAGGTAAACAACGGGTAAAGTTTAGTTAATGTTAGCTAGGACCATTTGCTTGTCATTATCTCAAGTTCACATTTAATTGTTAGGGTAAGGTCAATGTGGGGAAGTCCGTCTGGGAGTTAAGTCCGTCTAGCGGCAATAACTTCCGTTCTAAAAGGAATTTAGCGGTTACGATTCGATCGGTAAAGCAGATCTGTAAATTACTTTTCAGCTAATTATCATAGATGTCGCTACAAGCATTATCTTAGGAGAAATTTGTTGGCAAACATTTTTTTTGCATATTTGAACTTGAAGTGTAGCGGTGACTTACTTTCGAAATATTTTTTGAAAAAATGAAAATTGAAGGAGTTTTGCCATTTCCTGTTTCTACATAGGTAATTTAATTATCCTTTTTTGTTTTTCTTACACTGGATTTGATAAAATTTGTTTTTAACCATTTTCTCATCCAAAAAGTATCATAACATTCAAATGTAAAAGTTGGGAAGTCCGTCTAGTAAAAATCGGAAAGTCCGTCTATGACGGAATTCCCTTAATATAAGATATTGTAAACCTTGAGCAGTGCTGCAGTGCAGGTTGTTGAAAATCAATTTTTGAACAGCTTTGAGCTTGATATGATTGAAATATGAAGATGAACTTCACGGCGAAATCGCCTTCAGTTCAATTCACTATAATGGGGGTCAATTATATACACAATTATTTATTTAGTTACAGTAAAAAAAAAGTTTACAACCCCTGCTTGCTTGAATATCACGGTCTTGCCTTAAAAATGATAAAATTGGATTATTATCGAAATCTCAACTCTATTTACAATGGATTTAAAACCAAAGTGGCAAGCCATATGTCGTTATCATCTGAAAGAATTTCTCAAGGGTATTTCTATAGAAGATTCTGATAATAAACCACTCGACGGACTTGCCCTTCATTTGCGGGAAGTCCGTCTATTTTCATTTTTTTTTAAATATCTTTATCTCGAAGCTTATGAAAGTGAATACATTTTCTGCTTTGATAAATAAAAAAACATTTCATACTCTATTACCTTCGAGCACATAAATCGGCGTAGAATGCAAATATCAATACTTATTTAATCTCAAAGTGAATATGGATAAAAGTATGTCGGACTTACCCACACTGATCTTATATGGAAACAAAAATTCATACGAATGAACCATTTTAAATGACTTTTGCAAGTAAAACAAAATATAACCCAAAAACAATCAAAGGTCATCTCAAGATGTGTCAAAAAACCTTGTGCGAAGACTGCAGACCCCATACACAGCAATAAGATGTATAATTAAATTAGGAACAAACCTGTAGTAAAACTAAGACTTCGGTTGTTAGAATCTTTAAAATGTCGAAAACATAACCTCGATCCGTTCGGTTGCTTTGTTCTTTAACCTCATAGATTCCTAGCCGGGAATTGTTAGGAAACATATATTAATTTTCATTTTCTTTACACTCAACTGCTACATAGTGAGTTCTGTTGTTAAATACTTCATTGGACTACCAATGCAAATCATATACAAAACTTTGTTTGTTATGGGTCAACCGTACAAACGACACTGGCGGGAAAAATTGGCAGTTTTCTTCTTCATTAAAAAAAAACGTCAAATCAATCATAGACAGATGATTGACAGGAAAATGCATAGAACAGGTAATGGAACACCTTGTATGGGAAATTATAATTGTTGTTTATTACTAACTTCCTCGAATTTTTCTATAATTTCTCACCTTTTAACCGCCAAGCACTTGATATGAAGAAGTCACAAAGTTCTCCCACTACGCCAAGCACTTCTCTGGAAGTAGCTTACCTACTTTTTTATATTTTATGACCCAACTATATGTTCTAAAGAGAAAAATCCAATTGGACACTGTTCTTGAAGCTTCTATGAACGAATTCATGTTAACAGGGCCCTTAGTCTCATCGCGCAAAACGTAACTATCGAATAAAAGTAGAGTAGAAACAGTACGTTAATCGCAAGAAAATACACATTTGGTAGTCTCGAAATCAATTTTGCTATAACTATAGCAGTATTATCGCAACAGATTGGAATTGACCAAAAAGGGTAGTCTGCTCCTTAATAAGATAATGTTATGATTACGTTCGACTGACATTATATTTGTCTAAATTTTGCTAGCTTTCACAGGTTTATAGAAACCAGACATTTTGATAAAAAAATATATATTCTCACTATCTTGGATTACAAAATTTAAGTTTTTTGTGTAATCACTAACTCCATAAACCAATACAAAGCCACTGATATCAATATTGAAAAAGAAATGTCCCCCATTTTGGTTTTTCGAAACATGTGCCTTTAAAAATGCTCTTAAGCTTGTAGTGGAATTTATGGAATACAACACACACAACCCACGTTGCGTTTTGTGTTGAGGCCATAACACTATTACACACAAACGGTACTGTTATCTGCTAATCATATCCATAATTTTTTTCAAGGAACATGGATTAAAAACTTAATGAAACATAATATTACCTCTAAAACGTATAAATTTGTATTCCTAATAATTAATTTTTCATTGTTTAATTACTTTTTAAGGGTCTTACAAGCACAAATGAATAATTTTAACTAGTTAACCTGCTTCAGTTACCGAGTCAATCGAAAATAAAAGTTGAATCAGTTTTTAACGTTAGTCTGTCCTGGTATTTTTAAGAAGAAGTCGTTGATTGCGTCAGCGTCAGTAAAGTGTGAGGGAAGTTCCACATCCCGCTTGCTCGGCAGAACTGTGCGTTTAAGGTTTTGCCACAGTTTTTTGGAATCGCCATCGGTGTGATTTATATTTTCCTTGAAATAGGCACGTTTCTCGCTGTGAATAGCGGCTACGACAAGGTGTTTTAGTTTTTTGTAATAGTTTTTATGTGTCTCTTGCCTAGTCTCTTTAAAGCGTTTATGTGCCTTGTCTCTGAGACGCATCATTAAGGTGGTAACTCTCGCTATGGCGCGAAATTCAAATTTTTTCGTGTTTTTTATTTATTCTGGCGAAAGTATACATATTTTTAAAAGTTTCAATGAATTCGCGTATGTAAAAAACCATTTCCCACATTGTAATACAACGTTTTTAGAAGACAGACCTACTGATTTTGTGCCTAAGGACATAAAGGCCAAAAATCAAATTAGGTCCTTAGACACAAAATTAGTAGGTCTGTCTTCTAAAAACGTTGTATTACAATGTGGGAAATGTTTTTTTACATACGCGAATTTATTAAAACTTTATTAAAAATGAATACTTTCGCCAGAATAATTAAAAAACGCGAAAAAATTTGAATTTCGCGCAATACCGTGACTTACCGCCTTAAACGTACGTTCTCCGTCAGCCAGGGCTTAGGGGACTCCCTCACGACAAAGTCTTCATGGGTGCATGTCTGTCATAAAGTCCATTACACTTGGAAAAACACCAAGACCACACTTTACTTAAATAACAATTACACTTATAGAAAAACACCAAGACCACACTTAACACTTGCCACTCACTTTCCGCGATTTTGGCGTCAAAACACAAAAACAATTGTGGAGCCATGGTGTGTTGCCAGGCATTCTCCAAAAGGACTCCTTTTTGACCGACAAAAAAAAAGGAGGTACTCAATTCGACTCGTATATTTCTTTTTTTTTTTATGTATGATCACGCATAACTTTTTACAGAGTAGTCCAATTTTGATAATTCTTTTTTTAATCGTCAGGGCATACCTTGAAGTTGGTCCCATAAGAATTTGGAAATAAAATTCCCACCCTAAGGGTGGGAAAATAGGGGTGACTTTTTGATCGGCGGGTCGATTTATCCACTCACAGGTTGCATTTCCGAATACATTATAACTTTTGATACCTACTTACAATATCTTTTGAAATAAGTAAAATCAGCCGAAAGACGTCCACTGCTGGACATAGGCCTCCCCCACAAATCGCCATACCGACCGATCTGTCGTCCCTGTCGGCCGTGGCGTCTGATCACCTTATGTGAAAAAAAAAACTGAAAAGCAAAAAATAAAACTTTTTTATCAAAAAAGTAGTTGATTATTATTTTATGCATAAAGCATAAAATAATAATTTAATTACTATGTTTTTAAAGTAATGTAGGGTATACCAAGTAATTTTGAGCGCCACAGATTCCTCGTACAAAGATCACTAAATTAGGTATCTTAAATTCAAACACTGCTCCGTGGCTCAGTTGGCAGTGATGTGGACTGAGTAAGCGTGTGCATCCGGGTTCGATTCCTGGGTGGGGCGAATTGATATGATGAATATCGATGTTTGTTTCCGTTCTGGGTGTGATGTTCCGCTCTGTGTGTGTTTCGGGCACCCTAGATACAGGTTCTTCCTAGTTAGGGGCTCTGAGTGTGATGTGTTATTATTATTATAAAGAAATAACCAAATTCATGCATCAATAATTTGCATGTGTGGCGCGCCGACTTAAAATTACTTGTTATAACTACATTACTTTAAGAACTTAGTAATTAGATTATTATTTTATGCTTTTCGGTTTTTTTTTGGCGGTTTAATTTTTTGATAATTGTCTTTGAGTTTCTGTTTCTTAATCACCCATTTTCTTTTAAATATTTTTTGCACAGGCACAGGCCATTGTACACATTAAGCCTTCTGCCGAACAAGGTATAGTAGTGGCACGTAGTGGGTACAGCAGAGCTGTTTGATTGAGCAGAATGGTTGAAGCAACAAGTGTTAGTTGTTTGTAACTGGACATAACAGAATGTACTAGCTGGCACGGCGATCTTTGTACCACCCTGCATTCTAAATTTTCGAGAATATTCTATAACCTATATATCACTCGGGATAGTGTAGCTTCCCAACAGTGAAAGATGCATCCTAGAGGAAGACCCCGGTCCAGGTCCAGGAGGAGCACCAGGGAAAGTTAGGTGGGGCCTTACGACTTTAAACATACCAGTGTGCGCATAGGAGACAGGCACCTTCCATATGGAGATCTGTGAGAACACTGTAGTAAGCAGCTTGGCAGCGGCAAGTGGAAGCAACGCGCGCCAGTGCAGCACGGGCGGCGGCGGGCCGCGGAGGGCACCGCACGCGGCCAGCGCGGGCGGGGTGAGCGCCGCTGCCGCCGCCAGCTGCAGCAGCGCCAGCGTGAGCGGCAGCGGCGCACGGCCCAGCACCGTCGCGCCCACCACGTTGCTGGCGGCGCTCAGGGAGTACCACGCCGCGCACAGCAGCGCTGTTCCCAATGCGCGCCGCCCCAAGTACCCGCCCAGCCGCGGCACCAACATCACCGCTCTTCAATATACATTCTGTGCCAAGCCAACCCAACACGTCGTCTCAGAATAAAACCTAAAACAATTTTCTGATTGTAAAAGAAATTTTACAGAGTCGGCTACTGTGGCATGGTAAAACGACCCACCCACAGACCAACTAGAGATACTACGTATGATATGGACCCACCGACTCATGGTGCCGACAGTGTTGCCAATGGCTATTTACCAGATTCCCCAAGATCACTGGTCAAATACCCAAATTTGGGGAGAAAAATATCGTGATTCCCCACAAAATCCCCACACAATGATATAGTGAACTATTTACGAAATAACTTTAAATCTCTCTAATCTAGAGGATATCATAGCCCTCTTGAAGAATACTGAACCCGAGGTAGTCCCTATATTTGTGGCAAAGGAGCTACATAAACTACCTCCAGTTAGCTTTGACCACTTGGACGCCACTCGTTTACTAAAAGATCTTTTATTACTGAAGTCAGAACTGCAATCCGTAAAAGAGTCTACAGTGACATTGGAACAATTTAATGAGCTTAAAAATGAACTAACTAATCTCAAGTTAGAATCCATAGTAAATGTAGATTTTACTTATAGTAACGTAAATACAAATAGACGCGGAGGCGGTTATTGTGATAGTGGACCGATAGGCCTACCCCCGATGTCAGCGATATCTAATTTTGAATCTCGGGAACCAACGATCAGCTGTTCGCCACCAGCACTGCAAAGTAGCTACGCGGAGATGCTTACAACAAACGTGCCATCCCACTCGCATGCAACGGAAACCAACGTGCCATCTCACTCGCACACAGCGGCCACAAACGTGCCGTCCCACTCGCACTCAGCGGAGCAAGTTATACCCGTCTCAGCGTCACCGAATAGTATTTCTGACCAGGCTAACAAGACCAATGAACCATTGATGCGCAGGCGCATATCGGAGGCCAACGAGTCTGGGCGTCAGCAAATAGATAGTAAGAATCCAGACTCTCGCCCGTCGCAAGTGGAGAAAATGTTGAATGCAGTGAAAAAACACATTCCAGACGAAATTACTAATGATGAAGGGTGGACTATAGTACAGGCAAAGAAAAAGAGTCGTTTCACCTATTCCCGAGCAGGGTGTGCCAAAATAGATTCGACATGCAAGTTTAAAGCTGCTAAATCGAAAATTCCACTGTATCTCTCAAACGTTGATAAGGATGCGTCGGAAAAAGACGTCAGTGACTATATTCGTGAAAAAACAGGCTTAAATGTAACTTTAGAAAAAGTTACTACGAAGAGGAATCAAGATTATAATTCTTATAAATTATTTGTTTCTGTACATCAACTCAAGATGTTTTTGAACAAAGAATTATGGCCTGAGGATATCATATTCCGAAGATTTTATAATGCAAGTAATACGAGAGATGGTAGATACGCCACCAAGAGTGTGAATGCGCCCTCAACATCTTAATGGATAAGTGTAAAATAATCAGCTTTAACTGTAAATCAGTCAAGCGCTCCATAGAGTGTGTTCGATCCCTATGCAAATCAGCTGATGTGATTCTTTTACAGGAGCATTGGTTGCTGCCTCATGATATACCCTTCCTTGGCACGATTGATAAGGATTTTAACTACACGGGAAAATCTGCAGTTGATACCTCTGCTGGTTTGCTTCGGGGTCGACCTTACGGCGGTGTTGGTATACTGTGGCGGCGTAATGCATTTCAATCAGTTTCGGCTGTGCAGTGTAATAGCGTTCGACTAGCGGCCATAAGGGCGAGTGTACCCAGCGGTGACGTAATGTTTATAAGTGCTTATTTACCTACGGATGAGCGTGACAACCTATCAGATTTTACATGCTGTATGAGTGAAATTAGTGCATTGATACAAAATACAGATGTGGAATCAGTATACATCCTCGGGGACTTTAATGCTCATCCCAGTGCACCCTTCGGTAAGGAACTTAAATCTTTCTGTCTAGATACGGACTTGACATGTGTAGACATTGAGTGGTTCGGTGGAGATTCAAATACGTATACCTATATAAGTGATATTAATGGTGCGAAGAGTTGGCTTGATCACTGTGTATTAACACAGTCGGCGCGTTTAACTATTAGTGATGTAAAAATACATTATGATAAGGTGCTTTGGTCAGATCACATACCAATTGAAATAACATGTAATCTTGATTGTATTAGGAGGAAAACAATTCAATGTGATTTTAAATGTAATAAAATAATTTGGGGTGAAAGAACAAATGAATCTATTAGTAAGTATACAATGTTGACTAGTGATAGGCTTAAAGAACTACATTTTCCGCAATTATTTCAACAATGTGCTGATAAATTTTGTCATGATGTTGAACATAGAAGTGCGCTTGATGAAATGTATCGAGAAATTATTTCCATTCTGCAGTGGGCTGCCATAGAAACTCACCAGGTGAATAGTGGCAGAAAGAAAAAAGTAGCAGGGTGGAATAAATATGTTCGTGAGTCCTACACAAAAGCGAAAGTTTTTCTGAATCAGTGGATTTCTTGTGGCAAGCCCGCTGCCGGGCATGTTTATGAAGATATGTTAGTAAGTAAGAAAATATTTAAGTCTAAGTTAAAGTGGTGCCAAAATCACCAGGAACAGATTAAAATGGACATCTTGACGGAACATCGTTATAAGAATAATTTTGTGAAGTTTTGGCAGTCGACACAGCGCCTAAATATAAAATCTAGTTTATCTAACGAAGTGGGTGGGAAGTCCGAATTGAAGGATATAGCTAACCTATTTAAGGATCATTTCAAGGTGGAACCGGAAACTTTGCCGGCGACCATCCACAAGCGGGTGATTAATGTTGAGGCTGGAATGAACTCTGGTCAATTGCAAGTTCGGTTCTCGGCAAAGCAAGTTGCATTAGCTATTAAAAATATGACCAGGGGTAAATCACCGGGACATGACAGCCTTAGCATTGAACACATGCAATACGCCGGCACACATCTTCCTCGGGTATTATCCATGTTTTATACGTTGTGTCTTGGCCATGAATACATTCCCAGTGATCTGGCTAAAACGATTGTAGTGCCTATTGTTAAGAATAGAACTGGAGACATAGCAGATAAAAATAACTATAGGCCTATATCTTTGGCTACTATTTTTGCGAAAGTTTTAGATGGATTGTTGAATGTTAGGTTGTGTGAGCGTGCCAAGCTTCAGGACGCCCAGTTTGGTTTTCGTCCGGGTCGTTCAACTGAAACTGCGATACTATGCCTTAAGCACGTCGTACGTTACTATACAGATCGAAAAACGCCAATATATGCGTGCTTTCTAGATCTGTCGAAGGCGTTTGACTTGGTTGCGTACGATGTGCTCTGGAGGAAGGTTGACGACTTGGGGGTTGCCCCAGAGGTATCAGGCATACTAAAATACTGGTACGCTAATCAAACGAACAATGTTAGATGGGGTTCATGTCAGTCAGATACCTACAGGCTAGAGTGTGGGGTAAGGCAGGGGGGGTTGTCCTCTCCGACTCTCTTCAATATATACATCAACGGTCTGATCGAGGGGCTAAGCAGCATGCATGTAGGATGCTCCATAGATGGTGTGAGAATTAATAACATTAGCTATGCTGATGATATGGTGCTGCTTGGCCCATCGGTCAGCGCGTTACGAAAAATGATTGACGCTTGCGAGAGCTATGCTTCTGATCATGGCCTCAGATATAACACAAAAAAAAGTGAGTTGGTGGTATTTAAATCGGGTGCAAAACCGCCACAGCACGTTCCTCCAGTTTACCTTAATGGGAACGAACTGAGACGGGTTGCCCAATTTAAGTACCTAGGGCACATTGTATCTGAGGACCAGAGTGATGACCATGACATGGAGAGAGAGCGCAGAGCGTTGGCAGTCAGAGGCAATATGTTGGCCCGCAGGTTTGCAAAGTGTTCAGTACAGTGTAAGATAAGCCTATTCAAGGCGTACTGTCAAACTTTTTACACATGCAGCCTGTGGGTCAAATACACGCTGAAGACTCTCAACGCTTTGCGAGTACAATATAATAATATAATGAGGATGCTGCTGGGGCGTTCACGGTTTTGTAGTGCGTCGGCAATGTTCGCGGAAATGCATACGGACGACTTTTACGCTATTATGCGTAAAAGGATCGCCTCCATCTCTCGCCGAATAAACGCCAGCAGCAGCATCATCCTTCGCACTATTGCTGGCAGGTTTGACTGTCCAATTTTTAAGCACTGGGCGGTCAAGCATGCCAGTGTGTGCAAAACTTGTAAATAGTTTAGAATAGGATTATTTTAGTTGTAGAGAAATGGATCTTTGTTATCTGAATAAAGAAAAAATTTATTATTATTATTATTATTTAAAAATCAACCATTTATTAATGACAAACATTTGAAAAATCGCAATATCACTTAAAAAATCATCCGGTATATTATAATCCTCCTCGGGTTTTCTCTTATATTCAGGCCTAAAAGTAAAAACTAGGTTAAATATTATGTAAAAATTTATGAAGTGTAAAATTACATAATCGAACAAAAAGTTTTTTACTTAAAAAAACCGAATATGTACATAGGTACATTAGCAAAGACTGGGGATAACCAATTGACTGATTTTTAGGTGGGTGATACATTTTCATTATTGTATTTCGCTATTATTCAGTAATTAAAACGAAAAGATCAATAATCACTTCTCTAAAGATAAGTTTTAGCTTTTTTACCAATAAAATAAATAAAGGCAGTAATTTATATTAATTGATCACGGATCTTTTGGTTGTAAGTTTGTTTAGAATTGGTTATATGCTAAATTCCCCGCATATTCCCCACACAGAGCCTCTCCCCACAAATTCCCCAATCGCTTTGGGATTCCCCGCAGTTTGGGGAATTCCCCACACATTGGCAACGCTGGGTGCCGATCAGACCCATCCACAGAGCCAATAACATAGATAATATTGATTATTAACTGTTTTATAAGATAAGGTCGACAGATTCTACCAGAGAGAAGGTAAATCACTTAATATACACCACAGACCAACTAGAGCAGTCAGTAGACACTAGTTTTTGTACGGCTGTTAACCATTACCGCAGTTCGAAATATTTTTTAAAATTGTTGGGTTGGCCTAGCTATTTAACTTAATTCCAGTGAACCCTCTTCTTTCTGCAGATCTTAATTATTTTTCTATACTCTATGATAATTATCTACTCTATGATATGTGTCTGACAAGAGCACTCTTGTTTTGTTTCTCACATGACACTTTTCAGAATTGTTATTTTTCTAAATATTAGAATTGAAAAAACTGTTTTATATTTGAGTTAAAATTGCAAAATGTGCATTTTACAAATTGAAAATACATCTGGTTGAGTTCTACTCTTGTGTAGGTACATTAATTATCTGGTGCTGGTGAAAATACGTTTTACGTCTCAAACTGGACCACTGTTTTGTGCAATATTCGATCGGATTTGGGAAGAATGAACGTGAATCGTGATGGATGTTGAAGCTGAATAACCCTTCAACAAGGGTGCTTTATGTAACCAAGGGCTACTAAATGGAGTAAACGTATTCTTAGACTGTTGGATAAATTACTTAAAGAATCATTATTTCTACTAGGCTTTCAATATAAGAAACCTTGTATTCTATTTATGAATATTTTTTATTTTCAATATGTATAATCAAGGTAAATTTAAAGTTATATTTCTCTATATATTTCTTTTTATGTAAGCATACTAATATTTATATAAATAAATCCATTCAAATGACTTTGTTTGTTTTATTAACTTAAGGGTAGGCAACAAAAGCGTAATTTTTTTTATTAATACCACTGCTGTTCATCGATATATCGATAATTATATTTCGTGGTTTCATTTTCGATATAAATCATTTCACTAGGTAGTCCTTTCACCTACAAGGCAACATTCGCACGTTCTTACAAATAACTATTAGTCGATCGATTTAATCGATATCGATTACTCGATTAATTTGAAATTTACCCATGCTCCCATCCCTACCACTCTACGCGCCCATCACTAGTAGCGTCCGCCAAGCCTGTCATTCTTTTTCCGTGCGAGGCAACGAAAGCACGCGTTCGGATCTTGTTCGCAAAAAACTAATTTTTCAAGATACCGAAAAGATCCTACGAATATTTAACAAAAAATTAAGTGAGTTACTTAAACTTTGATGGATTTCATTATCCTCATACTATAAATCGAGAGACAATGTTTAATGTTACGGTAAGTTCATCTGCTTACCTACCTTCAAAAAAAAAAAAAAATATTTAGACAGAAATTTCGAATTGAAATTCTGCATAAACTTACATTTAAAAAGTGTAAAAGAAATATTTTTGCAAAGCCATAGATTCGAACAAGAACCAGGCTACCATACTGCCATAGATTCCAATAGGAACGCGGCAAAATGCAAATATAATCATAATTTTTTATGTAAGTATAAAAATATAAAAAGCATAATTTTCTTTTTTCTTCTTATTCCAGTAGGCGAAACGCCTTTACAATTTAAGTAATGTGCCCAGAGCAAATATCATTCGAATATGAGGATATATTTCTAGCCGAAACTATTCCCTACAACCCATGATCAGGTCTAAATGAGACTGAATCACCAAAAATCATGATGGCGACATACCAAGTGCCAATTGCCACCACTGCCCCAACAGTGATCACATTCAATACCAGGTCCAGGTTCAATACCAAACAGGTACAAGCACCAGCAATAACTTCCTTATTGGAACTAGTAGCGGTTACACCAACCAATTGAACTCGGACCCTGAGGCAAAGTTTAAATTTCCGGAACTGGACCCATAAATTTTATTAACCCTGGGCGAAGCCCTGGATGATGAACTAAAGTTGTGTGATTGAATCTACGATAATCTCTCTCAAATGGCTAGAGAAGTCAAGGAAAAAAATCCTTCAGCAATATACTATACCTAGCAACTACATATTGGTTCAAGCTTCAAAGCTAAATACTAAAATACTCTCATCTCAACTTGGACTGACTTCACATCACATCGGGGAGTAGGGCCATGGCCATTCTCCTAACTCAAGATATAAAATAGAGGCAATCAAGATTCTAAGCGAGGGCTCCCGTAGTTCATGCAACCTTTATAGCTCGGAGACACAAGCTCGCATTTAAAAGACCGCACCAGGTCTACCAAGACGTTTTTGAATATCTTTCAGTACAGAAAACGAGATAAAGCACTGTTCGGTGCCAAATTTTAGAGAAAATTAAATTAAGCTTCAAAATTGAATAGCAATGCCTTCAAATCAGGAAGACAGTAGTCTTCCCAGAAATACTGTTGCTTACACAACACAGCCGCCTCTACGAGCTCCACGGGCACAGCTTGGCCGCAGTTTCAGGAAAACTCAGGCCCTCCTCGCTTTGCGAAAAACAAGGGGGGGGCGTGCCAGGGCCAGAGTACGAAGATACCACTCGTCAAGTTCCAAATTACAACGACCCAATACCGACGCAGTCGCACGTTTAGAGAACGACCCATCAGGCCACGTGCTCAACCACCATTCTGGCAGAATTCAGTACAATATTTTTAAAATGTGTTGGTTGTATTGTATATCACAAACAATAAAGGTATCCTTAATTGGATTTGTAACAGAATAATTAAATCTTTTTCTAATTTTCCACTTGAGCAATAATATGTTCCTGTTGTAACATGGTTAGCACAGTAACAACAAGAAATGTCAATCGCAACTAATAATTTGCTAGAAATCGTATCTAAAACCTTTTTGACACCAATTCAAATGGAGGTAAGAGATTTCATTTTAACCTAAAACTGTAATAAATTTGTAAGTAACTAAACTTCATTTCCAAATGGCAGAACAGCATGCAAGCTATTATTACATGGCATCTATTGACCTAAAATGTCTCGTAACTTTTTATTTCTGTCGCTTAAAACTATCGTAAGTACTTACCCACGTTTCCTGTTTAAGGATGTGAACACACAGAATCTTGTTATCCACCTATGATTTCAACCCAATGCCTTATCTTATTGGCTCACGATAGCGCCTAGAACTTTTACTAAGATTAAAGAAGGGGTCGTAGGTCACTTGCGTTCATTTGGTCAAAAATTGGTAAATTTTTGTATGTGACGATATCCTTTACATAGACCGTAGTTACATGGAATATTTAAATAAAGTTAGGTTTACACTCTAATCACTCGAGTGCTTGGGCTTTATTAAAAACTATGAAAATAGTAGCTTATAGCCACAAAATAATTACAAATTTTCAGGATTTAAGTAAGTAGATGACTTAAATATGACTTTATCACTTACAAGCCATAAACGTAATAAAATAATAGAATTGGTTCTGAAGTGTTCTCAACTACCACCTGTTACAATCAGATAATTTTCACAAATGATTGGCATCCTAATGTCCGCTAGCGCAGCATTTTACAAAAGGCTGGTTGAAACAAAAATACTTGAAAGGCAAAGGTACAGGTACCTTCTACCTACCTTCTATTCAGAGAATACTATTATAATTATTTTACAGGACCTGAATTGATGAGATAATAATATTAAAAGCTTTTAAAATTTCATTTAAACACAAAAATATGATTCATAAGTTAACACGGACTCGAGTCGTAAAGTCGTAACTCAAACTTATTATAGTAATTATATGTCGTATTATTAGCAATATACTAAGCCTTAGATGCCCCGAAACTTAAACAATTTGTTAATTTTTATTATGGGTAGATAACTTATTAGCATTAGCTATCAGCTACATTACGACACGAAGTTGCATACAATTTCCTAATTTCAATTAACTTACCAGATATATTGGCCTTGGTTCGAGAAGCGAAAAATCTAGCTATTAGCATCCTATATTACACGAAATATAATTTAGAGTCAGATCGAAGATTTAATTTAAAGATGCTTTTCAAACATTCTAGCGCAAAACTTAAGAAATACTTTTCTTTGAAACAAGACCCAGATGCTACAAAGGGGCAGATGCATATTTTTTCTATGCCGATCCTTCATTTTTCGTTTTTCTTAACGGCCTACAAAAAATTACTGAGGACAAAACGACTAGTATTCTAGTATTCCCTTCTAGTACTTCTAGACCTGCCTGTTATCCTTCATTGATTGATATAGTTATTTCGTAATAATCACTTGAGGGCGTGACGAAAACCTATGTTGTCTACTTACAGGGACCGTCACCCTCTCCTACTCACGCTTACCCTGAGTGCCGCAGTATGCTCGAGCAGGCAATGCCAGGTCTCATTATCCCCTCAACAGCATCTCATCAGCATCTTATACTAGCCTCACTTTCTAATATTACTATTCAACAATATCAATATAATGTTATTCAATACTATGATTAAATTAGATTCTTTCGAATGTTCTGTTTTTAGTGTAATTACTTTTCCCTCCGACGTCTTCGAAAAAGACGCATCACAGGATTCACAGGGCATCATCATAAGAGCCACCGCTTTATCTCTGCTTTTAGGCAGAAATATTTCTTCGGATGATTGCATCAGCGCCTTCCTTAAAGATGTTATAAACTAATACCCAATCCACCAAAGTACACAGGTACTTGGTAAGTATCCACAATTGGTTCTCAAAAATCTCTAAAAATGTATACCAAACAAGAATGAACTTATCCTAGACAAAAGTAGCTTTATACTAACATTATCTACAGCCTACAGCACACATGGTTGAAAGTCTTTCTCTAAATAACAGATTATTATAAATAAAAATAGCAATGGCATTAGAATTATAAAGTAAATGAAAATTTTATCAAAACTATAGGCGCTAAATGCAATCAAAAGCTATCAACCATTGTTAGTTTTACTTTATCTTACGGTGAATCCGTCTATATATAAGACGGTTATATAACCTTAACTAAATAAATCAGACCTAAATAAGCCAATCACCTCTTAATAACTGTGAAGCGTAACGTCCTCACAGGAACACAACAGCATAGTCAATAAGCATGTGGATCAGGCAGATCCTTGCGGTGTACGGCACACACAGCAGCACGCGACACGCCGCCGCCACATCGGCTGCTCATGCTACCGGCGTCAATCTTGATCAGATCAAAAGACGGCCGCCTGGACCTCTACCTCTAACAAGTTTGCTAAACTTATCAATGTCCTATGATGATTGATTATCAATTTTTTATCAAATCTCTGACCAAATTAGTTCATTAAAAAATATACAATAAGTATATAAGTATGTTATAAATAATGTAGCTGAGTACCTACCTACCAAGTACTTACCTAAGTAACTACGCAATGTTAAACTTTGAAGTACTCTATAAACTAACTATAATGATTACTTTTATATGTTAAAATATAGTGTTTTTAACTAATAAGATGAGTAATATTATTTAATAATTGTAGGTACCTATACTAAGAGTTCAAATAAAACTAGCCAAAATTACATCTTTTTAATTAATATTGTTTCATTATCATGAAAAAATATAGACAAAACAATGTCTCTAAACATCTACCTAGTGAAATGATTTATATCGAAAATGAAACCACGAAATATAATATATGATCAAACGAACTTCTCAAGTGAAGTTCGATCAATATTATATGAGTGGTTTCATTTGAAGATATAAATCACCCTCCCTACCCAAATCCCGAGTTTTGTCAAAAAAGTCAATAAACGACGTAATTTATGCCAGAAAACTATCTCTAAAAAGAATGACAGGCTTGGCGGACGCTACTAGTGATGGGCGCGTAGAGTGGTAGGGATGGGAGCATGGGTAAATTTCAAATTAATCGAGTAATCGATATCGATTAAATCGATCGACTAATAGTTATTTGTAAGAACGTGCGAATGTTGCCTTGTAGGTGAAAGGACTACCTAGTGAAATGATTTATATCTTCAAATGAAACCACTCATATAATATTGATCGAACTTCACTTGAGAAGTTCGTTTGATCATATATTATATTAGCGGTTATATCGATACTTTTAAGCACTATTATCAACTACGTTACATCACTACGTAGGTGTCAGTGGTCAGAGAGAAGGTAAATGCCAGTGATGACAATAAACGCTTAAGGCTTCAAACGCACAGGCGGATTTTTATCCGCGCGGTAACAAACCGCGCGGATAAAAATCCGCTGTTGCGGTTTTATTTCCGCGCGGTTGGAAAGGTTGTTATTTCATTTTCAACCTTATTCATAGGCCACGAAGGTACAGGCGAATTTTTAGCCGCGCGGAAATAAAACCGCGACAGCGGATTTTTAACCGCTGTCGCGGTTAAAAATCCGCTAAACTTTGCTCCCTCAAGGAGGGGTTTTCAAAGTGACAGAAAAGAAAAAAAAAGTTTCATAATACACCGGTAGATGGCGGTGTCTAAAGCTATATAAGAGAAATGGGAAATCGAATATTGACTGAATCTTTGGATTGGATCATTTTCTGCTAAGTATAAATCTTAATTAATCGATATAAAGACTGTTGCGGGGAGGACTTGGATGAGATTGACAGCCGATAGAACGAACTGGAAAATAATTGGAGAGGCATTTGCTCAACAGTGGGCTGATATGTGCTGAGGAAGAAGAAGAAGAAGATAAATCTTAATTTTACCTACTCCGTCACTGCCTCAGTTTAATTTTAATTTTTATGTTTCATTTTGAGCTATTGAATCATTCATTTCATCTTGACCTATTGCTCCTGGCAGAGCGCCATCTAGTAGCAGCTTAATGAAACTTGTTTTTTTCTTCTGAGCTGTCAAATTGAAAACCTCTCTGTAGGCCTAAAGAAACACCTAAACTTAGCTAGGGAAGGGCTAGAGTGGCGACTCTTAAAACGTAGTGATTTACCTTCTCTCTGTATTAAAGTGCCTAATATATTTTCTTGCTGATTTCCTAAAATTCTTTGTACTATTAATTTTCTAATAACAATCTTTTGTAATAGTTACGAGAAAAAGTTTAGGTCGGTGGGTCGTTTATTATCCTCCCTGTAAATGTACACACACTCACACACTCAAACAACACATACTTACTCATGTTATCAGTTTAATTTGCGTGGGCAACGGGTGAAATCGTTGGGGAGTCTAGGCAGTGCCCTTGTGAAGAGTGCCCATTGTTCAGCAGCAGACAAGCGGCTAACGAGCAGCAGCAGTATCCTCGGCGTCACACGCAGCCCGTGGGCCGGTCTCTGGTGAGGGGAGGATCTAGGTACATACTTTTTCATCATTGCTTTGCTTTCAATTTGTTATGTCTTGGTATCTTTCCAAAGCACGTCAGAAGTGCGCTGAGCATAAGAAGACTACCTACCTATAATGCAAATAAGAAAGAAAAGTTTTTGTTATTGAAATAACTAAATATAGAAATTTAAATTTTAACACTTTCGCGGTTGCACATTCTATAGCAGTTGTTTTTATGACATTAATACTGGCCACAGCCGCTATGGCGGTATAAATATTAGAGCTTCTGAGGGGAACAGCGTTTATAGCATAGCGTTCTGTCATACATAATCAAAGAAAACTTTTTTCAGTGACCATTTTCCAACCGATTAAAATTTGACAGCGTCCAGATAGACCATTTTTTTTTGCCTAAATAAAAAGAGAGAACCACACATATTTTGTATCCTTCTCTATTGGACACGCCCGCTATAGCAGTCCCCTTTCGCAAACAAAATCTAAGGTCAAGTGGCGCGTGCATCCAGGAGCCGACCCACCGCATAATATTCCATTTCCCGCCAATTTTGCCCAAGTAAGTGCTTTGTGACCCAGTATATGGAAATGACTGCTATTGCAGGCGAAGTATTTTCATACATTTTTAGGTGTCCAATAGGGAAGTCATGCTATATTTCTTGCATCCGCGAAAGTGTTAATGTCATGATTTAATGCATGGCTACACTGTTTTCACTCAGTTATTTCTATTTGCTGTTTGAGAATATATACCTGAGCTGTTCTACCTAAATTTGTAAATGTTTTGAATTTTCGTAACAAAAAAAAAAGTGTATAAGGTCAGTGTGGGCAAGTCCGACATACTTTTCTCCGAATTCACTTTGTACTGATATTTGCATTGTACGCCGATTTATGTGCTCGAAGGTAATAGAGTATGAAATGTTTTTTTATTTACCAATGCAGAAAATATATTCACTTTCATAAGCTTCGAGATATACATAGATATTTAAAAAAAAAAAAGAAAATAGACGGACTTCCCGCAAAAGAAGGGCAAGTCCGTCTAGTGGTTTTTTATCAAAATCTTCTATGGAAATACCCTTGAGAAATTCTTTCAGATGATAACGACAAATGGCTTGGCACTTTGGTTTTATTTCCGTTGTAAATACAGTTGAGATTTCGATGATAATCCAATTTTATCATTTTTAGGGCAAGACCGTCATATCCAAGCAGGCAGGGGTTGTAAACTTTTTTATATTTTAAACAAAATTAATAATTGTGTATAAAAATGACCCCCATTATAATGAATGGTTCTAAAGGCGATTTCGCTGTGAAGTCCATCTTCATTATACAATAAAATCAAGCTCAAAGCTGTTCAAAAGTTGATTTTCAACAACTTGCACTATACTCAAGGTTTACAATATCTGATATTATGGGAATTTCGTCATAGACGGACTTTCCGATTTTTACTAGACGGACTTCCCAACTTTAATATTTGAATGTTATGATTCTTTTTGGATGAGAAAATTGTTTAAAACAAGTGATTTTATCAAATCTACTGTAAGAAAAACAAAGAATGAAATCATTTCTTCAAATCTTATTAAATTACCTATGTAGAAACAGGAAATGGTAAAACCATTTCCAATTTTTAAAAAATTATTTCGGAAGTACGTCACTGCTAAACTTCAAGTTTAAATAGGCAAAAAAAATGTTTGCCAAATTTCTCCTAAGATAATGCTTCTAGCGACATCAATGTTAATTAGCTGAAAAGTAATTTACAGATCTGCTTTACCGATCGAATCGTAACCGCTAAATTCCTTTTAGAAAGGAAGTTATTGCCGCTAGACGGACTTACCTCCCAGACGGACTTCCCCACATTGACCTTAATTTAATGTTTTCATAGCTTAAATAGTTAGCATATTTATTTAACTCCCTGGTTCATATCGTCCTATGTTGTTTTAAGAAAGTTCTCAGTATTAATGCTCGAATAAATTAAATACAAATTTTTTTCTTAATCATCTCACATCTTGTTGACAGGTTCGTTACAAAAATATTATTTGAATAAAAATTATATGAAGAATTAGGAAGCTTCAAATGATTTTTATTTGATGGGTTATGTACTATTTAACATTTTACCATACAGAAATAAATTATTTTATATATAATTGCGGAAATGCGATCACTTGAAAAGTTTTGTTACAATAAGGCCCCATTTGAAGCCTTACTTTTAATTTTTTTACTACAATAGTTACTATAACATTTTGAAATCACAACCAGTATATAGCTTTTTAAAAGATCTTTCGATTTATATAAGTTTTAATATACTTATTCCGTCTAAAACATTTTTAAAATAAAAAAAAACTACAAAATATTTTAGGGACAGTAACTAACCCTGATATTGTTGTGACAATACTGACATGCTAAAGCTGAGATCACAGTAGTCATTTTAATTCGTCTTTAGCAATGATTTTAGTTAAACAGTAAAAATGCACTAAAATAACATTTTAAAGTCTTGCTTTTATAATTTTAATATTTCTTGAAAATAGTTAGCTAAATTTGTAGCATGAAGTAAAAAGTTAATATTTATCAGCCAAAATTATTATGACAATCGAAAATTTGAGAGTGTAAATTGCCGTCTTCATTATAATAGAATACATTGCTTTTTATTATTATTTTAAAACGTAATTTTTTACTACCAGGTAAATGTATCGAGCGAAACTAATCAGTTCATTGTGTCACCAGCTTTATTTAGTCAGTTTCGTTACAAATCCTGTCATATATATGTTACAAAACAAAATTTAACGAGCCTGACGTAACGCGCAAGGGTCCCGTTTGAAAAGAAAATTAATATTTATTTGAAAAATGCATTTTCAGATTTAAATCTTTTACTTATTTGTTCGTAGATAACATAGAAATTAGCCACTAAAATCAGCAGTATTAGTAGTATAGTATCATATAAAAAATTCTGGAAATTGTTATAACTATATTGACAAAAAGTGCAGAAAAAACTCTCAATGTGCAACGGCTCGTCACAAGTTGGTGCCTATCTTTTTATAGAAAAAAGATAAGTCATTTTTAAATATTCTTTTACCACCGGCCTGCCAGTACAGTGGCGGACACGGTCGGCGTAACACTTCCGGTTTTTCTGTATGGCAAAATAGCTCTTGTTCTTTGGTAATACAGTCTAGGGCTGACGAAACCATAGACAAATCTGTTACGGCCTCCTAGTCCGCCACTGTACATAAAAAATTGCCTAAATATGGACAAAGTTTTTCTTTTGGAAATTTGAGAAAATAGCGTAACTATATTGACATGTCAGGATCGTCGAAATTTCATGGACAAGAGAAATAAATCATTTAAAAAAACTTATTAAATATTTTTTTTAAATGTAATCTCGATATTTATTAAGCCAAGTAATTACATTGTGGGATAAAATAATAACCACTTGATGTTTAAGAACAAAAACCTTTCTTAACTAAGACGTGAATGCGACAACCAAAGTTAGGGACAGTATGGAAGAAATTTCAGAATTTTCAACAATTAATAATTTAAAATAGTTTTTCTTTGACAATAGTTGAACAAAAAATAGGAATATGTGGCCTAGATACTTAAATATATAAAATTGACGCCGGAAGACAAAAAATAATATCACTAGGGACATTCAAAAACGGCCAATGTACAAATTTTGGTAGAATTGCTCACCTACGTTTACCACTATTATCAATAAATTCTACTAGTACTGGTGTTTGATAGTGCTGTTATATCCTGTGCAAGTGTACATATTAAAATGTAAGTTAACTTAAGCTTGTGCGCTGTCTCCTATTAAATACATTATTAGCTCACAGTTTATTACAATACTAACTAAAAATTAAGATAATTATTTTTTTAACTATTTCATTTATTTTATGCCAACCTAAATAAAGAATTAGTTTAAAATTGTATTATGTCACATTGTTAACACATACCATACATGATTTATATGAGAATGTGTGTACTGCTGAGGTCCTCAATCAGCAATATAAGATATAGCTTTTGGAGAACTTAACCTCACCTCGCACTCTTATCCAGCCCCGGATCTTCAATTTTCTTTAGGCGGGGCGAAACTGAAAAATAGCGCCCCCCCTGCCCAGTTATAATTTAATTTTACGTTTTTTTATGTGTATAATTTTACCTGTCAGCGGACGTAGCATGACCGACCATTTGTTGAGTTTTTCTGTCACTTTTGAACTCTTTCACACACATACATACATAATATCACGCCTTTTATTCCCCGGAGGGTTAGGCAGAGGCACCAGCTTGAGAGCCGGACCCACGTTTAGCCGAGTTTATGCTTTATTACCAACGTGACAAGGGGCCAGCTGAACTCTTTCACATCATCTCAATAGATTTTCTCGCATTTATATGTCAAAAAAAAGTTTGTGCAGTATGTCGTCGTCAGCTCCGCGCCCTTTGGGTATCGATCGAGTTGATATGGCCATAAAATTTCTGTACTCATCATCATTTCAGCCGTAAGACGTCCACTGCTGGACATAGGCCTCCCTCAAGGCTCTCCATCTGTACCGATCGCAGGTGGCCTGCATCCAGCGTGGACCCGCAGCCTTGCGCAGATCATCCGTCCATCTGGTCGGTGGACGTCCTACGCTGCGCTTGCCGATCCGTGGTCTCCACTCGAGAACTTTTCGGCCCCAGCGGCCATCTGTTCTGCGGGCTATATGACCTGCCCATTGCCACTTCAACGAGCTTATCCGCTTGGCTATGTCGGTGACCCTGGTTTCTCTGCGTATGTCCTCATTTCTGATTCGATCCCGCAGAGAAATCCCGAGCATAGCCCGCTCCATGGCTCGTTGAGCTACTCGGAGCCTGTTCATAAGCCCTATAGTGAAGCACCACGTTTCAGAACCGTATGTCATCACTGGCAGCACACATTGGTTAAATACCTTCGTCTTCAGGCACTGAGGAATATTGGACGAGAAGACGTTGCGTAGTTTCCCGAACGCCGCCCATCCGAGCTGGATTCGGCGATTGACCTCCTTCTCGAAGTTGGACCTACCTAACTGGATGGTTTGTCCTAGGTATACGTACTCGTCGACAACTTCTGTACTATTTATTACTTAATCCGTGCTTGGTCAAGTTTAAGTAAATGTTTTGTTGAATGATGAACAATAAACATTTGTTTGCCTGAGCCGCTTGGTGGGCGCCCCTGAACAACCTCGCCTCTCACAATATAGAATTATTATTTACTAGAGGCTGCCCCGCGGTTTTTCCCGCGCAGATTTCTCATAAACACAAAATTCCCGTTTTTTTTCGTTCCCGTGGGAATTTCGGGAAATCCCTTCTTAGTGCTCACCTCACCTACACTCCCTAAGGAACCTACATGCAAAATTTCAGCCCGCTACGCCCAGTAGTTTCGGCTCTGCGTTGTCTGTCAGTCAGTCAGTAACGGAAGAGTTTTATATATATTGATTTATTAATTGAATAAATAATAATTTTTGAGTTAAGACATTCGTCTGTAGTGTGAATTCGGCGCCCCCTAGATCTTGGCGCCCGGGGCACGGGCCCTTAGCAGCCCCCCCCTAGATCCGGGGCTGCTCTTATCTCATATCAATCAGGGATGGCAAACCTTTACGCATCAACATGCCATCAAATATTTTTGTTTTGACTTTGCTGTTATTGGGAAAAATATAATAATAAATACATAATGATGTACTACAAAATAAAACATTTTGTGTTTAAATTATATGCATACCAAATTTTTATTAGTAGTAAAATATTTTTTTTTTACAAAAAAGGAACCTGACTTCACTAAACTGATACTTACATACATCAAGTGAGGACTTCTTATTTTTCAAAGTCTTTAAAATATGTACTAAACCCTTCTCCTGAATGTAACAAATACTTTTGTGAAAACCGCATCAAAACCGGTTCAGCCAAACTCAAGATAATCGCAGACAAACAAACATACATACATACATACAGTCAAACTGATAACCTTTTTTTTTAAGTAGGTTAATTAGTGTGACTTCTGTTGTTCGACATTTTCGTAAATTGATAAACTTACTAAACTCACTCGTAAAATAATAAGTAAGTAACCAATAACCAAACGCCATGTATACTTAATGAATTGAAATTTAACACAGAGCTACGAAAGTTTTAGCCATGACCAAAATGTTTTATTTTGGTAGAGTGAAATAGGGAATTTTAAACCTCTACTAGGTAGGTAGGTAGTACCTAAAATACAAGGTTACTTTTTGATAAAATATGCTATTATCCCATAATAGCATATTATATCTGTCACCGTTCTAGTGCGAAATACGTTAATGTGCTCTTTACCGGGCAATGTGCACATTAACTGTTTAGGTCAGTTAATGTGCGAAATTTTATGTGAAATATGGGGTATCCGCACTTTACCTAGTTAATGTGCGTATTACCGGATGTCTCGCCGTCAAAGTGCGGAAAACAGAAAGCTCCGACCGAAAATTAAAATCTAGGGCAAAATTGTAGGTTAGGTTAGGTTTGGCTTATGACCTGCAGTACCGGGCCGAAGAATAGGACTGAGGTATCCCCTGCCTGTCGTAAGAGGCGACTAAGAGGGGACCCCGGGGTCGTTGGGTGCACGAGGCGGGGGCCTCGTGTAGTCATATAACGGCCCCGAGAAGGACGGCGGAACGCGGTGTCCCGTTTCCGCCGTCGAGCGTAGGAAGAGCCATCCGCGCTCAGGGGGACTACCTTCACCTGTCCCCCCGTGAAGAGGCTACACAGCCAATGCTGGGGGGGGTCGCGGAGAATTCCACAGGCTTACCCGCGACCCTCCTGCTATCAGCCGAGAAGGACACCGGCGGGGTTTTAGTGGGTGCGAACCCCACATAACCCTGCGGCTCCCCCCGGGGCTGCAGGGTACTCGTTAGGAGTTTCCCCGCCTAAAAAAAAAAAAAAAAAAGGTTTGGCTTATGATCTTTAACCAGCGTAGCGAGCGAAGCGAGTGGAGCTTGGGTTACCTGTGTTAAACTGAAATCTAAGGCAACAATTTTTCGAACTTAACTTAGTCGTTAACTCTGTAGATTACTTAGGGATTTTGCAGATTACCTAGTTAATGTTGAGAACAACATTTTATTTCGAACTCTAACGGATTCAGCCAGTTAGTGCACTTTTACTGAATTTCGCACATTAGCGGTCACATATCAATACATAGTATAAAACAAAGTCGCTCTCTGCGTCTGTCCCTATGTAATACTATGTATGCTTATATCTTGAACAATACGCAACGGATTTTGATGCGTTTTTTTAATAGTTTTAGTGATTGAAGAGGAAGGTTTATAAGTATAATACATGCACAAAATAGTAATAGGTTAGGCGGTACGAAGTTCGCCGGGTCGACTAGTTAACCTAAATTAGAAAGTAGTTAACATAAATTAGAAAGAAACGGTATCAGAGGAAATTCTCTTCAACTTATTGAATCTTATTTAACAAACAGGACACAAATAACACAAATAAACAGAATTTGTATTAACTCAAAAACTGAAGAAGAATACACCTCCGATACACTTACTGTCCAAAAAGGTGTTCCCCAAGGAAGTGTTCTCGGGCCAATATTATTCTTGGCTTACATAAATGATTTTCCTAAAATAACGACACACCCCATGGTCTTATTTGCCGATGACTCTACAGTAATTATAACTGGTAAAAAACATGACGAAGTATTCCAAGCAGAAATTAACCAAACTTTACATAATATAATGCAATGGCTTAAACTTAATAAATTATTAATTAACTTAGATAAGACATACTACATGACATTTAAACTTTCAAATACAGTAACAACTCCAAAATACATATGCTACAAAGATCAAAAAATCAAGGTTACGAACTCTACAAAATTTTTAGGTATCAATATTGATAACAATATGTCATGGTCATCTCAAATCGATTCGATAATTAATAAATTAAATACATGTTCATATGCCTTGAATAAGTTGTCCAAATTAGCTAATGAAAAGGCCGTAGTGACAGCATACAGGGGATATGCTGAATCTACTTTAAGGTTCGCTATAATATTCTGGGGTAACGCTACTGGTAAGGATTTAGTATTCCTAGCTCAAAAAAGATCCATTAGATCTATTTGCCATCTAAAACCAAGAGATAGTTGCCGAACCCACTTCCAAAGATTAAAAATAATGACATTTACCTCATTATATAAATATGAATTAGCGGTGTTCGTGAAATCGAACTTTAATCGGTTTATTCCACATCGCAGTAAACGGTATAGGAACAAAATATCGTATCCTCGACATACGACGGCCATGTTCCAGAATAACATACTCGGCATGGCTCCTAAAATTTATAATCATCTTCCTCAAGACATTTTAGACACAACAGATCTGCAATCTTTTAAAAGTAAATTATGTAAATTACTGATTATTAATACATTTTACTCTCTCTCAGAATTTATTGACAAAAATTTTTAAAGTAACTTTGTTAAATCGAGCTATTCCTAGCTCTAATTGTGGTTTGTTCGTCCGACTTGTTTATATTGATTATTGGGCTCGAATTCTTTAACAGTACTACATATAGTTAACCGCATGCTAAAATAAATAATTGTAAATATATGTATATTATAAGTTAAGATACAAAAATATTTGTACGCCAAAATTAGCTAATCACGGCATGAACTACAATTACAAAAAACACCTTTGATTGGACCCTCTTGGACCTGTGTATTGCAAATAAACGTTTTGATTGATTGATTGATTGACCTATAAACCTACTTAGTTATTAGTACCAGTAAAAATACTTTTAGTGTGATCGAATTGTTTGGCAAGTCTGATTGTACGTTGTCGTACGTATTGTCTATGGACGCAAGCATTTTCACTGTCAACATCGACCAAACAGAGAACAGTGTGTTATTTTCCGTATTTCAAAAAGCGTAAAATTAAAAGCTCTTCTGTGATTGGTCGATCCGTTAAGAATCTTACGGATTGATATCCGTTAGTTTATAAATTTACTACGACGCGTCGAAAATTTATAAATTTGCGAAAAGTAGGCGTAAATTAATTCAATTTATCTTTCGTTTAGAATCCTACGAAAGTTTATAAATTTCCTAGGAAATTTATAAACTTGCGAATCTTATTATTTTCCGTTGACACATAAGCTATCAATACCAATACGAATAATTAGTCTAATTGACCTACAATAAACAATACTTTGTATCTTATATATTAACCGTATTATTCATAAAGTACCCGTATGTTAAGTAGCTTTACTGGAGGTCTACTTTTTTGGTTAGTTGTATATGGTAAATACATGACATCCAGTCTAAATTGACATACGTCAAATAACTAAAATGCTCTTTAACTTTTTATGAATAAAAGGGTAAATAAATAATTATTGACTTGACTTCTTTGACTCACCAAAAAAGTATCTTTTCTTTTTTAACAATAATTTGTGCATTACAGTTCTGTGTTACTAACTTTGTATTGGAAAACTAATTGGGCTATGAAACTACAGGTGCAAAGTTGATTGAATGAGATGGTCTCAGATGTTTGAACGCATGTGTCAGATCCGGGCGCGCGTCGGGTGATGGTGCGGAGATGTCTCGGCGGCGGGCGCGCGCCACGCGCAAGTGGGAGGTGTTCGCGGGCCGCAACCGGTTCTGGTGCGACGGGCGGCTCATGACGGCGCCGCACCCGGGCGTGTTTCTGTTGACGGTAGCGCTGGTGGCCGGCACCGCCGCGCTGCACCTCGCCTGCGACGGACCGTTCCTGGCCGCGCGCGTGTCGCCCGCGCTGCCTGCCGCCGGCGCCGCCATGGCCGCGCTCACGCTTGCCGCCTTGCTGCGCACCGCGCTCTCCGACCCCGGCATCTTGCCGCGCGCCGCGCCGCACGAGGCCGCGCCCGCGCTACCCGAGGCCCGCCCGCCACCGCGCGCCCGCGAAGTGCTCGTGCGCGGCACGCCCGTCAAGCTCAAGTACTGCTTCACGTGCAAGCTGTTTCGCCCGCCGCGCGCCTCGCACTGCTCGCTCTGCGACAACTGCGTGGAGCGGTTCGACCACCACTGCCCGTGGGTGGGCAACTGCGTGGGGCGGCGCAACTATCGGCACTTCTACACGTTCGTGGTGTCGCTCGCCTTCCTGTGCGTGTGGGTGTTCGCGTGCAGCGTAGCGCACGTGGCGCTGACGGCGCGCGGGGCTGGGCTGGCCCGCGCGCTGCGCCAGGAGCCGGGCTCGGCGCTTGTGGCCGCCGTCTGCTTCCTGAGCGTGTGGTCCGTGCTGGGGCTGGCCGGCTTCCACACCTACCTGGCCGCCACCGACCAGACCACCAACGAGGATGTGAGTGCCTTATGCCCTATCACTACAATAATACTATCTTATTTCATCTAAGTAGATATACGCCGACGTCCGTCGTTTTTAGTTTTGTTTTAAGACTGTTTTTTTTAACCCCCGAACGAAAATACAGAGAGGGGTGTTATAATTTTAACGTGTGTATCTGTCTGTCTGCCTGTCTTTATGTCTGTCTGTGGCATCGTAGAGCCCAAACGGATGAACCGATTTTCGTTTAGTTTTTTTTGTATCATAGATAATTTCAGGCCGAGTGTTCTTAGCCATGTCTCTGAAGATCTGATTAGCGGTTTGAAGATCATCAGCTCTTTTCTAGGTGATGAGGGGATCTATCTAACTAGCTTCCTTATGTTCGATCGATTTGAAATTTGGTACCATGTTACATCTATGATATTGAAAGTATATGGTAAGGTAACCATGATCAGCCGTTTGAAGATGATCAGCTCTTGAATAATGGATGAAGGATGAGAGGATCTAACTGCCATTTGTCCTATCGATTTAAAATTTGGTACAGTGTTACTTCAATGATATTAAAAGTATATGGTAAGGTAACCATGACCCGATCTGCAGTTTGAAGATGATCAGCTCTTAAATAGTGGATGAGGGGATCTAAATATCTTCCATATGTCCTATCGATTTGAAATTTGGAACAGTGTTACTTACTTCAATGATATTTAAAGTATAAGGTAACGCTACCATGACCTGATCTGCTGTTTGAAGATGATCATCTCTGAAATAGTGGATGAGGGGACCTAACTATCTTTCGTATTATGTCCTATCGATTTGAAATTTGGTACTGTGTTACTTTTATGATATTGAAAGTATATGGTAAGGCAACCATGATCTTTTTAAGATGATTAGCTCTAGTTAAGTTGATGAACGGTCTGACTGGGTCAAGGGTTTTTGAATTTTTTTATTTGATTTATTACTTACTAGTCGACCCGGCGAACTTTGAACCGCCTAACCTTTAACTTTCTTGTGAACGTATTATACTTATAAACCTTCCTCTTGAATCACTCTATCCATTAAAAAAACCGCATCAAAATCCGTTACATAGTTTTAAAAATATAAGCATAACATAGGGACAGACGCGGGAAGCGACTTTGTTTTATACTATGTATTGATAAGAAGATTTTCCTAAACCTACCTTATGATACCTATAGAATAATTTTTGTTTTTTAGATCAAGGGCTCGTTCTCCATGCGTCGCGGCGCGGGCGCGGGCGCGGGGGCGGCTACGGGCAGCAACCCCTACTCGCGCGGCTCGGCGTGCGCCAACTGCTGGCACGTGCTGTGCGGGCCGCTGGCGCCGTCTCTACTCGACCGCCGCGGACCCGCGCCCGACCCGCGCGACGCGCTGCCGCCCGCCCTTGCGCCGCCCCCGGTTCTGCCCCTACCCGTGCTGCTGCCGCCCGCCCCCGCGCACTGTCCCACGCCTGCCGCGCACCGCCACGCCTACATGAACCACAGCCTAGACCTGGACTCGCTTCCTCTTCAAGGTACATGCCCTCCCGTTTCAAATCACCAACCACTGTTAAATAATAATAATAATAATAATGTTTATTTCTCAAGCAACAGGGCTCACATTGTTAGTAAAAAATAACATTACAATAGAATAAAACTATATACAAATGGTTAAAATACTTAAATTTAACTTAAAATTATACTTACATTATTTACTAAAAGACAGTGCAGTCTCACCCAATGCCGCATATAGTGCGAATCAACCCGACTCGCAATATTCTTCAGGACGGTGTTGGGGCTGGCCGGCACTCTGCTCAACAGAGAGGCTGCGCGGGTGCGCATTGTTGCGTAAAAGCACGCAACCCGCGCTACGGCAAACATCCCGGAAGCGCTAGAAAAACGGGGCAGCCCCATCAGCACCCTGAAAGCATCATTGTACTGCACCCGAAGTGCATTATACTGCCGCCGCGTGTGTCAAATGACGTACAGTAAGCTCTAAAAAGAGTCACCTTTAAATGGGGAAGAAAACTGCCAATTTATCCCGCCAATGTTGTTTGTACGGTTGACCCATAACAAACAAAGTTTTGTATGTCATTTGCATTGGTAGCCCAATGCAAATGACATACAAAATGATTTATCAAAAGAACTCACTATGTAGCTTTTGGGTGTAAGGAAAATGAAAATCATAAGTTCCCTTACAATTCCTGGCTAGGAAGCTATGAGGTTAAAAAACTTCAAAGAAACCGAACAGATCGAGGTTATGTTTTCGACATTTTGAAGATTCCAACAACCGAAGTCTTAGTTTTACTACAGGTTTGTTCCTAATTATACAGTGTGTCCGGGGAAGTTATAACATAATTTTAAGGGTGTATTCTATGATCAACTTCATCGATGAAAACACTTCATATGGGGGGTCGCAGCCTCAACCTCCCTCAGTATGATGTTTTTATTTTTAATTTTTTTGCAAAAGTCGACCCCGCCTACTTTTAAATTCACAGTTAATGATCAAAGGCTCACAGAACCTTCATTAAGGTCTAGATCGAAGGCTGAGTAGTTAGGCTACCTAAGTTACTAACAAAACAACCAAGCATTGCTTTTACTTTTTTTTTAAGTGGGTAAACAATAAAAAAAAATTTTTTTGTGCATTTTTTACGGTTTCTCAAAGTTACCACAAAAAAACACCCGTAAAAAATGAAAAAAAAAATGTGTTTTTTTGTTTTACCCACTTTTAAAAAACAGTAAAGGCAATACTTGGTTATTTTGTAACTTTCTTAGGTAGCCTAACTACTTAGCCTTCGATCAAGACCTTAATGAAGGTTCTGTGAGCCTTCGATCTTTACCTGTGAATTTAAAAGTAGGCGAGGTCGACTTTTGCAAAAAAAAAATATCATACTGAGTAAGGCTGCGACCCCCCATATGGGGTGTTTTCGTTGATGAAGTTGATCATAGAATTCACCCTTAAAGTTATGTTATAACTTCCTCGGACACCCTGTATATCTTATCGCTGTGTAGGGGGTGTGGAGTCCTCACGCAAGGTTTTCTGACCCATCTTGAGATGACATTTGATTGTTTTTAGGTTATATTTGGTTTTACTTGCAAAAGTCATATAAAATGGTTGATTCGTTTGAATTTGTGTTCATACATCCTAGTACTTAATTAAATGTGAACTTGAGATAATGACAAGTAAATGGTCATTGCTTACATTAACTTAAGTTAAGCCATTGTTTACATTAACTTAAGTTAAGCCATTGTTTACTTGTATTTCATTTGTTTGTTATGGGTCAAACATATATAACGTCATCTGCAAAAAGTTTTCCGTGTACAACCCCATTGCTCCCTTACCCTACTAAGTATACAGTGTGTCCGGGGAAGTTATAACATAATTTTAAGGATGTATTCTATGTAAATTGCATGTTACTTTAAATTCAGAGCGAAAAGAATGTCGCAATATATTTTATCATATATTTTAACACCCCAAAAAGAGTATTGTATTGTATAGAAACACTATGTAATTTATTATTATTTTGTTGTTTCTTTCAGTTACGTTCCAAACTTACATTCTATGGTTTTTCTCAAATGTCAAAACGGGCTTCTTATTTTGTGGCGACTATAGAGAAATAAATCTAGTACAGTGGCGGACTAGGAGCCCGTAACAGATTTGTCTATGGTTTCGTCAGCCCTAGACTGTATTACCAAAGAACAAGAGCTATTTTGCAACACAGAAAAACCGGAAGTGTTACGCCGCGCCGACCGTGTCCGCCACTGTACCATTTTGGATGTAGTGATGTGATTTGTAAATTATTTTGTATTATATTTATTTTGTGATGTACAGTTTGTCCGAATGATTTTTGTTATGTATATACATTTATTGGCGCGTCGTTTCAAATTTGAATATTTTCAGTTTGGTTTCTTTGTCAACGCTTGTTGATTCAGTTTTCCAGTTTTGATTAAAACTCATCTGATTGAGAGTTTAAAATATTTTCTAAATTAATTTTTATTTTTCTGTAAATAATATGTACTCACGTTCGCCTTCTTTATAAAATGAAAATACTTGTAAATATATTGTACATAAAAAAGTGGACCGTTGGATTTTACTTCATAGCTATAACAAGGAAAGTTAGAAGATAGCCAGCCATCCCACATTGGTGACTTCATCCGAACGCAAGAAGATGAGTACAGATAAGGCAGAAGCACAGCCGGCAGCAAGCCATGCTGCCCCGCCATCCGTTGTCGTCCGCCAGGTGCTTAAGGTGACAAATTCTGGCTCACCATCGTCGAGTACACACTCCGATGAGATGATAGCAGCACTGACCTGTCAAATAGCCGCCTTAACAGACATGATCGAATCGATCGAAAACGAGCGATTGTCGTGCGAGCGACCAAGACCATCAGCGTGTTCTACGAGACGCCTGCGTTCGCCACCAACACGCACCCGATCCCAGTCGAACTACAGGAAATTCCCGCAGTGCTGGTATCATGCGAAGTTCGGCGACCAGGCAAGCGCGTGTGTGAAGCCCCGCGACTACCCGGAAAAAGATTAGGGCAGGCGGTTATGGCGGCCGACGTCTGCCCTAGTGCTGGTCGCTTATTTGTTACCGATTCAAGATCGGAAGTGCAAATTTTGGTAGACACAGGAAGCGACTTATGCGTTTACCCTAAATCATTACTTAAGGATAATCGTGCTAAAACTAGCTATCAATTAAGTGCGGCCAATGGTACAGTTATAAATACTTACGGTTTTGTACATTTAGTTCTCAACCTAGGCTTACGACGCGACTTCGCTTGGAGGTTTGTTGTCGCAGACGTAACGAGGGCGATAATAGGCGTAGATTTACTTTCCTTCTACAACCTCATTGTCGACGTTAGACATCAGCGACTTATAGATGGCAATACAACGCTCACGACCCCGGCTTCACTCGCAATTCGTTCCGACGATATTTCATCGGTCAAGGTGGTTACTGGTAACTCTGTATACCACTCCATACTTGATCAATATCCTGAAATAACTAGGCCTGCTGGTATACATAGGAATTTAAAACACAACACCGTACACCACATACGCTCGACGCCAGGACCTCCCGTTTGTTGTACTCCGCGTAGGTTAGCCCCTGATAAACTTAAAATAGCTAAGGCCGAGTTCGAGGCTATGTTACAAAATGGTACCTGCCGTCCTTCGGAATCTCCCTGGGCATCACCGTTACACCTCGCGCCTAAGAAAGATAAGGGCTGGCGTCCGTGTGGTGACTACAGGATACTCAATGCGCGTACTATACCTGATAGTTACCCCATTAGGCACATACACGATTTTGCGCACAGCATAGCAGGTTGCACTGCACCGTGTTCTCATCGATTGATTTGATTAAGGCCTATAATCAATTGCCCGTCAATCCAGACGACATTTGCAAAACGCCATCACAACGCCGTTTGGTCTGTACGAATTCCCGTTTATGACCTTTGGACTTCGTAACGCAGGCCAAACCTTTCAAAGGTTCGTAGATGAGATGCTAAGAGGTTTAGACTTCACTTATTCGTACCTTGACGATTTTCTAGTATTTTCCCCTGATTCTGCTACGCATGAGCAACATCTTCACCAACTCTTCAGCAGGTTGCGTGATTTCGGCATGGTAGTGAATACGGCTAAATGCATTTTCGGCGTTCCAGAGATCACTTTTCTCGGCTACAGCATTTCCGCCGAGGGCACGAAGCCGTTGCCTGAGAAAGTAAAAGCGATCCAGGATTTCCCAGAGCCGAAAACTGCGAAAGAGTTGCGTAGATTTTTAGGGATGATCAATTTTTATCGTAGGTTTATTCCAGGTGC
The DNA here is from genome assembly GCA_951802225.1 of Euspilapteryx auroguttella. Lineage (NCBI taxonomy): Eukaryota > Metazoa > Arthropoda > Insecta > Lepidoptera > Gracillariidae > Euspilapteryx > Euspilapteryx auroguttella. Next base: position 5,225,327 of record OX637645.1, read on the forward strand.
TGCGAGCCATCAAGCGCCTTTGAATGCCTTATTGACAGGGTCCATTAAAGGTTCTCACCCTGTTCACTTTTCAGAAACTGAAAGGGATGCATTTAAAGCCTGCAAGAACGGCCTGTGCGACGCTGCAATGTGGGCACATCCGGAATGCAATGCTGACTTGCCATTGGTTACGGATGCTTCCGATACCGCAATGGGCGCAGTGTTGCAACAGCGCAAAAATCATGTTTGGCAGCCCTTAGCATTCTTTTCGCGTAAATTTAGCTCGGCGCAAACTAAATATTCGCCGTATGATCGCGAACTTCTTGCCATATACGAAAGCATTAAATACTTTCGCCATATGTTAGAGGCAAGAAATTTCGTTATTTATACCGATCATAAACCGCTGACGTTTGCTTTTCACACGCGAAAAGAAAATTGCTCCCCCAGGCACTTTCGCCACCTAGATCTCATCGCTCAATTCACGACAGATATTAGGCATATATCTAGCAAAGATAATGTCGTACGTTGCCGATACTCTGTCGCGGATTGAAGCGATATCTCAACCTCCTGATCCAGAGGCACTGGCACAGTCTCAACAAACTGACGCTGAGTTGGACTCTTTACTGAAGGACTCGTCACTTCACCTTCAGTTGGTTCGAATACCGGGATCACAATCTACGCTTTACTGCGATGTTAGCCCGCATAGCTCAAGGCCATACGTACCGAAACTTTTGCGCAAGCAAGTCTTCAACTGTATCCATTCCTTGAGCCATCCAGGAGCCAACGCTACCGCAAAGCTGGTTTCCGATCGCATTGTTTGGCCCGAGGTGAAGAAGAACTGTCGTGAATGGGTCCGGACGTGTCTTGAGTGCCAGCGGTCGAAAGTCACTCGTTATGTCAGTGCACCGCTAAGCCACTTTAAGCTACGTCGTGCTAGGTTTAGTTTTGTTCACATTGACCTGGTAGGCCCGCTACCACTGTCACAAGGTTTCCGATATGTGTCACAGCAGTCGACCGTTTCACGCGATGGCCTGAGGCAATACCTTTGCCAGATATTACAGCTGAGACTGTTGGTGGAGCCTTACTCAGTGGTTGGATAGCCCATTTGGTTGCCCGTTCGACATTGTCACGGATCGCGGTAGTCAGTTTGAATCGGCATTATTTAACACCCTATCTAAGATAGCTGGTTTTCAGCACAGACGGACCACTGTCTATCATCCTGCCTGCAACGGTCTCGTGGAAAGGTTCCATCGACAGTTGAATGCTGCGATAACTTGCCACGCGTCGACTGACTGGGTAGCAAGCCTTCCTCTCGTTTTGCTGGGCATTCGCGCAGCAGTCAAGGAGGACCTGAAGGCATCGTCAGCTGAGTTGGTCTATGGTGAGCCGCTGTTCAATCCAGATGTAGACGACACAGCTGACATGTCCGAATATATCTCTCGAATTCGGACTTTTGCAAAGGAGTTACAGCCTCGTCCAGCTTCAAGGCACGGTGCCAAGCGGTCAACCTTTATCTATAAGGATCTGAGCTCTTTGACACATGTCTTCCTAAGAGATGACACTGTTGGAGGTTCACTTAAACCCGCATATACAGGCCCATATGAAGTCTTGACACGAGGAGACAAAACTTTTCTACTTTTAGGAAAGGGTAGTAAGGTCACGGTATCAGTAGACCGCTTGAAGCCGGCCTTAATACTTGCTGACCCTAACACACCTACACACACAACACTAACACAACCTACCTCACCAGCAGTTACAGGTTACCAGAACACCACCCTCACCGATGGTAATACAGATATGCCTGTAAAAACAACGCGTTCTGGGAGGAAAGTAACATTCCAGACTATTATCGCCCTTGACGGTCTTTGGAAGGGGCTTATGTAGCGTGATTTGTAAATTATTTTGTATTAAATTTATTTTGTGATGTTGTACAGTTTGTCCGAATGATTTTTGTTATGTATATACATTTACTGGCGCGTCGTCGCGCATGCGTTGTTAGAAAATTATTTCTACTAAATTTTCAAATTTGAATATTTTCGGTTTGGTTTCTTTAACAACATTGTTGATTCAGTTTTCCAGTTTTGATAAAAACACATCTGATTTAGAGGTAAAAAATATTTTCTAAATTAATTTTTCTTTTTCTGTAAATAATATCTACTCACGTTCGCCTTCTTTATAAAATGTAAATACTTGTAAATATATTGTACATAAAAAAGTGGACCGTTGGATTTTACTTCATAGCTATAACAAGGAAAGTTAGAAGATAGCCAGCAATCCCACATGTAGAACAACTCAAAAGCTAACAATGAAACACAAAAAATTAAAAAAAGTATGGGCATTTTTTTGTTTTTGATAACTTTGAAAAACCCTCAGGAAAAACCGTAAAAAATGCAAAATTATTTATTTTTTTTATTCACCCACTTTAAAAAAAAGTAAAGGCAATACATGGTTAATTTGCTCGTAACTTAGGTAGATAGCCTAACTACTTAGCCTTCGATCAAGACCTTAATAAAGCTTCTGTGAGCCTTAGATCTTTAACTGTGAATTTAAACGTAGGCGGGGTCGACTTTTGCAAAAAAAAAAAAAAAACATCATAGAGGGGTGGGTTAGGCTGCGACCCCCCATGGTTGTGTTTTCGTTGATGAAATTGATCATAGAATACACCCTTAAAATTATGTTATAACTTCCCCGGACACCCTGTCTAATGATTGTATATTTGTTGCAGAAGTGTGTGTAAGCGGCAGACGCGGAGGTGTGTCGGCAGGCGTGGGGGAGGAGCCGGCGCTGAGCGCGTCGCGGCTGCGGCTGCTGCTCGACACCACTATGATCGACGCTGCCCTTGACCTCGACGACCCCGAGTCCGCGCCGTCCGGACCCTGCGCGCTGTCCGGCCCGTCCGCAACGTCCGGGCCCCCTCCCCGCGCAGCGCTGCATGCCGTGCAGCACTTGTGATAGCGCGAAGACGTTTAAAAATTGCATTTTGTTAAATAAAGGTCGTGAAGACGCCACCTTAAGCAACTATGTACTGTTTTTTACACACGTATTAAGAGATTAGTTTATAGATATTGTTATTAATCCAAGTGTTGATATCGCCGATCGCCTGTCTCCGCCCTGCAGAGGCTGAAAAACGAAAGTGAAATAAAGTTATATATTTTGGTAATAAACAATAAGGAATTTTATTTTTGACCGACGAAAAAAAAAGGAGGAGACGTATATTTTTTTTTTTTTTTTTTTTATGTATGATCACGCATAACTTTTTACAGAGTAGTTCAATTTTGATAATTCTTTTTTTAATCGACAGGGCATACCTTGAAGTTGGTCCCATAAAAATTTAGAAATAAAATTCCCACCCTAAGGGTGGGAAAATAGGGGTGACTTTTTGGTCGGCGGGTGGATTTATCAACTCACAAGTTGCATTTTACGTGTAACACTATACATTTTGATACCCACTTAGAATATCTTTTGAAATGAAATAAAATCAGCCGAAAGACGTCCACTGCTGGACATAGGCCTCCCCCACAAATCGCCATACCGACCGGTCTTGTCGTCCCTGTCAACCATGTCGTCTGATCACCTTATGCGGTGTGACCACTGACCACCTTGTGGGAGAAGAAAAGATTAAAACCCTGAAAGAACTGAAAAGCATAAAATAAAACTTTTTATCAAAAAATAAAACCGCCGAAAAAAAAACTGAAAAGCATAAAATAATAATCGAATTACTAAGTTCTTAAAGTAATGTAGGGTATATACCAAGTAATTTTGAGTCGGCGCCACAGATTCCTCGTACAAAGATCATTAAATTAGGTACCTTAAATTTAAAGAAATAACCAAAATTCGTGCGCTGCCGCGCATCAATCTTTACGTAATTATGGAATTTGCTTGTGTGGCGCGCCGACTCAAAATTACTTGGTATATACCCTACATTACTTTAAGAACTTAGTAATTCGATTATTATTTTATGCTTTTCAGTTTTTTTTTCGGCGGTTTTATTTTTTGATAAAAAGTTTTATTTATTAAATTTACTACTGTCCGCTCTATATCGCGGCGCGAAAGGTCCGCAAAACGCGAGTGTGGATGCCTTTCACGCCTTAGGGCCTTATCATATCATACTTATACTAGCGGTTCGAAAGCAGCTGCGTAGCGGAACGGACACGCAGCGAATGCTCTTGTGGACGCGTACAAATTCGCCGCGCAGGCGCAGCGTATCCGTCGCGGACGCGCCACGTAACCGCTGCGAATAGCAACATGGACGCCATTTTGTACAGACAGTCTCGTTCAATCGCCTTTCTTCAGGTGACACTGATTATCTCAAATGCGTGTCTTCATGCCTTAAGTCAGATTCTACCAACTCATAAAATGTAGGTCTTCTGGACATTCACAGGTAGGACGAATTTTTTTGGTTTATTTCTTATTCGTTTGCAAAACAACACATAGTAGTCCGCTCCCTTGGATTCTATTAATTGATAATGGATCCTCCAAAATCAGTCGATGTTTACGTTTACTTCTCCGGCGTCTTCAAAGTAACAATGCTAATAGCAGAGTTTCCTCGTCGGAATCCATTGTTACTGACTGTATACCCAACGTCGTTAACTCGCTACAAATACACGATGAAAACGTTGCAAATCTGCCACGCGTTCGCGACGCATTCGCTGCGCAGCCGCGGCCGGCGTCTGTAACGCATTCGCCGTACGCCCGCTCCGCTCTGCAGCCGCTAGTATGATACCTTTTATTAATAACATTACCAATTCCCGTTATTCGCACCGTAAATGATGGTGTGCGTCAGTGGGGCCGAAAAAGTCACGGTATCGAAATTTTGAAAATGCCAATATTCAGTGCATCGAACAAAGGATTAACTTGCGCGAAGTGTCGAATTTGTGCATCCAGAGGTTTTGGAGTTATAGGCGAAAAACGAATTCTGCTGGGAACCAAGGTTAAAATTCTTAAAAACAAGAATATGCTGCCAGACAATATTTATGCTAAACACGAATTCCCAGCAAAAATACTTAAAATTAGAGCGGAACTTCAATCACAGCAGAAGGAAGAACTGGAAAAGGGAAACAAGGCTTTTATACGCTATAATAAACTCATAGTAACAGGTAAAAATCAAAAGAATATAAATAAGCGTGCACCATCATCGTCTCCAAGCGGAGCTGAACATGAACATGGCAAAAAGGAAAAGCTACCTAGAGTTATTACAAACAAAAAGTTCAAAGGAAACAATAGTATTACATCATATATATGAAAAGCACCGAAAAATCACCGGTAGAAACAAGCACACAGGACTACAGCTGCAATACAATAACTGCATGAAATAAACAGGCCCCCTTCATCGATGCACATACCGAATTACACACAAAATTTAATACCTCTCCCAATACGGCTGGTCCCCGCGGGACGAGTAGACCACAACCCTCCAACCAATTAAAACAATTCATAAACATATGTACTTGGAATGTAAGATCCCTAGTAACTGAGACAAGAATGATTCAACTTAAACATAGCATTACAAAATTTAAATGGGATATTATAGGTTTATCGGAAGTGAAAAAACAAGGCAAAGAAATCATAGAATGCGATCAATACATTTTTGCATTTTACGGAGAAAAAAGTGGAACAAATGGGGTCGGCTTCCTGATTAAAAAAGAGTTGAAATCAAACATTATTAATAACTATTTCAGACCGTGTAATGCGACTAGACATGTGTATTAATAATAAAAAGATGCATATCATTCAATGCTACGCCCCAACGGAAAAATCAACAATAGAGGAACTCGATGCATTTTACAGACAACTTAGATCAGCATTGGAAAATACAAATAATAATTTAATAGTAATGGGAGATTTTAACTCAAAACTTGGAAAAAGAACCACTTATGACAAGAACATGGGGCCATGGGGTTATGGTGAAAGAAACGATAGAGGAAATATTCTGTTGCAATTCTGTTTCGAAAACCAACTCTACGTCGCTAACTCACACTTTAAAAAGAATGAAAAACAAAAATGGACGTGGTTATCGCCCAATGGTAAAGTAAAGAACGAAATTGACTTTTACTTGTCAAAAACATAAAGAAATTTTCTGACGTCCAAGTCATAAACTCAACCTTCTCTAGTGACCACAGAATAGTACGATACGAGCCAGCTTTGCATATCAAGGAATAAACAAAAAATCTCGAAAAAATTATGGAAACAAATTGAGTAAGCTAAACCCTTTAGAGCAAGAGTTACTAAAATATTTTCTCAGACCATGTAGAGAACATTGACATTGGTTTTGACGATGTAGAGATAACAAACCAACAATTAACAACAGCTATAAAAGAGGCTATTAAAAAACTACCCAGCCGAAAAGAGAGGTCCGAACAAATAATAACTCCTTATATAGAAAATCTAATCAATGAAAGGAACAGACTGAAGAACAAAGGAAATAGAACAAGAACTGAGAAAAATCAACTGAGCGCTCTCTACAAACTTATAAGGAAATTAAACGAGAATGGAAATCGTATCGTTATAAAATAATAGAAGAAGAACTTGAAAAAAGGTCATCTTATAAGAGAGCGGAAAATAGGCTAAACATCAAAAAATCTTGGATTACGACATTAAAAGAAAAGAATAGCGACATATCAAACAGAAAGAGCCTAATAAATGCTGCTACCAACTTTTACAAGACACTATACAGGGTTACTGAATCCTCAGCAAGTAGAGCTGATCATAGTCTAAAAGTAGAGCGTGGACATACCGTGCCGCTATTCCTAGAGAGCGAAATAAAATATGCAATATAGCAACTCAAGTCCTCGAAGAGTCCTGGTGATGACGGCATTACAAATGATATCCTCAAAGCAATTATTTATAAATAAAATAAATAAATAACACATCACACTCAGAGCCCCTAACTAGGAAGAACCTGTATCTAGGGTGCCCGAAACACACACAGAGACGAACATAACACCCAAACCGGAAACAAACATCGATATTCATCATATCAATATTCGCCCCGCCCGGGAATCGAACCCGGGTGCACACGTTTACTCAGCCCACATCACTGCCAACTGAGCCACGGAGCAGTCAAAAATTATTGAACCTTTAACGCCAGTTCTAACAAAGCTTTTTAACAGTGTTCTAGAACAGAAGAAAATCCCGAAAGATTGGGGAATATCAATAATAACCCTTTTGTACAAGAAAGGAGATCCTATGAGTCTAGACAATTACAGACCGATAAGTCTACAACAAACTGTTTACAAAGTGTTTGCAGCATTAATGCTAAAAAGAATATCCAATGTACTAGACAGCAACCAACCAAGAGAGCAAGCTGGATTCCGAAGAAAATTTACCATAACGCAACTGATAGAGAAATACAATGAATATAATAAAGAGCTCTACATTGCTTTTATTGACTATTGCAAAGCTTTCGACTCTATACAGCATGGACCTTTGTGGCAGGCTTTGGAAGAGCAAGGCGTAGAGACAGCCTATATCCAAATACTCAAAGAAATCTACAAAAATAGTAAAGGAACCGTAAAACTAGAGAGGAAAGGAGAACCATTTGAAATACAGAGAGGAGTGAAACAGGGCGACCCGATATCACCAAACCTATTCACAGCCTTATTGGAAAGCATTTTCATGCAATTAAATTGGGATACTATCGGTGTTAATGTAGACGGTGAACCTGCGATTCGCTGATGACATAGTTTTAGTAGCTGAAAGCCACGGGGACCTTATATATATGATTTCAACACTTGACGAAAAGAGTAAAAGCTGTGGACTACAGATGAATAAACAAAAAACGTTTGCTATGACAAACCACGAAAAAACTCCGATAAAACTAGGATCTCACACAATAGAATACGTAGACGAGTATGTTTACCTGGGTCAGAGTATCACGTTTATTGATCAAACGAGTAAAGAAGTAGAACGAAGAATAAAGAAAGCTTGGGCAAAATACTGGTCACTCACTATATATTCAAATCAAAGCTACCTATACACCTAAAAACTAAAGCCATGGACACCATTGTTTTGCCTACCTTACTCTACGGATGTCAAACCTGGACTCTAACTAAAGATACCGTTCAAAAAATTAATGTTTTTCAAAGGGCAACTGAAAGGAGCATGTTAAACATTAAACGAAAAGACAGGGTAAAAAACACAGCTCTAAGAAAAATAACAAGAGTAACCGACGCAGTAGAACTTGCATGCAGGCTTAAATGGAGATGGGCGGGTCACGTTACAAGGACTAGTGACAACCGGTGGAGCGAGAGGGTCCTTCACTGGTACCCTCGAGAAGCGAAGAGACCGCGCGGCAGGCCGCGGCGCCGGTGGGCGGACGACATCGTGGAGCTAGCCGGCCCGACGTGGACACGAGTAGCCAAGGAGAGAGACACATGGAAGGGGTTGGAGGAGGCCTATGCCCGGGGTGCTGGCCAGAGAACCTCCATGCGGTGCTCCCTGGGCAACAGCGGACGATCACACTTTTCGTTTCCCGTTTGGTGTGATCGTCCGGTGGCTAATAATCTGGCGGGAGTGGCGCTCCACATGCTCTCTGCCCTATCAGAGAGCATAGTGTGAGTCGAGAAGGAGAGCGGGGCTTGAGACTTCCACCACGGCGAACTGCTCAGCGCCGTAGGGGGACTAACAAGCCCTGCTGAGCGAGGAAGAAAAATGAGGGAAGGAAGGAGGAGAGATTGGAGAAGAAGGATGGCGACGAGATGGAGTGCGGGGATTGGGAGCTTCCCAATGGCACGTCCACGTGGGGATTGATGGCTCGGCTGATTAGAAACCCTGCGTTATTAGATGCCGGGAACAATAGTCCTGCCCACGGTTGGCTTGATGACTACGTCGCCAACCGTTGGGATCACAGGTCTACCCGGCTGATCCGAACCCGCAGGGGAGTAGATGCCGGGCTGTCATTTCTCCACGCTTTGCGGTCGGCTTGATGTCGCCGTCGCTGCCGCAATGGGCGTGCCGATGGGGCGCTCACAATGCCCCGTAGGAGAGGGTGGCAGTGTCCTATCCAGGGCACTGTCACACACGATCGCTGGGTGCTGCGGCCAAGGTGGAACGGCTAGTAGCACCTGGCGGTCGAGGAGGAAGGGGCGGGGACTTGACGCTTCCAACATGGCACGTTACGTGGTGCCATGTGGGGAGTGACAAGCCCTGCTCCCGCTCGACTGCTGGATGGGGCGGTCGAGGAGGAGAGCGGGCGGGGCCTCAAAGGTCCCACCACGGTGGATCACATACGCCGTGGCGGGGCCGATAGGCCCCGATCCGCCCTGCAGCACCGCTGCAGGACCCCGGGGTCGTTGGGTGCACGAGGCGGGGGCCTCGTGTAGTCACATAACGGCCCCGAGAAGGACGACGGAACGAGGTGTCCAGTTCCGTCGTCGGGCGTAGGAAGAGCCATCCGCGCTCAGGGGGGACTACCACCACCTGTCCCCCCGTGAAAAGGCTACACAGCCAATGCTGGGGGGGGTCGCGGAGAATTCCACAGGCTTACCCGCGACCCTCCTGCTATCAGCCGAGAAGGACACCGGCGGGGTTTTAGTTGGTGCGAACCCCACATAACCCTGCGGCTCCCCCCGGGGCTGCAGGGTACTCGTTAGGAGTTTCCCCGCCTTAAAAAAAAAAAAAAAAAAGGCCTATGCCCAAAAAATGGGTGATCTCAAATGAAAAAAAAATATAATGTTTTATAAAATAATAACTTTATAATTCACTTTTAACAAATTAACGAATTAATTCTATCTGTCGTACCTATTTGCATATATACTTACTTAACTATTAATTAATTAATTAATTTTAAATCAATCTTAGTAATTATTATTTTTAATTTCTCAATCAAGTGTAATATATTTGATACGTACTCTACTATTACTATTCTTACGGATTTTAAAAGTAATTACTTGGGTATAAAATTAAATAATTGAATTTATTAAATTTATAATTTTAGAATAACGCATGACAATTTTATATTATTTATTTGCAACTAAATTAAAAATATTACACCCTAGATTATTTTAATTTATCAAAATAAAAAATCAATCATAGAAATGAAATTTTATTAATATTAAGAATGCATGCAATACTGTTGTGATTATTTTATTAATAGTTGTACATACATGTTTTTGCTTGCAGTGTAATTGTATAACTACTTACTTTATTTATTTAATTTATAAATTGAAATGTATTATATTAAAATTGTAAAATGAAATGTAAATAATGCATGTTTTGAGATAAATAAAGGCTTTTTTATTATTATTATTATTATGTTTCTCAATACTCTTCGGTATCACGGGATGGAGCCCGGTCCTTTGAGAGGCGTGCGAGGGGACGAATCCAATTCGTAGAGGCCCTTTCGAGAGTTTTGCTATATTGTATATGGATCACCGACCAGGCACCGCCACTAAATGCACAAATAGATCATGCACCCAGAGGCGGCACCCAGAAGGTGATAGGAACTATTGTAAAATGGATGACAAGAATTGTTTTAGGGGGGTGAACTGTTTAATGGACCGGTTAACTGGTGCTATGGAGTGAAATACCGGCACGCCTGCCTTTAATGCAACATTTCACTGATTATCATGGCAGGCGGTGACTCGCTGTCCACTGGGTGGGCTTCCACTAAGTCGCCGATCTGTTGGCGACGGGTCGCAACACTGGGCGTGGACAGCTAAGGTTGTCGAGAGGTGAGACTGCGGGCAGCATAAGATGCACCCGGCGTTATGACATTTTACACTTCCAACCTGGAGCATAGGCTTCGCTCTTGCTACTCCATTCTGGCCGGCTGGTGAAGGCAAGCTCAGAGGCGGGGGGGGTGTGTGTGTGTGATGACTGCATGTGAGTGTGCGTGTGATGACTGCGTGTGTCCCCCTGGAGGTATAGGGTCCGTGGTGTCGCCACTCACCATCGACTCGCAACAAGCCGTCCCTGCGGTGACTAATTGCAATGGAAGTTCCAGACCGAAAGTACTGGAATTTCCACTGGGCGATGGGGTCGTCACATCCCTACGCCATTTTATTATTATTATTATTATAGTCTATAGCCATGACCTTGAAACCCATATCCAAAAAATAAAACTAATTTTTGACAAATTTCGGGAATTTAATTTAAAACTTCAACCTGATAAGTGTGAATTTCTGAGACGTGAAGTCTCTTATCTAGGTCATATTATTACCGATAAAGGTGTTGCTCCTAACCCCGAAAAAGTCAAGGCCATTTCCGAATTTCCCGTTCCCAAAAATCCGAAAGACGTAAAGTCTTTTCTTGGCTTAACTGGCTATTATCGCCGTTTTATAGAGAATTTCTCTAAGGTTACAAAACCTTTAACTTCTTTATTAAAAAAGGATACCCCTTTTCAATGGTCTCAAGAACAAGATATTGCTTTTAATTTTCTTAAAGAAAAATTGATCACTGCACCCTTACTACAATATCCTGATTTTTCTAAGCCGTTTATTGTTACGACAGATAGCTCCAACTTCGCAGTCGGTGCAATTCTTTCACAGGGTGATATCGGAAAAGATAAGCCCATTGCTTATGCGTCTCGCACCCTTAATAAGGCTGAGGGTAACTACTCTACAACAGAGAAGGAACTCCTAGCTATACTCTTCGGAGTTAATACTTTCCGCCCTTATCTATACGGCAATAAGTTTAAAATTGTTACCGATCATCGTCCTTTAGTCTGGCTATTTAATGCCAAGATCCTGGAGGCCGTCTACTTCGTTGGCGTTTAAAGTTAGAGGAGTACGATTATGAAATCGTTTATAAACCCGGTAGAGTAAATTCCAATGCCGATGCTCTATCTCGAAATCCAATCAACGCCATTTCTCATTCGAGTTTACATAATTGTTCTTAAGACCAATATTTAAAAAAACAATTTACAAATTCTGTATCAAATGATACTCAAATCGAAGAACATAATGAACCTTTACATTTAACCAAGCATAAATTAGTCGCCTGTCCGACATCTCTAGACTTTGATAACTCTATGCCATATTGTGAACAATTATTGTCTTTAGTAGACAATTCTGCTGACTTGCTATCAGCCGAGCGCGAGCCCGAGACCGTGCTTGCTATCGATTCTACTAACAAAATATTATTCTTTTTATTTACTAAAGTTCATCATTATGACGAAACGTCTTATAGAATAATTTAAAAAGTTTTAATGAAGTAACGAGATATTGTTATCTCTAAAGATCAATCAGATCTCGCTATCTCAGATTTTTCAGAACCTTTTACAAAATTATCATTTACAACAATTTATAATATGATTTCATTTATTTTTCATGGCACTAATATTAAAATTCATATCTATAAAAATCAAATTATTTACCCAACCCCTGCCGAGGTTCCTAGAATTTTAAAAGAAAATCACGGTACCACTATAGCTGGTCACCCAGGCATTCAAAGAATGTTTAACAGTATTAGGGCCTCTTATTATTGAAAAGGCATGCGTTCAGACATTGAAAGTTTTGTTAAAGATTGTGCCCTTTGTAAAATTAATAAGCCATTACGCACTTGTAACAAGGCTCCTATGGTAATAACTTCATCCAGTACTAAACCTTTTGTAAGGTTAGCTCTAGACCTTGTTGGCCCTTTGCCTGAGGCTGGACTTCAAAAGTTTAAATTTATCTTAACTCTTCAAGATGACTTAACTAAATTTTCTTGCGCTTACCCCATGATCACAACCGATGAAGTTGCGCGTAATTTAATTCATTTATTTTCTTATTTGGTTTTCCTAAGATGATACTTACCGACCAAGGTACATGTTTTACCTCTGAGTTATTTAAACAATTAACAGATATTCTTAAAGTTAAATCTCTATTTTCTACTCCGTATCATCCACAAACAAAGGGCGCGCTTGAACGCAGCCATGCAACTCTTAAAGAGTATTTAAAATCCTTCGTTAATGACAATCAATCTGATTGGCATTGTTATCTCGCTACAGCTATTCTATCTTATAATACTACTCCACACTGTACAACACAGTTCACTCCTTTCGAGTTACTTTACGGTTATAAACCGTCCATCCCTAGTAGTGTTTATGAATCTAATAATGGTACTACTTATCAAGAGTACATTCGAGCTCTCCAATACAGAATGAGATACAGCCGAGAACGAGCTCTCGAAAATATTCTTAAAAGTAAAGAGTCTTCTAAAAATTATTATGATGCTTCAACTAAGAAAATTAATTATAAAACTGGAGATTTTGTATATTTAAAACAGCATCATCGACCCCGCAAAGCATTGTCCCCTGTTTGGAAAGGACCTTTCAAAATTATGAAAGTTCACGATAAAAATAACGTTACTATTTGTGTTAATAGGAAACACGTGAAATATCACGTTAACGAATTAAAACCGGCTTGATAGATTATTATTTATATATTTGTTTCAGGTTTCTACAATTTCGGGCATCTGTTTCAGAGCCACTTATAACTGAAATCATTCACAGTCCAGGAATTTATTTTGACCCGACTTCTGTTGCTTATTTTTATGATGACTACTGGAACGTCGTTACTCATGTCGAGGTCTTGCCCATCAAGCCTTATTTAGAAAAAGTTCAACAATCTATGACTAGTATTTCTTATCTTTGCAAGCAAGCTTCAAGCTTAGCTTATAACGTTGATTGTAAAGACACTTTTAGTCCTTTAGAAATTTTACTTAATGCTGACATACTTACTTAAATACGAATCTTTATTTCACATTATTTCTTTAGAACCTCCGACTCGTTTTAAAAGATCATAAGAGTTCGGTGGTGAAATTTTAAAGTTTTTCTTTGGTACTATGGATGCAGAGGATGCCAGGAAATATGATGCTGCCATCTCTGCTTGTAAACAAAACGAAAACGAAATGTTTTCTTTAATGAAGGATAATATTTATGTTATTCAATCAACTATAAATAATTTTAATGTTTCTATGCGTAAACTTAATGATAACGAAGAAAAAATTAATAATTTAATTATGAAATTAAATTTAGTAAGTACTTTCAGATAATGCTAGAATAAATAATAATTTTATAAATGTTGCTAAGATTAACGGATGAGTTAATGTCCTCGAAAGTTCTTTATTAGCTATTTCTAATATTTTAGATGCTATCTTAAACTCTATTTTATTTTCTAAGTCTAATATTTTACACCCTTATATACTTACCCCTTCTAGGTTATTTGATGAATTATCTACTAATAGTAAATCAATTCAGAAAAATGTTGATTTTCCTGTCCCTCTTACCCTAGATAATATACATACAATTATTGATGTATCTAAGCTGACATCATATTATTTCAATAATAAATTAATTTTTATTTTACAAATTCCTTTAATCAACCCTTTGAAGTTTAATGTTTATAAAAATGTAGCTCTGCCTACCCCTCACGATAAAAGTTTCCAAACTTATGCTCTCATTCAACCTACTAAACTTTTCATGGCATACAGATGACAGATTGAATTATGCACTTTTAGATAGCCTTAGTGATTGTAAAACTATTAGTCATGATTATATTATTTGCCCTTTTGTTTCTGTTTTGAGTACAATTAATAATCCTTCATGTGAAACTAAACTTTTAACTGAAGTTACTTTGTCACTTCCGGAAATTTGTAATTGTTGTGATTTTTGGGATTTGAGTAGAATTTAGATTTAAGTAAAATAAAAATAGACTTTGTTCTACGAGGTGTTTTTATTAAGTATCACTGTTTTCACAAACAAATTTGTTACATGTCACTCACATCAATTTGACTTTTGATTATCCTGTTAAATATAGAAATAAGTACCTAATACAAAAGAGTACTACTATTTCAACATCCGCCCTTAATCAAAATCAAAGTACAAAAAAAAAAAAATCACCACAAGAAATTTCAGAAAAAAACAAATAGTCGATATAAAAAATAACTAAAGTAAAAAAAACTAAATAAGTACACCTTAACAAATACCTAAACCTGTTACACAACGTTTATGTGCAACAGAACCTAACGGTTTTGTTAATACATCTGCAGGCATACTTGACGTACTTAAGTATTTTACATCAACTATGTTCTCCGACACTTTCTCCCTGATGAAGTGGTACTTCGTGTCAATATGTTTAGTGCGTCCGTGGTGGACAGGATTCGCGGTAAGTTTTTGCGCACTCTGACTGTCGTTGAAAATAGTTACAGTGGCATATAACTTACCCGTGATCTCGCATATAAAGCGACGTAAGTAACAAGCCTCCTTACATGCAGCTGTTAAAGCCATATATTCTGCTTCAGTTGAGGACAGCGCAACAGTTGGTTGCTTCTTAGATTCCCAAGAAACTGGACCATTCGACAATCTGAAATAGTACCCAGTATAAGAACGACGGTCTCGAATACAATTTGCCCAATCGGCATCAGCATAGCCTTGCAATGGCAAATCACTCTTCTTGTAAGTAATAGACCAATCTATGGAACCTTTCAAGTACTGAAGAATTCGCTTAGCAGCTAGCCAGTGAGCTTTTCCGTAACATGTATTGAATTGACTCAAGCAACTCACAGCAAAAGCTATATCTGGCCTAGTGTTTGTCGCCAGGAACATGAGGGAGCCTATCAAGCTCTGGAAAGGATAATTGGACTCAGCCTCACCTTTATTTACCTCAAGCTTTGTACCTCCGATAGCCATCGGGGTCTTCACAACCTTACAGTCTTGCATACCATACTTCTTTAGCAGTTCTTTGATATAGGAAGACTGATTTATCTGCACACGCTCGCAATTCCTAAATAATAACGCAACTCGCCTAAATCTTTTAGTGAAAAATATTTACATAAGTCACGTTTGACAATGTCAAATGACTTTTCTTGTCTATAAAAGACAATAATGTCATCGACATAGACAGCCAATATGACTAGTTCACACCCAAAATGTTTAGTGTAAATGTCGAGGCCAAATCGTTAAATTGGCCATTTCATGATCTGGCCGGCCATTTCATGAAAAGTGCACATTTCATGAAGTGGCCAATATTCCTTCGGCCAGATCGTCGAAACCTCAACGTGTAACGATTTGGCCGACCACGTTTGGCCAAATCGTTGTTGTGTAACAAAAAAAATAAAATTCCATTATTTAAGTTGTAAAATTCCCCGTACTAGCTAAATATAAATAATCTAACTCAGAACACAATAACAAGTAAAAAAAAGTTATTTTACTATAATTCGACCTTTAAAAAATCGTTCGGAACTCCATGGTTTTTGAAGTTGCTTTTGTTTATCGATTGGTTTGTATAAAACTCACAAATCTTCGAATCAAAACGTTCTGTACTTACTTTTATCGTCTTTTTCCTCACTTAAATTCATTTTTTTTTATTTTATTATTGTAAACCGTAATGGCGCGTCACATCAAATCACACAACACACGCTACAACAGCGCCACTAGCGGAGAAATTTTTAACTATTCAACGATATGATCGCTAACGTTTGGCCATTTCATGAAATAGTCATACGATCACTTGGCCAAATCGTTGAACGTTGAGATTTTAACGATCTGGCCGAAGGAATATTGGCCACTTCATGAAATGTGCACTTTTCATGAAATGGCCGGCCAGATCATGAAATGGCCAATTTAACGATTTGGCCACGACATAAACACAAGGTTCAGACACAGACCTGCTAAAACCAATCAACGACAAGGTTTTGTTGAGCTTATCATTCCAAACTCGGGGAGCTTGCTTCAAGCCATACAGCGACTTTCGCAACAAGCAAACTTTATCTTCCCCCCCTTCAACGAAACCTTCTGGTTGTGTCATAAACACCTCCTCTTCTAAATCTCCGTTAAGAAACGCTGTATCCACATCCATATGTTTCATCTTGAGATGGGTATCTGCTGCTAAGGCAAATAGGGTTCTCAAAGATGAATTTCGGACGACAGGAGCGAAAGTTTCATGATAATCGATTCCTTCCTTTTGTGTAAAGCCCTTGGCTACTAGCCTGGCCTTATACTTGAGGATATTACCATGCGCATCCTTCTTTAGCTTGTAGACCCATTTACAAGGAATAACCTTCTTGTCAGGCTTATTGGTTAATTCCCACGTCTGCAATTTCTTAAGAGAATTTATCTCGTCTTTCATTGCTGCCTTCCATTTATCGGAATCGGGGCCATTTATCGCATCACGATAAGTAAGAGGTTCTTCTAAATTATCCTCTACATGATAGGTGAGAAAATCAGGAGGTCTTCTGTCTCTTGAAGGATATCTCCGCCCTTCATTAACAGTCTGTGATTCGACTTCTTCTTCAAGCTCATCACAACCAGCTCCAGAGATTTCTCCCACATCATCACGAGCAGAATCATCTGCATCTGCGAAGTCTTCGTCACCTGAAGCAACTCTTTCTATTGCATCATCATTATGAGCAAAGATTGGTTCCTCAATTTGACGAACTTCTTCTACTGCTATAGAATCTACTGGTAAGGGATCTGTAGCAACAATATGTGGCGCGGTATTGTCGAATATAATACCGTCATCATTCACCATCTCATCAATTGCTTCCTGTAAAATAGGGACAGCCGCCGGAATGTCACCCGCCGAAGATTTATTAGTCTTCAAACCTGTGAAGCAATCTTCATAAAATACGACGTCTCTGGATTTTACTAATCTCCTTGGATTCGCAGCTTCACGAAGAAAATATGCATTAGGATTATCAGAATATCCTACAAAAATATGTTCATTCGCCTTACTATCTAACTTACTTCTATGACAAGATGGAATATTTACAAGTGCTCTACAACCGAATACCCTAAGATGACTCAAATTAGGCTTGGTACCATACCACTTTTCAAAAGGTGTACCACAACCCAATGCTCTATGTGGGCTTCTGTTTTTAAGATAAACTGCAACTGCAAATGCGTCTTCCCAATAGGCTCTAGGAAGTGAGCTCTCACACAACATCGAACGCGCCTTCTCCACAACAGATCTATTAGTGCGTTCTGCAACGCCGTTCTGTTGGGGGCTGTGAGGAACTGTTGTTTGATGAACTATACCCTTAGCAGTTAAATGGTCAAGAAAACTTTTGTTTACGTATTCTGTACCATTATCACTCCGTAAAACTTTAATCTGAGCACCAGTCTGCCTTTCCACGAATGATTGAAACGCGCAGAACTTATCCTTAACCTCTGTCTTTGAAGAAATGAAATAAGCGAATATCATCCTCGAATAATCATCAATAAAGAGTAAAACATACTTGTTACCTTTAAAGGATGGTACAGACATCGGTCCACATACATCAGAGTGAACCAACTCTAATATCTTTGTACCCTTCTCATACGGAACTCGTTTAAAAGGTT
Source organism: Euspilapteryx auroguttella (assembly GCA_951802225.1). NCBI lineage: Eukaryota > Metazoa > Arthropoda > Insecta > Lepidoptera > Gracillariidae > Euspilapteryx > Euspilapteryx auroguttella. The sequence continues at coordinate 5,243,565 of OX637645.1, forward strand.
TTCTGGCTTGCTTACCTTCAACACATGCAACGCAACTTCTCTCATCAACGCCAGTGTAGTCAACACCGACACCGCCATTCTTCAATTGATTCATGCCATAACGACACAGATGACCCAACCTCCTATGCCATAATTGGAATCTAGAACTAGAGTCAGAGTGCACATCGTAAGCGTCAATATGAGGGGCGTTATTGGTAGTACAATCTAAAGTGTACAGACCACCACAGGGAGAACCGTGTAGAACAGGCCTACCTGTATAAGAGAAAGTGTTTGAGTTGAAGAAGTTACAACCATTTATATCAAAAAGTACACTAAATCCTTTATCTACAACCTTTTTTACAGAAATCAAGTTCGTATTTAACTCCGGTACAAACGTAACATCATTAATACTATCTACTATACTCTTAGTATTAATACTGACATTACCACCACTGGTACATTGAATCTCTTCACCATTAGCAACGGTAACCTTACCACCGTTCACAGACTTCACATCCGATAGCCAGTCCAACCTTGACGTCAAGTGTGTTGTCGCTCCCGAGTCGATAAACCATACGTCCTTCTTGTTAGTTAAAGCCAAGGCCGTCAAAGCGGTACTTTCTCCAGCTTTTCCTTTCCTTTTACGAAGTGGACAATTTGGCCTCTTATGACCAGGTTTTTGACAATCGTAGCACACCACAATTCTATTAACCGTCTTTGGATGATTTCTCGCTTTTAAAGCAGAAGCCGTTTCTGGCTCATCACTACGCGATACCTCATTCAAGAGCTTTGTCTTAACAAGTGTAGTTGTTATCTCCACGTTGCTGTTCTCTAGACCCATAATCATTGGTTCGTACTTCGCCGTGAGTCCTCCTAATAATATTGCCGCTACTGAAGCATCGTCTATCTTCTTGCCAATATCGTCTAGATCTAGGACATTACTTAGCACTGCATTGATGTACGTCTCCATATTATCGTAGTCCGAGAGATTCATTCTGTACAACTTACGTTCAAGCGCTAGCCTTCGTCCCATGCCACGGTCTTCATAAGCATTCTTTAAAGAATCCCATGCTTCTTTTGCTGAAGCCGCACTTCGGACATGCGTTATTGCCGGACCATCCAACGTCAAGCATAGTTTCGCCAACGCCTTTTTATCGTTGCGAATTCTACTTGCTGCGGGCGTGGTATCCCCTTCCGGATAACCAACTACTGATTCCCATAGGTCCTCGTGGATGAGGTAATTTCGCATTTTAAATTTCCACGTCGGGTAGCCTTCTCTACTACACAGACGTATATTATTTGGAAGACTGGAAACCCTACCATCCACCATTCGATCACCGCTAGCCATGATACTGTCTTTTGAAAAACACAATTAATTCGTAGACCAAAAACTAAAACTTTACTACTTTAGTATTCAATCTAATTCCACAATTATTCGTGCTGATAACGTGTTGTAATTTTTGGGATTTGAGTAGAATTTAGATTTAAGTAAAATAAAAATAGACTTTGTTCTACGAGGTGTTTTTATTAAGTATCACTGTTTTCACAAACAAATTTGTTACATGTCACTCACATCAATTTGACTTTTGATTATCCTGTTAAATATAGAAATAAGTACCTAATACAAAAGAGTACTACTATTTCAACAGTAATTCTAAGTTATTATATGGTAATATTAATTTATGGCAAAAATTACATAATGGTAATCATTTATTTATCCAATCTAACTCTCGTAAACTTACAGTAAAATGTTCAAACGAAATTAAGGATTACAGTCTTTCAGGTACAGGTATTTTACATCTTGAAAATGATTGTGTCGCATACTTTCAGACTTTACAGTTTACACCTACTCGTGTTTTTACTTCAACTGTACCGAATCAACTTTCAATCGATTTTGATATTACAGAAGATGACTGTTGTAAAAGAAGTTTAATCAATAATAGTATTCACAATTTATCTCCGATTTCTTTGTCAAAAATAAATTTAGAATCTTTAAATTATGCCTCTCATAAATTAGATCATTTAGAAAATCAGATAAATCAAGCTCAAAACCAATCGCATTTTGTTAAATATGAAACTTATTATTCAGTTACTTTTTATTTTGTAGTTTTTATTATTTTTGGATTTTTACTTTATAAAATATATAAGCGTTGTTTTAATCGTAATCTTAAAGATAAAGATCAGGACGCTTCTAATTGCATTAAAATTTATAATCAATGTTTTAATAAAACTGTTAAAAAGGATGATATTCATACCTCAATTGAACTTACCCAAATTTCAGATGATTCCGAAAATGATCATAAGTCAATTAAAGCTTGCCTGAACTTTCATTATCTAAAGATAAGTTTGTTACATTTAAGAGATGTGGATCATCCACTCGTAATTTGTCTAATTATTAATTTTAATTTTTCTTTTTAATATTTTTTAATTGTATACTCACTCACAGGTTTTTCATACAGTTTCACCCTTCATTATTTTTGTATAAAATTTCATCCTTCGGTTATTTTTTTGTATAACCTTCGTCTAAAAGGGGGATCTGTTATAAATTAAAATACTATTGAATTTAACCTCTATCAGCATTCTGGATAATTCCATTGTTTGTTAAATTAAATTAATTATTTCTCCATTTTATTTTCTGTCGATCATCATTTTTGAACTGTCATGTTTTAGTGCATAACAGTTTTAGTCAGTCTTACCGTAACCGCCGTGTTGTAAACCTGCCTATATCTAATAAACCATTGTGAGTGTAACAAAGTTTTTTTTTAAAAGTCCCGCGGGAGAGACCCCATAACAGTTCGATGCACTGAATATTGGCATTTTCAAAATTTCGAAGCCGTGACTTTTTCGGCCCCACTGACGCACACTCAATGATGGACACCCTATTCGTTTTAACAAGGAAGATTTTGATGTGGATTATTTTTTTAAGATTGATCCTGGAGTAACATAGCTAAACTAGATCGAATGTAGGTACCTCGTAAGTATTATTTTCATTTAAATACGCTGGTAGTTTAAACGACGTAAATAGAGCTATGTTTGTTTTACGCAAAAATATGAGCTATAGGTGGCCGGGCTGAAAATCATACACGACGCTGTAAACTAAAAAACAAAAAGTTATTTCAAGAAATTAAGAGGTGCGCCTGGCCCGGCCACCACTCCTATGGCTTTAGGACCAATAGAAAATAAATATCGACGCTGGAAAGGAAGAAGTACCTAAGCGACATTATGCCTAATGTTCAGGAGAGCTATTTGAAAATCTTGTTTTTGAAAAAAAAATCATAACTATTTTCCTAATTACTCTACAACTGTGAAACCTACATTGCAGACAAACTGATTTTTTCCGCTTTTTTTAATATTAATAGTGTAAATAAAAACGTATTATTTTAGGAGATAGTGTCGCTTAGGTATTTTTAATATAAAAATAGTACCTGGAAAAAATACCCAAGCGCCCAGGCAAAATATTTATCGTCCTAGATAAAACAACACATAGTGATTTCAATACATGTCTTAGGCATGGAAAAAATACTGAAATTAACATTTTATTATCACTGCATATTAGTAAAGATGGCTAAATGCTTCAGTTTACTAAAATATTCCTTAGATAAACTTACTTTTGAAAAAATCGAGTACTTTATAAACCCATTAAAAATAATTTAAAATCAAAAGTAAATAACGTTTTACCAACATATGAATAAAGTTAAAACGATAATTTTGAGGGATATTTCATATAAAATACAGTGAACTAAATTGCACAAATAAATCCATAACTTCAAGTGTAAAACTACTAGAAAAACTTTAAAATAGCAATATGTGGAGCTGCTATACGTTAAAAGGTATATAACACAATAACACACAATTAAAAATTATAATGGGTACTTGTCTGGAGAATCGAGAGTGCTGAGTGTGAGTTTTTTCCTCACTTTTGGGCATGTTCACATAAACTTATTTTTTGCAAGGAACGTTAATTCCATTAATTAAAATCATTTACTTCATATCTTGACAATTTTTACTTTTTACTTTTTACTTTACTTCGTCCAGTGTTCTGCGCACGCTGCGCGAAGTTTGTATACGTTTGCGGGTAGCTCAACAATCGACGTTGGAACTCACACTCGAGACTGACGCTATCAGAGGAAGAATATAAAGTATTCATTACCTACCTACGTAGTATTTAGAATTATTACTGGTTTGAGATCTCAGATTACCTACAGTCATACTACTCTCTCTCTGCTCTGCAGTAGTATCTCATCTCTTTCTGCGCCCAATAATATGCTACAAGACCTACGATAAAAATGTTATTCATGGTATTAGATACTCAGCATCTCATCACGAAATATGATACTACATGAAATTAAATCTATTTCCTCACAAATTTCGAACTGTCCCCATAATTTTTGTTTTCATGTTAGGAAGAAACGTTTGTATCCAAAATATCGTGATAATAACATCTCAGATACTCAATGCTCATGTTCTTTGAGAGCTACTAAGGCTATACTTTACGCGAGGACGTAAAGAACTTGTCTTCAGATTTAGTTAAGTCGCAAAAGGGCCGCGCTGGAGGTCACATGGTCTGAAAGGCAGATACCCATAGGTTTGAACGATACGAAAGGTATTTGAATGGCATTAATAGGCACCCTATCAGAAGATCTGGTCGCAGACCTTTGTTTTTTAGAGGAAGCCACTGGCGGTCAATTCTTTTTTCAATTAAAATGCTTTTATTGATCCCTAAAACCCTTGACGTACCAACTAATATATTAATAAGTCTTTTTAGGTGGCCACACGTTGAAGGAACGGGTACTTAAATATAATGTCTCCTGCCACAGAATACCTACACCTGCTGCTCCTGCAATAATATATTGTCGTACATCATCTGCATCATTTTAATTTAGCTAAATAAACTTAGTAAATACTTAACAAACAAGTTTGGTAAAGGTAAAAGCTGTCACTACTAGTCAACCCAACATTCACCATATTTTTTATATAATAATACGAATAAAATGTTCGGTACTTAGTTAACTTTCATAGCGTTGTCATCAGAGAAGATAGTCGCTTGATTCCCTGGGTAAAGATATCTGCCCAATTTAGAGAGGCGTTTATTCTTTCCTATAACCCATTGATAAACTTATTTATTGCCGTGTGGTGACGGCAAAAAATTCTACCACCCCATTTACTATCGTGGGTGTCGTATAAGGTGACTAATTTTCGAAGCACGGGCAGCAGCATCCTTCGTTGATCAAAACAAAAATTAATTTTAAACAACTATGCTATATAAAACCCGCCTGCCAAGCGTGGCGATTATGGTAAACTCCTCATTTTTTGTTCCGCTCGAAGGAGCGAGGGGGGTATGTGGAGCTTGCACCCACTCAAACCCTCCGGTGGCCGTGTCAGCGTTTTTTGGAAAGGACCCTGGGAACCACTGATTATCAGCGTCCGATGTCCTTCCCATGTACAGCTTCGTGTTCGGGGATGCTTGTTATTCCCTACTCTTCTCGCCTCTAAAGATGCGGCGGCTCAGTGCCACACGCTGTGCCGCCGCCCTTCACGGGCCCGTTTGATCAGTGTGACGGTCGGCGAACCCCCCTCCTCACAAGGTTTGTCCTTGTGGTGATCGCTGGGCGAGGCCTTTGTCCAGGCTGCGATGATGATGATTGATGCTAGAGTTAGTAACTGCAAATGTTGCTGAATCACTAATATAATCCTTACGATTTTGCGAACCGTAAGATGAAAAGTAAGACCTGTTGAAGGTTTCGGTGGTGCACTGGATGAGGGTCGCACGGGTTAACTAATCAGTAGGTCGTTCATTGGATGGGGCATATGTCCAATGGTGGATGCATTTCGGCCGATAAGGTGATGATATCAACGTCTCCACTTTCTTTGGGTAAATAGCCCGATTTTAAAATTTATTTCATTCTTTATATTTTTGAAATAAAATATTCATAGAACTACATTAAAATCATGAGACTCTTATCCATTTGCCATATATGTTGAGAATCAGAAAAAGTTTACATCTATGATTTTGGCTTAAAACTCAGTGGAAACGGATTTAATCCTATTGAACGACATAGAATAAAAATTCGTGTTGAAACCAATCATTAGACACGCATGTTGATTGATTTGCATTACTCTTATTTGTATTGTACAAAAAAATATAGCAGTTAGTAACTGTATTATTTTCCTAACCAAATCAAATTAATTGGTAGCACTGCGAAAAACTTTAATTTCAAATACAAAATAATCCTGTTAAAGATGCTTAAGCGACGGCCCAATTAATATTGACGGTGCGTACGCGCTACCTAAATAACAATTTAAACCGCAAATACTGTTTTTTCGTTACCAACCACCATGCCATAAATATTTACAGCCCGGGCAAGCGACATATGCTTGGTATCGCAATATGCTTAAATCATGAATTATTATAATTGTGTTTTCATCAGAAAATACCTAAACGCCAAATTAAATCGAAAAGTCGGCAGGTAAAAGTACCCAAGCGACATCTAACTTTTATTATATTTTCCTTATAAAATACCTTATCTATCGTTTAATTAAAATAAGTTCTGGAAAAAAATAACTAAGTTCCATATATAAATTAATAAAAGATGGTCAAAACTATCTTCATTCTCCATAAAACATTTTATATTCCAGGAAAAAATACTTAACCAGAATTACAAAAGACATTTGGAGTAGGGTAAACATACCTTAGCAATAATTTAATTTTGAAAATTTCGACAAAAACTATCCAAATAAAAAAATAAAAAAATTTAGATACCTAAGTAAAAAAATAATAAAAAAGATCGAAAACTTGTCGCTTGGTCGCCATAAAAAGATGGAAAAAGAGGGAAATCTAAAATACCTAAGCGACATAAATTTCATCGTAGAGACATGAGAGTAACACCAAAAGACGCAGAAAAATCTGACGATTCCAACAAGGTATATAACTCAATATCGACCATCTTGTCGCTTAGGTACTTTTTCCTTTCCAGCGTCGATATATAATTGCATTTTCTTAGATAAAATAAATAAAAATTGATAATCTATACCAATATTATAAAGAGGAAAGATTTGTTTGTTTGTAACGAATAGGCTCCGGAAATACTGAGCCGATTTAAAAAATTCTTTCACTGGTAGGAAGCTACATTGATCCCAAGTGTCATAGGCTATATAAGATTTTCAAAAAAATTAGGGATCCTTACCTAAACTCAAATAATGTAACCCGAGGTGCAATATTTTTTCCGTTGTTTACATATTTGGTAGGTGGTTTGTTGTTGTTGTTTGTTTTTTATTCGGCCATTCTGTGCAGTCAAAATAACATAGTCTATAGAGCCAAGTCTTTTGTAGTACTTACTTATCTTATATTCTATGGCGTAACGAAGTAAGCCGGGAAAGCTCGTTGTTTATAAAATGTATTTAATCTAAAACTCAACAAAGTCTGTCATATAAGGGCCGGAGTTTAGGCTGTTAAGTAAGAATTTAAACTCATTTTCATGACTAAACATCAATAAGAAGATTCTTACAGTGTAAAATATATTATTAATAAAGTGTACTAATCTTTTTTTTTAATGACACCAATGGATTTATTTTTCTTACACCTATTGATGATGATGATGATGTCCTCTTATCCCTCATCAGGGACATAGGGCTCTCAGTAAAGCTCGGCACTTGCTCCTGTCTTGGGCAACCTCCTCCATCTCGCAACACGGTGCTCCGAGTGTGGGAGCCTCTTGTTCGACCGTGCGGCGCCAGGTCTGCTTAGGGCGGCCGACTCTGCGACGTCCTTGTGGGCACCAATTAAGGGCTATCTTCGACGGATGGTCGTCTGGTCTCCTCAGTGTGTGGCCTATCCAACGCCATTTCCTTATCTTGATCTCCAAGTCAACAGGTTTCTGGTGCGTGCATACTTACTTATAATTATTTGTATATAAATGTGAGTAATAAAAGATTGTTTTATTTAGTTCGCTTTTTATTTATATAAAAAAATACCGATTCCCGTTATTCGCACCTTAAATGATGGACACCCTATTCGTTTTAACAAGGAAGATTTTGATGTGGATTATTTTTTGAAAGATTGATCCTGGAGTAAAATAACAAAACTAGATCGAATGTACTCTCCATTTCAAAACGATGGTCGTTTAAACGACGTAAATAGAGCTATGTTTGCCAAAAATATACATAGCATATATAGGTGGCCGGGCTGAAAAACATACACGACGCTGTAAACTGAAAAACAAAGAGTTATTTCAAGAAATTAAAGAGGTACATATAATCTGTTACGGAATATCTTTTGTTTTTGGTAGGTGTTGCCTGTTGCCCCAAGCTTACATACATAATTTTGCAGTACCTAATTTGTACATTGAAAACCGTTCAGCCCGGCCACCAAGTAGCACTTGTAACTCACTATCAATGGCAAATTTTGTGATCGTAACAAGGTACATATGCTATTCGACTGTGGTACATAAGTTTTATATACGAATATAACTAATGGATTACGTGGTTAGAGAGGTAAGTATTGGGTGGCCGGGCTAGCGAAACGATTTCAGCCCGGCCACACCGATTTGCGTTTTTTTCTGCAACTAGCGAGGTACAATCACGGACTAGGAGGCCGTAACAGATTTGTCTATGGTTTCGTCAGCCCTAGACTGTATTACCAAAGAACATGAACTATTTTGCAATACAGAAAATCCGGAAGTGTTACGCCGATCGTGTCCGCCACTGTACATATGAAATGAATGAGGTACCTATGATCCTACCATATGATCGGGAAGATGAGCTCTATCGAATGTAAATGGTCCTAAAGCCATGAGTGAGTGGTGGCCGGGCCAGGCGCACGATCATATGAAATCATGTCAGCCTCCACGTTCACTACTGGACATACAGACCTACCCCACATTGTAGCGAGTTCTGCTTTAATTGCCAGTTGCTTGTCGGTTTGTGAATTGCTGGTCGGTTGGTGATCGCATACGCTGCTTGCTGTTTCCCGGACACCTGCCTTTTATGACATCCATAGATGGGGTGGTGGTATTGTGCCGCCACCACATGGCTTGATGTAACTTTTATAAATAAAAAAAAACTTTTTATAAAAATTAAACCGCCGAAAAAACTGAAAAGCATTAAATAATAGGGAAACATTTTCTATTAGGCCTTAATTTACTCACTTCTTAAAGTAATTTTGGATTACCAAGAAATTTTAAGTCGGCGCCACACCACACAAGCAAATTCATTATCTATGTAAAGCGCGATGCGCAGCGGCATACGTTTTTCGGTTATTTCTTTGAATTTCAGGTAATTTAGTGATCTTTATTCGTTGATTCTGTGGCACCGACTCAAAATTTCTTGGTAATCCAAAATTACTTTAAGAAGTGAGTAAATTAAGGCCTAATAGAAAATGTTTCCCTATTATTTAATGCTTTTCAGTTTTTTCGGCGGTTTAATTTTTTTATAAAAATTTTTATTTTTTGCTTTTCAGTTTTTTTTGGGCTAATTTTTTGACCCCAGCTAATCATACTTCACCGGGTGGTCGCACCCCACAAGGTGGCCACACAACCTGGTGAAGGTTGAGGGACTTAACAGGATGAGGTTCGATCACGACCGGTCGGTGAGGCGATTTGTGAGGGAGGCCTATGTCCAGCAGTGGACGTCTTTTGGCTGATTTTATTTCATTTCCAAAGATATTGTAAGTAGGTATCAAAAGTTATAATGTAACACGGAAATGCAACCTGTGAGTGGATAAATCGACCCGCCGACCAAAAAGTCACCCCTATTTTCCCACCCTTAGGGTGGGAATTTTATTTCCAAATTTTTATGGGACCAACTTCAAGGTATACCCTGTCGATTAAAAAAAGAATTATCAAAATCGGTCCACACAGTAAAAAGTTATGCGTGATCATACATAAAAAAAAAAAAAAAGAAAAAAATATATATATATACGCGACGAATTGAGAACCTCCTCCTTTTTGTTTTTTCGTCGGTTAATAAACTCTGCCCAAAACTCTACACAAAATAAGTTATTAACAAATTCATTTGATAGTTTTATATTGTTCTAAAATTTTACAATCACGCACATACACACAGGTAAATGATACTAAGAAACGCTTCAGACCGAACCATGTCGTTTTTTCTGGAGGTGAATTATGCATGTATCGCAGTTTTGTAATGTAGATACTAGAAATCCTGTCACTCTAATAACATCAAATATTTAAAGAAATTAAAATTACATTTATCAGGAAAACAAAATTGATGAAAAATATTTTTATTAAAGAAAATAATACTTGAATATTGATTAAAAAATTATTCCGATTAATCTTTTCTTCTTATGAATAAAATTTAATAAATCAAGAGATTACACATTTATGTCCTATAACTAGAATCTACGAAAATGTTCTTAAAATTAACTTTTATGTTGTACATTGTTAAAAAGAAAAAGGTTAGCCCAATATTTTAACAACTTGAAAATGTTAAACGATTAATGTACAATGTTCAAAAATAAATGCATTTGAATCACAAAGGGTTGATTTACGACCAGCCTAAAAATTTGCGTTTGAAATACATTATCATTCTATTAAAATTTTGGGTCAATCTCCATAGCTCATTTGCCGAGATATTTATATAAAAAAAACAGTGAACCCAAAAATTTGTGTTTTTGAGTAGGTAGCTAGCTGTAGTACCTCGACAGATATGACAAGAATTACAATAATCCTGAAAAAAAAAAGTCACTAAACAGTGAGTGTTTCAGATTGTGTGTCACAAAAATAACACACTACTGGTCAGAGCCCTCTTCCTCCTCATCTTCGTCCTGTTCCTCTTCAGTGGAGGCTGCATCCTTTTTGGGTGGTGGGGCATCCTTGCGAGGTCTACCACGCCCTCGGCCTTCTCCTGTTGACTGTAATTGAAAACATTTTTTTATTACATCAATACATAGTATAAAATAAAGTTGCTTTTTCGCATCTGTCCCTATGTATGCTTAAATCTTTAAAACTACGCAACGGATTTTGATGCCGTTTTTTTTAATAGATAGAGTGATTTAAGAGAAAGGTTTATAAGTATAATTCATGCACAAAATAGTTATAGATTAATTAGGGGGTACGAAGTTCGCCGGGTCGACTAGTTACTTATATAAAAACAAACAAATATGAGTACTACTTAAGTAAATAAAATAATAAATATTAATGTACATAACCAAAATAAACTCTTCATCATCATTGTAACAAAACTTACTTTTGATTTAGGAGGAGCCGCCTTCTTCTTAGATCCCTTGGGTCGTCCACGGCCTCGTTTAGCTACTGGTGCTTGTTCATCATCAGAAGATTTGGCAGATTCTTTTGCCTTAGGTGCTGCAGGTCTTCCTCTCTTCTTGGTGTCAGCTTTTGCCTCCTAAAATTTTTTTTTATAATTAAGTCGTAAATAAGTAAGTTTACTACTGAACAGCTAAATATTTTTTAAGAAAAAATCTTAACAGTTTGAGTTCCATTTGCTTTAGGTCTTCCACGCCCCTTCTTCTCCACTACTGTTGACCCGTCATCAGACATGTTGACTCAACTAGATCTACAAAGTGACCTAAAATGAAAAAAAAAAACAAAGTAAGTAAATACCTAGCTATACTAAACAATATACTTAAATAAAAAAACAAAAGCCTACAGTCTACCTAGGTAACTACTTACCACCTAGTAGGTACCTATACTCGGTTGGTTGGTTTTAATGAAAAACTGACCTAGCCCTGAACCCTTATTTTTTTGGAAAACCAACCAACCGAGTATAACAGGTAGGTACCTGCCTACCACCTAGTTTATATAATTATGGTACAGTCACGGACTAGGAGGCCGAAACAGATTTGTCTATGGTTTCGTCAGCCCTAGACTGTATTACCAAAGAACAAGAGCTATTTTGCAATACAGAAAAACCGGAAGTGTTACGCCGATCGTGTCCGCCACTGTACCTACTCGGTTGGTTAATTTTTAATGAAAAACTGCCCCTAGCCCTGAACCCTCCTGAACTCTGAACCCTTTTTTTTTTTTAATAAATGATGAACCACTACAATTATTTTGTTGAGACTTTTAATTTGCAAAACAAAAGAAATTTAACGGCGAACTATACGTAGGTACCTACCTAGTATACGAAAATGAAAGTCGTGCAATTTTAATTGAATTCAATGGACGCTTGGTAGCCGGAGAGTAAACTAAACGTTGTTTTACAATGCTACTAAAAATTTGTTATAATAAAATATAGATTTTTGTAGGTTACTTATCACGCTATCAAACAACAGTAAAATCAATAAAATAGCGAAATTTACTCACCGATCTGTTTACGCGCAAACGTTTTTGCAATGGCGATGGTGGTGATGGCGGGCCAGTTGACTGAACGGGCGGGCGGCGGCAAACACCGGCTTGGCTTTTGACTAGAAGGTGGCGTCTTTGTAGAGGGCGCTTCGCTTGGCAACTAATTTTTTTTCGTTTTTACAAAATATTTCTTGTTGTATACATAACATTTAAAAAAAACTAGCACATAGAAAAAATAAACGAAACATCTACTTGCATTGTTTAAAGGAAAATTACTTATTATTAATAAAACATTTTTCAAAGTAAAAAATGGAACAATTTGAATTTCCCGCTCATTGAAAAAAATCCTTTTTTTTTTCATTTTTTATCCTTCGGGAAAGGCAAAGGTCTCAAGACCGTGCAGCCTTGTCTTCATTATTTTCAGACAATGTTTAGAAATTGTAAACGCAAACGCCAAGTCATATTTTCTTCATTTTTCTATGTAAATCCGATATTTCAAGGTAAAACCAAGTCTTCATTTTCATAATAATTGGGTTAGTATGTCATGGTCATGTCCATAAAATTTTCCGGGTAGGTTTCAAGTCCAAATTATTTTGTGTCTCATAAATGTCTCCAACCGTGTTGCCGTGTTGCATATGTCGTAGTAAGATTTGATAATTAGTTTTTTTGCAAAAAAACTAGGGATTTTGCGAAAACCCGGATAATTTGATATAAGCATTACTTTTTGACCGACGAAAAAAAAAGGAGGAGGTACTCAATTCGACACGTATATATATATTTTTTTTTTAATGTATGATCACGCATAACTTTTTACAGAGTAGTTCAATTTTGATAATTCTTTTTTTAATCGACAGGGCATACCTTGAAGTTGGTCCCATAAAAATTTGGAAATAAAATTCCCACCCTAAGGGTGGGAAAATAGGGGTGACTTTTTGGTCGGCGGGTGGATTTATCAACTCACAAGTTGCATTTTACGTGTAACACTATACATTTTGATACCTACTTACAATATATTTTGAAATGAAATAAAATCAGTCGAAAGACGTCCACTGCTGGACATAAGCCTCCCCCACAAATCGCCATACCGACCGGTCTTGTCGTCCCTGTCAACCATGTCGTCTGATCACCTTATGCGGAGTGACCACTGACCACCTTGTGGGAGAAGAAAATAATAAAACCCTGAAAGAACTGAAAAGCATAAAATAAAACTTTTTATCAAAAAATAAAACCGCCGAAAAAAAAACTGAAAAGCATAAAATAATAACCGAATTACTAAGTTCTTAAAGTAATGTAAGTATATACCAAGTAATTTTGAGTCGGCGCCACAGATTCCTCGTACAAAGACCATTAAATTAGGTACCTTAAATTTAAAGAAATAACCAAAATTCATGCGCTGCCGCGCATCAATCTTTACGTAATTATGGAATTTGCTTGTGTGGCGCGCCGACTTAAAATTACTTGGTATATACTTACATTACTTTAAGAACTTAGTAATTCGATTATTATTTTATGCTTTTCAGTTTTTTTTTCGGCGGTTTTATTTTTTGATAAAAAGTTTTATTTTTCAATCATCCTGACATAAAGCAGTTTTTTTGCAAAAAACCTAGTAAAATTGAAAACTTTGAAATCTTCCTTTAATCTGATTGGCTAGATTATTGCTTGTTGATAAACTCTTATTCTGATTGGTTCGTTAAAATATCCTTTGACGCTACAGAGAACCAATTAGAATAAGAGTTTACCAGCAAGCCATAATCTAGCCAATCTGAGTTAAGGCTGGTTTCAAATTTTTCAATTACACATACATAATCTCACGCCTTTTATTCCCCGAAGGTTTAGGCAGAGGTACCAGCTTAAGAGCCGGACCCACGTTTAGCCGAGTTTGTTGTTGTTTGTTGTTTAAAAAGTTCTTTATTTATAATAATAACATTTTACAAAATAATATAAACTAGAACACAGTTCAGTTTACACTAAACAGAAGTTGACACATTTTATGAGGCTATTGTCGCCTTTCAAAATTTATAAACAGAATTACGATAGCAATAATAACATGTGGTAGTTAGATAACGCTGAATAATATTTATTTATTTGTTATAATGTTAAACTCTACACAATTCGGAATATTGCATAGTTTTGGCTATGAGATACAAAAAATAAGATAAAAGAATTACTGTTAAAGTACATTAATTAAAAAATAAATAAATAAATAAAAATAAAAACACACACAATTCACTACTCAGAGGGTAGGAGCGTTGCCATTTCTAACGGCAGGTAGAGTCGAGTCATTCGTGCGTCATCGGGATGGCTGGTTTGCCCGTTGGCGATAATGCAGTGATGGGGCAAACGGTACCGTCGATGCACATTATCGATAGTCAGATTTTTGTAATTTGATTTACTGATAGATGAAACCAGACTATTTTCATGAACAGGATTTCGTATTTTATAAAATGTGTAAGCTAAATTGTAAATAAATTTAATTAAATTTGGGAGTTTAATTGATTCATGTAATTTGCGAAGATTAGTATAGTATGGAGTATTAAATGACAATTTTAAAGCTTTATTTTGAATAACTTGTACTCTCTCACGCTACAGAGAACCAATTAGAATAAGAGTTTACCAGCAAGCCATAATCTAGCCAATCTGAGTTAAGGCAGGTTTCAAATTTTTCAATTACACATACATAATCTCACGCCATTTATTCCCCGAAGGTTTAGGCAGAGGTACCAGCTTAAGAGCCGGACCCACGTTTAGCCGAGTTTGTGCTTTATTACCAACGTGACAAGGGGCCAGCTTGTCGCCGCGGTTATAAAGACCACTACTGCGGCCGGGACCAACGGCTTAACGGCTTAATTTTTCAATTATACTAGGTTTTTTCAAAAAAAACTGCTTTACGTCAGGATGATTGAAAAAAAAGTAATGCTTATATCAAATTATCCGGGTTTTCGCAAAATCCCTAGTTTTTTTTTGCAAAAAACCTACTTACTTAAGTATCAAATCTTACTACGACATATACACAAAAATATCTTTGTTTATTGGCTAAAAGTTCTTAAGTAGCGCGCGAGATTTTTTCTGTCTTCTCATAACTATTCAGAAGCTCGTCGATAAATGCTAATCTCTGAATAGGTATTAAAAGCTGCGCATTAAAAAAATAAATGATCTAGAGTCTGGTCCTTAATATTAGCACATTTGTCGCATATTGGGGAGGAAACAATCTTCATTCGGTGTAAATGGGAATGAAACAGGCATGAAAAAAGCGAAGTCTGTTTAAAATTGTATAGAATTTACGCTTTCTGTATAGCCTTGATCGAACAAACCAGGGAGCCTTTCCTGTTGAATTATTGATGCCAGCGTACCAAGTTCCTTTAAAATCTGCAAGCTATTATTCCAATCCATAGCCCAATCTTCTTGATGTTTAAGTTACATTAAAAAATTAGTCTAATTACAAAATCCGATGCCGGTGTATTAAAAATTGATTGAAACTGATTGACATCAATTTTTTATACTAATTTTGGACATAAACATTAAAAACACCCGTCTGTGACGGCATCCACCTGGTGGATCTCACAGACCGAGGAATGCGAAAACAAGATGGCCGCCACAACTCCACCGATGTGTCACAGAGGAAGGGTTATACGAGGGTTATACAGTTTTTATATCGTTTATTAAATGATTTTTATTTGAATCTAGCTTATTATTTTGAAGAGCCCGGAGAACACTCATGCAATCAGATATAATAATCCATTTTGTGTGATGGATCCTTAATCCATACCAATATTATAAAGAGGAAATATTTGTTTGTTTGTTTGTAACGAATAGGCTCCGGAAATACTGAACCGATTTAAAAAATTATTTCACTGGTAGGTAGCTAAACTATCCCCGAGTGACATAGGCTATAATTAGATTTTCAAAAAATTTAGGTATCCTTACTTAAACTCAAATAATGTAACCCAAGGTGCAATATTTTTTCCGTTGTTTACATATTTTGACAGGTGGTTTATTGTTGTTGTTTGTTTTTTTATTCGCCCTTTCTGGGCAGTCAAATGAACATAGTCTATAGAGCCATGTCTTTAGAAGTATTTATATTCTATGCCGTAACGAAGTAAGCCGGGATAGCTCGTTAATCATAAAGCGGCTAATATTGCTTCAGCTTCTGCTGTAAATATTGAATACACTTTTTAATAATAATAACTATTTATTTTCAGACAACAAGGTCCATAGATGTTAGTCATGAAAACTTAAGTTTAAAATATAAATAAAATAAATAAATTAAAACATGGTTATGTACAAGTACAACACACGAGATTATTTCTTGTTGGGCATGGAGAATATTTTTTTGATCCAGTGCCCAAGCAAGGGATTGTCTAGTTTCGCCGCAAATATTCGCAGTAGGTTGCGAGAAAACTTGTTGTTAGAAAACTGTAGCCTCATCCTTGTGGAGTTCGCTCGTTTTCTGATTACAGCGAAAAAATCGTCCACACGAGCCACCGCGAACATTTGCGACGCACTACAATAGCGAGGCTTCTTCAAAAGAATCCTCATCGCATCATTATACTGGACGCGCAGGGCGCTGTATGTACTCTGATTCTATGAAGCCCATAGACTGCAGGTGTAGAATGATTGACAGAAGGGTCTGAAAAGGGTCAACTTAACTTCTGTGCTACACCTAGCAAATCTACAATCTACCATATTACAGCGCACAGACAGCGCCCTACGCTCCCGCTCTATATCCTCATCATCAGACAGATTCTCAGTAAGTATGTGACCCAAATATTTAAAACGTCTTACTCTCCTAAGCTCTACATCGCACAGTTTAATAGGGGGCACACTCTTAGGCATCTTTTTACCCGCACACTCAGAATAATAATAATACAAGAACAAGCCTATACAGTCAATCACTCAGTGCGCAGTGGAGACAGATGAGCTATACATACCTATAGAGATATGTGTATGACAGCTAGGGATGTTAATCAACTACTTACGTGCCAATTATCGAGATGTCGATAAGTTCTTTGCATTGGGTGCATAAGTATACTTACCGGTTTTTTTTGCATCTAATACTTTACGCAGAATCTTGCGGGAAAGCTAGTTGATTTAGTTGATGTATTTTTTTTTTACAAATAATGTTTTTTAAAAGCATTTATTTAAATTGCATTGCAATGTATGTATGTATAATTGATTGTTCGGATGAAATCTTACAACTCAATTTTGAAGCAGATATCTTTAAGGTGGTAACTCTCGGTATGGCGCGAAATTCAAATTTTTGAACTTAATCAAAAATGAATACTTTTGCCAGAATAATTAAAAAATGCGAAAAAAATTGAATTTCACGCCATACCGAGAGGCCGAGAGTTACCACCTTAAGCTATTGAGATGAAATTTTGTTCAAAATTTTATTTATTGTTGATGAAAGATTGTTCTTCGTCCGTACTGATAGTTAAGCTCTCTCTTCTTCCGAGTAGGTATGTAAAAAGATTGTATTTAAAAGAATTCGCGAATGTAAAAAACCAGCTCCCACATACTAATCGTTATTATCACATACTATCGTTTTTGAAAGACAGAGTCACCGACCTTGTGTATATATAAGAAACTTGATATTTGGTCTTTCACCCTATACTATACATACACAAAATCAGTAGGTCCGTCTTCCAAAACCGTTGCAACGTTCCAATGTGGGAAACGGTTTTTTTTAGATACGCAAAGTCATTCAAAATTTATTAATAATTTCCTTTTTACAAAAAGAGACCCCCGCCTTCAATAAAATAGGTACAGTCACGGACTAGGAGGCCGTAACAGATTTGTCTATGGTTTCGTCACTGTATTACCAAAGAACAAGAGCTATTTTGCAATACAGAAAAACCGGAAGTGTTACGCCGATCGTGTCCGCCACTGTATTAAAACCTTTTCCTGAATGTAACAATAACTTTTGTGAAAACCACATCAAAATCGGTTCAGCCAAACTCGAGATAATCGCGGACAAACATACATACATACATAAAAACATACATACAAGTCAAACTGATAACCTTTTTTTAAGTCGGTTAAAAACGAATACTTTCGTCATAATAAATAAAAAACACAAAGATTTATGAATCTTGCGCCATACCGAGAGTTTCCACCTTAAATTTGCCCGGCCGGCTAGAGTTTTAGCGAGAAAACAAACCCCGATTGATTTTTATATCTTACTAGTCGACCCGGCAAACTTCGTACCGCCTAACCTATTGCTATGTTGCTCATGTATTATACTTATAAACCTTCCTCTTGAATCACTCTATCGATTACAAAAAACCGCATCAAAATCCGTTGGATAGTTTTAAAGATATAAGCATACTAGGGACAGACGCGGGAAGTGACTTTGTTTTATACTATGTATTGATAGTAGATAGAAGCTAGAAGATTATCATAAGATTTTAGTGTTACAGTTACATTACTATACTGTGCAGATTATAAACATATGATAAAAAAACATCGACTCTAACGTTGGTCGCGGCACATCACTAAAATCTCGAGTGGGGAGCCAGTGGGGAGTGTGGTTAAGTGCGGTGTGGAGGCGGGCTTGTGCGTGCCCGCCTCTCACGTCTCCTTCAACCCCGCGATTATTGAATTGTTTTTATAAAAATAAGTATGAAAATCGACTTCCCGGTGAAATGTAATACTTGATTTCGATTTGGTGTGTTTTCTGGTATAATTTTTGCAACAATCAACTGCACATTTCACCATAGTGACGGCGAAATACGAACAAAATCTCTCCAGGACCGCACGGTGCAAGTAATCATCACAGACTATAGACGCTCGCGGCGGGAACGCCTTTTTGTTCTCACCTGTGTCTACTGTTCCCACTTGGATGTACTCCCTCTATAGCTGTAATATGTATACTCTAAGCCCGCACAGAAGATCATGTATTCACTTCATATTGAAAGTAGTCTCTGCAATACTTTGGCCGAGGGACTCAGCAGCGCCATATCGTCGGCATAACTAATGTTATTAATAGTTTTTCCGTCCACCGAACATTCAACTCCAACATCGCATCCTCAATCAAAGCATTATCAAAGATGTTAAACAATCTAGGAGAGCTCAGGCCTCCTTGTCTTACACCACACTGCAATCTGTAATCACGACTGGCACCCTTATGCCATCTTACAAAGTTTCTCTGGTTTAAATACCAGAATCTTAGCAATGCTATATATTCTGGATCTTAGGCATCTTTTTACCCGCACAGAAGATCATGTATTCACTTCATATTGAAAGTAGTCTCTGCAATGCTTGGGCCGAGGGACTCAGCAGCGCCATATCATCGGCATAACTAATGTTGTTAATAGTTTTTCCGTCCACCGAACATTCAATTCCAACATCGCATCCTCAATCAAAGCATTATCAAAGATGTTAAACAATCTAGGAGAGCTCAGGCCTCCTTGTCTTACACCACACTGCAATCTGTAATCACGACTGGCACCCTTATCCCATCTTACAAAGTGTCTCTGTTTTAATTACCAGAATCTTAGCAATCAATATACTGGGTGTTTCTGACAAGGCGGTAATAAAACAAAGGAGGGATTCTGCTCACCATAACTAACAACTTTCCCAAAGCAACATGGGTGAAAATCTCTAAAAAAAATAACAGCTGTTCGATACATTGGTTCGATCAGCTGACGGGGTCAATGTACGGGACGGCTGATTTTTGTTTTGAGATTTCGACCCATGTTGCTTTGGGAAAGTTGGTAGGTATGGTGAGCAGAATCCCTCCTTTGATTTATTACCGCCTTGTCAGAAACATCCTGTATATAAAACTCTTCCGTTACTGACTGACTGACTGACTGACTGACTGACTGACTGACTGACTGACAGACAACGCAGAGCCGAAACTACTGGGCGTAGCGGGCTGAAATTTTGCATGTAGGTTCCTTAGGGAGTGTAGGTGAGCACTAAGAAGGGATTTCCCAAAATTCCCACGGGAACGGGAAAAAACGGGAATTTTGTGTTTATGAGTAATCTGCGCGGGAAAAACTGCGGGGCAGCCTCTAGTGCTATATATTCTGGATCTAGTGTAGTTTCACGAGATAACTTTTTCCACAATACGTCATAATTAACTAGATCAAAGGCTTTACTAAGATCAAGGAAACAGCCGTACACAGGTGTTTTCCTGTCCGAGTAATTTAAAACCTCTTCTGATTTTTTATTTACAACATAAAATGATTAACAACTCCATTGATTGTTTTTGAGCTATCGGTGAATATTTGGTTATGAAAAGGCCTTTCTGATAAGTTTTGATGAACATCTTCTTTACTCTTGAGATTTCTGTCTATATTTATCTGCATTTGACTAAACTTGTTTCGAAACCACCGACATAGCAAGCCCAAGCCCAGTTTAAGTCTCTAAATATCTTATGCGTTCTTATGAATTCTTTAAGAAAGGTAAGTCTTGAAGAATAAAAGGAGTTTAAGAAAGAGATGCTAAAAGAGTATTTTCATTAACTGAATTGAATTTTGTTTTTATGGAATGATTATTAATAGAGTTTAATTTTAAAAAGGTAATTAAAGGTAATTAAATCTTATAGTGTATAGTATACATACATAACATGTATATACAGTGTACATGTGTATAGTATACATTACATTCTATTTGCATGGAATTTATTGGAGTAGTCTTCATAGCTCCACTGATAAGTCGTAAGTACTCTTCTGCGCGTTCGGATCAGCCGGGGGCATCTGCTCCCAACGATCGGCGAGCAACGAGCCGACCTCGGGGAAGGGGAATCCCGGCATCTAATAACGCAGGGTTTCTAATCAGCCGAGCCATTAATCTCCACGTGGGCGCGCCATTGGGGAGCTCCCAACTCCCGCACCCAACGCATCGCCATCTTCCTCCACTTCTCTCTTCCTCTCTTCTTCCTCCACTCTTCTTCCTCCTAGTTTAGCAGGGCTTGTTAGTACCCCCACGGCGCCGAGGAGTACGCCGTGGTGGAAGTCTCAAGCCCCGCTCTCCTTCTCGACTCACACTATGCTCTCTGATAGGGCACAGAGCATGTGGAGCGCCTCTCCCGCCAGATTATTAGCCACCGGACGATCACACTAAACGGGAAACGAAAAGTGTGATCGTCCGCTGTTGCCCAGGGTGCACCGCGTGGAGGTTCTCTGTCACTTTTAGTTACAGAGACTGCCATAAGATGGCACTAGCAATCAGGTTAAATGTCAAATTCTATATGAATTCAATCAGTCACGTCAATCAGATTTGACGTTGACATTACACCTACTAGGGCTTGGACACCGGTTTTCGGTAGTACCGAAAAACCGGGATACCGGACCAATATTACCGTATTTTAAAACCGGTTTTCGATGGTCAAAATACCGGTTTTTCGGTAAATTTTCTTTATTTTTTATTTTATTGCTTAATTAAAAAAAAGTTAACAGAACATAAATTTACTTTTAGAACTGTTTTGAAGCGCAGTGACGCGGTTTCCTCACTGAATTTAAACATTTCGTGGAATCGTAAATAAAACAGCGTAACATGTAATTCTCTTGTATGGCTCCCCTCGGCCGGGAAAGCTGAAGAAAATCCCGGAAAATTTGCCAATAGTTCCCTTTTTGTTTGGGTTGTAAATTGTAATTTGTAGTAGTAAGTGTCGATAGTTTTACCGGATCTCTCTTATATTCTACTTCTATCTTTAGGCTGAAGTCTATGCCAGTCCTCCCTGTTCCCTGTCATTTTCCTGACGTCCTAGTACTACTTACACGATACCTATCGTCTCTTAAACATATAATTCTTAAGTTAGCACTGAGACTGTTATCAAATGTGTTTTTGTTCTTTTTAACATGAGCACATTTATAAAATGTAATAAACCTTTTTTTGAGTGACTTTGAGCTTTGCATAAGGTTCATAGATAGTTACAATGTCGCAGTCCGGTAAGTTGCCTCTGGCAACAGACATGGCTTGTTGAATTTCGTCGTCAACTTGGACGAGAAGATGAAGTGTAGCTTCCCGAACGCTGGCAATCCAATTTTGACTTGACGATCGACCTCTTTTTCGAAGATTGACCGACCTAGGTGGACAGTTTGTCCCAGGTATATGTTTTCGTCAACAATACATACAACAACCGATCGAAAAGTAGCCGATCTTGATTGAAATTGGTTTAGCATATTAGCATGGGCATTCAACATGATTTTCGTTTGGTCCATCACATAGGAAGGTCTACGTATCAACAGCGCCAAATGGAAGGAGATGCGTCTCAACACAGCAGTTACCACTCCAATTTGTGTCAACGGCAATATCGTTGAGCGCGTGGATAAATTCACGTACCTGGGCAGTGTCGTGAATCCGGGCGGAGGAGCGGAAGCCGACATAGAAGCTCGCATAAATAAGGCACGATCGGATTTTGCCCATCTCAAGCCAGTGTGGAGGTCCTTAGTCATAACGCGCCAAACAAAACTCAGAATCTTCGAGTCCAATGTGAAGTCGGTTCTCCTTTACGGCTGTGAAACCTGGTTTTTAGAAAGGATCTGTCTGCTAGGTTGCAGGTTTTTATTAACAAATGCCTACGACAGATCCTTAGAGTATTTTGGCCCAAGACAATCAGGAACTCTGAGCTATGGAGAATCACGCACCAGAAACCAGTTGACTTAGAGATCAAGATAAGGAACTGGCGTTGGATAGGGCACACACTGAGGAGGCCAGACGACCATCCGTCGAAGATAGCCCTTAATTGGTGCCCACATGGACGTCGCAGAGTCGGCCGCCCTAAGCAGACCTGGCGCCGCACGGTGGAACAAGAGGCTCCCACACTCGGAGCACCGTGGGGCGAGATGCAGGAGCAGGAGGTTGCCCAAGACAGGAGCAAGTGGCGAGCTTTAGGCTTCTGACGCACAGGCGGATTTTTATCCGCGCGAGAAAAAAAACCGCGCGGATAATAATGCGGTTTTATATCCGCGCGGTGTTAAAAGTTGATATTTAATTTTCAACCTTATTCATAGGCACCGAACGCACAAGCAAAAGTTCTATCCGCGCGGATATAAATCCGCAACAGCGGATTTTTATTCGCGCGGTTTTTTATCCGCTGGTGCGGACACTTCCATAGGATTCAATATGTTACATAAAATCCGCGCGAAAAAAAAACGCCTGTGCGTTTGAAGCCTTACTGAGAGCCCTATGTCCCTGAGGAGGGATAAAAGGACATCATCATTATCATCATCCATCACATGTTCATTATATTTATCGAGCATTGCACTGAAATCCTTAGCAGTCTGTGCCATAAACTACAATGTTGAGTGATATACTCACCGTTTATGCCTTGGCCAAGTTCTTTACAGTCCAGAGACTTGGAGACATTCTCGGTAAACAGTTTTAGGCATATAACATCCCTATATAACTTCCTGCTACCAGTCGAATAACCTTCGATTTCTGATCTATTGATTCGACTTCAGAGTCCAACAGACATAGTGGTGATTCATTGTTAGTCCACTTGGCACCGCTCTGGAGAGATTTTAGCACTGCGTCTCAACTCAATCGAAACCAAGGTTTTATTATAGTCCATAAATAATCGTCAATGTGGCAGGGTATACTCATCAGTCTTCGTATTACATGTAGCATGATGATGAGATCCGCAGAAGAACTTAAGTCACCGACATAGCCCAAATAATTGTGCATTGGGCAAGGCACATAGTTCGAAAGTTCTCGATTGGCGACTGCGCACAGGAAGAGCAGAGTAGGCAGATCCCCAACAGGGTGGTCATACGACTTGGTAAATTTTGCGTGCGGAAGTACACTGGATAAGATTTCTTATCTTAGATTAGCTGAACACCGGTCGGTAACGGTAAGGCAATCTGTGGGGGAGACCCTATGACCAACCAAACTAAGTTTAATTTAAAAACATTTTTTTTTATAAATTTGAGTTAAAAAAAGTTATTTTTAAAGTTAAATATAACAGAAAGATAACTTACTTTTACGTTAAGTGTTTTAATTTGAACTTTTCTTCAAAAACAAACATTTTTTCAAAGAAAAAGTAAAATACCGAAAAATTACCGAAATACCGGTTTCCCGGTTTTAAAATTTTCACTACCGAAAAAAAACCGGTTTTCAAAAATATATCGGTAGTCCAAGCCCTAACACCTACGTACATTGGCTTAGAGTACCTATACATATTACAGCTATAGAGGGAGTACATCCAAGTGGGAACAGTAGACACAGGTGAGAACAAAAAGGCGTTCCCGCCGCGAGCGTCTATAGTCTGTGATGATTGCTTGCACCGTGCGGTCCTGGAGAGATTTTGTTCGTATTTCGCCGTCACTATGGTGAAATGTGCAGTTGATTGTTGCAAAAATGATACCAGAAAACACACCAAATCGAAATCAAGTATTACATTTCACCGGTAAGTCGATTTTCATACTTATTTTTATAAAAACAATTCAATAATCGCGGGGTTGAAGGAGACGTGAGAGGCGGGTACGCACAAGCCCGCCTCCGCACCGCACCTAACCACACTCCCCACTTGCTCCCCACTCGAGATTTTAGTGATGTGCCGCGACCAACGTTAGAGTCGATGTTTTTTTTATCAAATGGTTAAAATCTGCAGAGTATAGTAATGTAACTGTATCACTAAAATCTTATGATAATCTTCTAGCTTTTATCTACTATAAGCTTAGAGTATACATTACAGCTATAGAGGGAGTACATCCAAGTGGGAACAGTAGACACAGGTGAGAACAAAAAGGCGTTCCCGCCGCGAGCGTCTATAGTCTGTGATGATTGCTTGTACCGTGCGGTCCTGGAGAGATTTTGTTCGTATTTCGCCGTCACTATGGTGAAATGTGCAGTTGATTGTTGCAAAAATGATAACAGAAAACACACCAAATCGAAATCAAGTGTTACATTTCACCGGTAAGTCGATTTTCATACTTATTTTTATAAAAACAATTCAATAATCGCGGGGTTGAAGGAGACGCGAGAGGCGGGTACGCACAAGCCCGCCTCCACACCGCACCTAACCACACTCCCCACTTGCTCCCCACTCGAGATTTTAGTGATGTGCCGCGACCAACGTTAGAGTCGATGTTTTTTTATCAAATGTTTATAATCTGCAGAGTATAGTAATGTAACTGTATCACTAAAATCTTATGTTAATCTTCTTCTTCTAGCTTTTATCTACTATAAGATATAAAAATCAATCGGGGTTTGCTTTCTCGCTAAAACTCTAGCCGGCCGGGCGGATTTAAGGTCTACTCTAAGGTTTTACTACTTTAAGGTTTACTACTTTAAGGTTTACTCTCGGTATGGCGCAAAATTCATAAATCTTTGTGTTTTTTATTTATTATGACGAAAGTATTCGTTTTTAACAGACTTCAGAAAAGGAGGTTATCAGTTTGACTTGTATGTATGTATGTGTGTTGGTCCGCGATTGTCTCGAGTTTGGCTGAACCGATTTTGATGTGGTTTTCACAAAAGTATTTGTTACATTCAGGAAAAGGTTTTAGTACAGTGGCGGACACGATCGGCGTAACACTTCCGTTATTTCTGTATTGCAAAATAGCTCTTGTTCTTTGGTAATACAGTGACGAAACCATAGACAAATCTGTTACGGCCTCCTAGTCCGTGACTGTACCTATTTTATTGAAGGCAGGGGTCTCTTTTTGTAAAAAGGAAATTATTAATAACTAGAGGCTGCCCCGCGGTTTTTCCCGCGCAGATTTCTCATAAATACAAAATTCCCGTTCCCGTGGGAATTTCGGGAAATCCCTTCTTAGTGCTCACCTACACTCCCTAAGGAACCTACATGCAAAATTTCAGCCCGCTACGCCCAGTAGTTTTGGCTCTGCGTTGTCTGTCAGTCAGTCAGTCAGTCAGTCAGTAACGGAAGAGTTTTATATATATTGAAAATTTGAATGACTTTGCGTATCTAAAAAAGCCGTTTCCCACATTGGAACGTTGCAACGGTTGTGGAAGACAGACCTACTGATTTTGTGTATGTATTGTAAAGGGGGAAAGACCAAATCAAGTTTCTTATTTATACACAAAATCGGTGACTGTCTTTCAAAAACGATAATATGTGATAATAACGATTAGTATGTGGGAGCTGGTTTTTTACATGCGCGAATTCTTTTAAACTTTTTTACATACCTACGCGGAAGAAGAGAGAGCTAAACTATCAGTACTGATGAAGAACAATCTTTCATCAACAATAAACAAAATTTTAAACAAAATTTCATCTTAATCGTGAAATTCAATTTTTTTCGCATTTTTTAATTATTCTGGCAAAAGTATTCATTTTTGATTAAGTTAGAAAATTTGAGTTTCGCGCCATGCCGAGAGTTACTTACCACCTTAAAGATATCTGCTTCAAAATTGAGTTGTAAGATTTCATCCGAACAATCATTCATACATACATTGCAATGCAATTTAAATAAATGCTTTTAAAAAACATAAATTGTTAATAAAAAAAAACATAAACAAAACGTTGTTTTTTATTTAATAAATCAACTAGCTTTTCCGCAAGATTTCTTCTGCGTAAAGTATTAGATGCAAAATAAAACCGGTAAGTATACTTATGCACCCAATGCAAATAACTTATCGACATCTCGTTAATTGGTACGTAAGTAGTTGATTAACATCCCTAGCTGTCATACACATATCTCTATAGGTATGTATAGCTCATCTGTCTACACTGCGCACTGAGTGATTGACTGTATAGGCTTGTTCTTGTGTTATTATTATTCTGAGACTATAAGATATAAAAATCAATCGGGGTTTGTTTTCTCGCTAAAACTCTAGCCGACCGGGCGGATTTAAGGTGGAAACTCTCGGTATGGCGCAAGATTCATAAATCTTTGTGTTTTTTATTTATTATGACGAAAGTATTCGTTTTTAACCGACTTCAGAAAAGGAGGTTATCAGTTTGACTTGTATGTATGTTTTTATGTATGTATGTGTGTTTGTCCGCGATTGTCTCGAGTTTGGCTGAACCGATTTTGATGTGGTTTTCACAAAAGTATTTGTTACATTCAGGTAAAGGTTTTAGTACAGTGGCGGACACGATCGGCGTAACACTTCCGGTTTTTCTGTATTGCAAAATAGCTCTTGTTCTTTGGTAATACATAGACAAATCTGTTACGGCCTCCTAGTCCATGACTGTACCTATTTTATTGAAGGCACCCCTTTTTGTAAAAAGGAAATTATTAATAAATTTTGAATGACTTTGCGTATCTAAAAAAGCCGTTTCCCACATTGGAACGTTGCAACGGTTTTGGAAGACAGACCTACTGATTTTGTGTATGTACTAGAGGCTGCCCCGCGGTATTTCCCGCGCAGATTTCTCATAAACACAAAAATCCCGTTTATTCCCGTTCCCGTGGGAATTTCGGGAAATCCCTTCTTAGTGCTCACCTACACTCCCTAAGGAACCTACATGCAAAATTTCAGCCCGCTACGCCCAGTAGTTTCGGCTCTGCGTTGTCTGTCAGTCAGTCAGTCAGTCAGTCAGTCAGTAACGGAAGAGTTTTATATATATTGATTGTATAGGGTGAAAGACCAAATCAAGTTTCTTATATATACACAAAATCGGTGACTCTGTCTTTCAAAAACGATAATATGTGATAATAACGATTAGTATGTGGGAGCTGGTTTTTTACATGCGCGAATTCTTTTAAACTTTTTGACATACCTACGCGGAAGAAGAGAGAGCTAAACTATCAGTACTGACGAAGAACAATCTTTCATCAACAATTAACAAAATTTTGAACAAAATTTCATCTCAATCGTGAAATTCAAATTTTTTCGCATTTTTTAATTATTCTGGCAAAAGTATTCATTTTTGATTAAGTTAGAAAATTTGAGTTTCGCGCCATGCCGAGAGTTACTTACCACCTTAAAGATATCTGCTTCAAAATTGAGTTGTAAGATTTAATCCGAACAATCATTCATACATACATTGCAATGCAATTTAAATAAATGCTTTTAAAAAACACTAATTGTTAATAAAAATAAAACATAAACAAAACGTTTTATTTTATTTAATAAATCAACTAGCTTTCCCGCAAGATTTCTTCTGCGTAAAGTATTAGATGCAAAAGAAAACCGGTAAGTATACTTATGCACCCAATGCAAATAACTTATCGACATCTCGTTAATGAGGGGTTTTCAAAGTGACAGAAAAGAAAAAAAAAAGTTTCATAATACGCCGGTAGATGGCGGTGTCTAAAGCAATATAAGAGAAATGGGAGATCGAATATTGACTGAATCTTTGGATTGAATCATTTTCTGCTAAGCATAAATCTTAATTTCACCTACTCCGTCACTGCCTCAGTTAAATTTTAATTTTTATGTTTCATTTTGAGCTATTGAATCATTCATTTCAGCTTGACCTATTGCTTCTGGCAGAGCGCCATCTGGTAGCAGCTTAATAAAACTTGTTTTTTTTCTTCTGAGCTGTCAAATTGAAAACCTCTCATTGGTACGTAAGTAGTTGATTAACATCCCTAGCTGTCATACACATAGAAATAGAAATAGAAATCTTTATTTGATAGAACAGGTAAAAGTTACAGGTGGTAGAGTAATAATTATTTAGAATCACTGTGTTAGGCCATTTTCAGGCATATACAAATATCTCTATAGGTATGTATAGCTCATCTGTCTACACTGCGCACTGAGTGATTGACTGTTTAAGCTTGTTCTTGTATTATTATTATCCTGAGTACATTGGCTATACAGGTCCATCTATTAGCATTCTCCTAGAACCATTAAAACTGTCAAAAACGAAAACCCCTCAATAAATATTAAAAAAAAAAACAAATGTCAAAACGGACGGGCTTCTTATCTTACTTAGGCTCCATATTAATTTGTGGCGATTATAATTTTATTATTTCCTGTGTTCCTTCCCTTCCCTTCTTTAAATTCATTTCCGTGGACATCACAAATTAAATAGAGATAAAGAGAGAATGTAAATCACTACGTTTACGTAGAGATACGTGGACACTTCGAACAATCGTGGCCATTTAGCAGCGAGGACCTAAAGAAATGTAAGTAGATACGAGTCTTTGCCCAGCGACCCAGCTTTTTTAGGAAACATGCTAAATTTAATGGTCGGTGGGTCGTTTTAGGCTCATACCTACATGTATTTGTACGTACATATTTACTTACCTAACTCCCGCCCCTAAAACGACCCACCGACCAAAACGACCCACCACCCCAACAATTACTTATTTTGTGGTGTCATTCATTTCCAGAAGGCAAATATGGCCAACCTTCCAGAGTGTCCTCCAAGTCTAAAATCTATCCAGCACTATCTGAAGGCAGCATCGGAACATGACAACAGGGACCCAGTGGTTGCATACTGGTGTCGGCTTCATGCACTGCAAGTTGGCTTGAAGCTTAGTACTAAAAAGACACCAGAGGAAAGTAAACTATTGATAGGTAATTAAATCCTTATCACTTTTATCACTAGGTACATAGTTTAAATAAAAGTCTATTGGTATGCTGTCTGTCTGAGTATATTATCTGCTCACTCCTTCTAAACCACACAATGGATTTTGATGAAGATTTTTTTACCTTATTAATTTAGTTTGCGGGATGATATTGATTCCTATCTATCTGACTGGACTCAGGTGGCACAGGAGAAGGAAACATGGATACGGGGAGGTGGAGGTCTGCCCAGCAGTGAGACAGTTTAGGATTAACAAGAATTTTATTATAATTATTACTTATTAAATGTAAAAAGCTTATTCTGTTTTAAATTCCTAACATTAAAAGTATAAAATGCCTTAAACCATAAAATATCATGGATAAAAACTGCTTATGGTTGAAAGACCGATTGCATGTTGGCAAGGATATAAAAATAAAAAAAAGCATTACAAATTTTTTTGCAGCCATAATGAACTGGTTGGAGGAGACTAAGAAACTGCATCTTGATAATGAAACAATATCTAATGAAGTAGCTGCGCAGGCTCACCTTGAGAACTATGCTCTCAAGCTGTTTCTATTTGCTGATAAACAGGACCGGGAAATGAGTTATGGAAAGTAAGACATTTTTTTTTAAATG
The DNA here is from genome assembly GCA_951802225.1 of Euspilapteryx auroguttella. Classification (NCBI taxonomy): domain Eukaryota; kingdom Metazoa; phylum Arthropoda; class Insecta; order Lepidoptera; family Gracillariidae; genus Euspilapteryx; species Euspilapteryx auroguttella. The sequence continues at coordinate 5,273,814 of OX637645.1, forward strand.
GACTGGATTTTTTCGTATTGTTGTGAGTCAGGGTAATTCTTTTAAAGTTAGAAGTTTAAAGTAAGACATTTTTTTTTAAATGGACTGGATTTTTTCGTATTGTTGTGAGTCAGGGTAATTCTTTTAGCTTTTGCACAAATTATAAATTTTTGTCTATCTGAATGTCAGTCAAACAATGTACAGTCAACATAGTAATTTATTAAGACTGACTTGTTAATGGAATTAAGGATCATTAGTAGGGGTAAGAATAGAATAGAAACACTTTATTGCATATAAAGTAAGACACAAAAATTCATTATTAAATAATGGTGCAGACAAATTGAATTTGCATGCAATGGGCGGCCTTACCGCGATTTCTTCCAGGCAACCTATTTGGAATCATATTATGCAGATGGATACATGTAAAAATGAGGAGGTTTAGGTCTTGAGATTTCACATGATATTATCTATACAGTGTGTCCGGGGAAGTTATAAAATCATTTTAAGGGTGTATTCTATGATCAATTTCATCAATGAAAACACCCCATATGGGGGGTCGCAGCCTCACCCCCCCCTCAGTATGAAGTTTTTAAATTATTTTTTTTGCAAAAGGTGACCCCGCCTACTTTTAAATTCACAGTTAAAGATCTAAGGCTCGCAGAACCTTTATTAAGGTCTTGATCGAAGGCTAAGTAGTTAGGCTATCTAAGTTACTAACATAATAACCAAGTATTGCTTTTAACTTTTTTTTTAAAAGAGAGTGAAACAAAAAAAAATTTTTTTTTGTGTGCATTTTTTTATTTTTTGTGTTTTATTGTTAGCTTTTGAGTTGTTCTCCAAAATGGTACTAGATTTATTTCTCTACGTCTATTACTTCAGAAATTATCAACTACCAAAAAGACCCTTTGCTATACCTTTTAATTTAAGATTTCAGTTTTTTTAAGGGGCTAAGATGAAGAAAACGGCGCGAGGAGTGTTCGTATTAGGCCTATAATAACACTTAAAAATAAGACAGAAAGCTAGTTTTTTTTCGTAGCTTCTCAAAAGACTAAACTACAATATAGGAGGTTTTCAAATAAAAAATCTAAAGGGTTTTCTTACAAAAAAATCGTAAAGTTCATCAAAAACTGCAAAAACAGCTTTTGCTGTTATCGATTGTTTACTAGTTTAAAAGTAAGTTGAAGCAAAACAAAAATTCTATCATAAACTAGACACTGTTCAATTTTGTCAGGTAATTACAAAACTATACATGTTCATTTTCATCTGGTTTTAATTGCTTAATCTTTACTAAAATTTCGGCGGGAATTCTCCATAGTAAAATGTATGGAGGAATCCAACGGCCGGGCGGCCGATTCGATATGCAGAAACGGGTAGAGGTGAGAATAACTGCTATTTTTCAATCGCATGCGATCGCTGTTATGCTATTTTCGAACAACTGCGATTTTAAACTGCGATCGCATTTTCGTTGTCGATCGCATGATATGCGATCCGGCAACGAGAATGCGATCGGCAACGAAAATGCGATTGGCCCTTTCTTCTCTACGCTGTAAAATCATTGCGAAAGGGAGTAGAATCATTTGACAGAGGAGGGCTCGTTTGGGGGCCTCTCCAGGCGACTATTGTCGTAAGGCAAGGCAAACATTGGTTTACCTGAGCCAATTGGTGGGCACCCTGAACTACCTCGCCTCTCACAGTATAGGATACTTTACCAAATAAGGTATCAATAGCAATTAGATTAGATGTAGTCTAATTGACTTTCAATAAGTGATATCTTGTATCCTATATTGAATAAAGAATTTGACTTTGACTTTGATAAACATACAACCAGTTCTTAGGGACACGTAAAAAGTATCGATACTTTGCGGTATCGAGTATATTTCCATTCCTATCCTTACTTTGTACTCGATACTGTGCTTACGATACTTTTAATCAATGTGTACATACATTTTGGCAGGTATGGCATCATATCGAATGAACTGAAAATAATTCCCATATAAAACTAGCGACAATAAAGGTTCTGCAAACGATCAAATTTGTTTGACAAACACGTTTTCATATAAGATTGTTTGACAAACTTCAAACACAGCTGCCCACGATTAAATTTTTTGACAAACACGTAAAATTTTACAAAAAAAATAAGTTTAACCACAGAACAAGGAAGATGCTCTCTCTCTCTAAATAGAAATCGCGAGTAGGCGGAGCCCGCGTGCCTATCATTAGCTCTGCATTGCTTATGCGTAGTTTTTGACAGAATTGATAAGCTCAGTTGCTTTATGCTTCTTGTAAACAAACCACCAGGAAAAATATGAAAAAAAACCCACTAAAATGCCATATTGTGCTGTGTTGGAATGCAAAAATTAAAGTTGAGGACTTAAAAGTACTAATTATGCCGTATCATTACATCGGTAAGTAATATTTCACTGTATTTTTAAATAAATTTGAAATTATACATGAACAAGAAAACAAAACCATAAGTGAGAAAATGAAAACACCCTAATTACGGAGCAGTAAAATTGAATTTTCATTGAAGCCTGTGAGTCCTGTGACTGTGACTGTACCTTCTTAGCGTTCTTCTTTATCTATGGTATTAGACTCATGACTTTTTCTAGAACATTTTGACAACAGTATAATGGAAATCAGTTAGAGATTGCTCAACATGATGAAAATCTATCGATAATTTTCTATGATAAAAATCTATCGATAATAATAATTTTCAGTGAAAAAAAAAAGTATTCGCTTCGACTTGAAAACCTCTACCTTTTTTTCGGTTTAAAATGTTATTTACTTTAAAGTTAAATTCTTGAATACGAATGAAATTATATGAATCTTTCAACTTAGACTCTTGCGTATGAATGAAATTATATTAGCATCATCATCATATTACAATAATGTTGTAATATGTAAAAAATAAAGTCGCTTTCCGCATCAGTCCTTAGGTATGTTTAAATCTTTAAAAATACAGCGGATTTTAATGCGGATTTTTTTAATAGATAGAGTGATTCAAGAGGAAGGTTTATAAGTATAAAACATGCACGTTCTAATAATAGGTTAGGCGGTACGAAGTTTGCCGGGTCGACTAGTATTGTATAAAGACAAGTCGTCACTCTTATAGTGTGCTATATTTTATTTTTCTTTTCATTTATTTACAGCCTGTGTTACTGGATCACCTTGGGCCAAGCTCAGAACCTAATACACTTAAGCATAAACTTGAAGATGGAGCCATCATGAAAGCTTCTTAAGCTAAGAGGAGTTTCAATAAACAATACCTAGAGAAGAAAAAATGCTAAATATTATGTATTAAAAAAACCAAGATTAGTTAAGAGTTTAAGGCAAGTAATAAATAAGCAAATACTTCTATATGAAATAAGATAAAATAATATAAATATAAAACCCATCTTGTTTTATTGGTCTATCTACCCATCCACCTAAATTGTTTACTTTGGTTAAAATAAGCTTCATTTAAAGTACAGTACTTACTCCAAAATTAATAATGCGCATGCAGATTCGCTAATTGCCGATTTCACGGAAACACCGGAATCAAAAATCATAATTCTACTAAATTACGCATGCAGAAAATGCACTTAACCTCCTTAAATACATATCGTCTTCCGTCGCTAGGGAATACGACCGTTGTCGAACAGTGACGAAGATTTCTATGCGCATTATAACTTTTGCAGTACTGTAGGTATATACAATTTTATAACTAAACACATTTTTATTTCTGAATCTCTATTTATGCAAAGCATAACTGTTGAATACAAAACGACATTGGAAATAAATAAAAATTAAACTGTACACTAAAATAAACTTTGTTCTATGAGCGACTGGTTTTTTCATATGATAATACCAATACATCGCCAATCACCAAGAAGGCCGTTTGCGTAGAATACACATAGATTTTCGTAAAAAAAAGTAATTGTTAACTGTAGCCATATGAAAGAAAGTTGTATATCGATAGGTTTTTCTCATCGACAAACTTTCTCCCGCAATATGTACATCCCTAGCTTAGTTTTTCATTTTTCGACGTAGCCACCTAGTGTTTAGTAGCGGTAGTACAAAAGCTGTAGTTCCATCTAGCGTCGAATAGTAAAACTAGGAACAATGCGTGAGGATTTTAAAGCAAAGAGGATGTATAGCTTTCTACCATGTCTTTGGAAAAACCTTATTTCATTCTTTTATCATATGTATGTCATCATTATCTTAAGTATTTCATAATTGTTTTTTGATTTTGATCTTTGTTTATTTGTAAAAAAGGTTCATAGTCTACTTCAAAGTTTTGTGATGTAGATCTTTTCGGCTTTGTCGTTAATCACCAATGGTAGCTTGGATTTCATAGTGAGCGTTTGGTTTATATGTGTGAGTTTGGACACACTGGTTTTAGTACTAAAAGCTCATGATGCTATTTCTATTGTATTCTCTTGTTCTGTGAGTTTAACGGACACTTACACGGCTTCCGGCTATTTTTCATCGTTAAAGGAAAGCCAACTTGTTTTATTTTTTGAAGAACTTTCTTTTATTGTATTAAACTTGTGTGCCTAGCCTAAGTAAGTAAGAACTGGCCCTAAGAAAAGTGCTTCGGGGTATCGATACTTTTGTTTCTTGTTTTTTTTTAACAACTTATCCAATTATTGTATTAAATTTGTGTGCCTACCAAACGTAAGAAAAGTAAGTACAGTGGCGGACTAGGAGGCCGTAACAGATTCGTCTATGGTTTCGTCAGCCCTAGATTGTATTACGAAAGAAAAAGAGCTATTTTGTAATACAGAAAAACCGGAAGTGTTACGCCGACCGTGTCCGCCACTGTACTATAGGACCTCAGAGAAGTACTCGATAGATACATTGAAGAATTGATTCTTTTGTTTTGATACTACTCATTATGAGTACAGTATCGATACTTTCTATTCTTTACCATATATTATATGAAATAGTTTTAGGTTTTGTAACAGTTTTTTTAGCGTATTTATTGCTAGTGCTACCTGCACATAACACAAATAAATTTCGTAGATAATTTTAATGAGTGGTTTTCAATTTGACATATAAAAAAAACAAGTTTTATTACACCACTATGGTATGGCGCTTTGCAAAAGTCAATAGGTCAAGTTGAAATCAATCATTAAAAGAAAAAAATAAAATTAAAACTCGTCACGCGTCAGTCAGATAGTTATTTTTGTTTTAAACTTTTTAAGTTAATTTGAACTGATTTGAATTACTATCCTATGTCTATTACTTTAGACAACGCAATCTACGGGCATATTATGAGACTTATTTTTGCTTTTTAATGACACAATGAAAACCCCTCTTATTCATATTTGTTTTTTACAGAAATCAGAATCTTCCATCCCCCCCGCTGATAAGAATTTATCACACCTTTATGAGGCCTACTGCAGTTTATAGTGTAAAACTGGAGTAGACGAGTGGAGTCGTCCGTCATGTCGCTATGATAAATATTAAATCTTTTGTAATTTAGGGGATATTGTTATTATATTTTATTGTTGTTAAAATTTTAAAGTAATAAAATATTTACGTGTGAGTATAAATGAAATATATATACCTATGTTGAGAAATTCAGTCCTTTAACAAATAAAAAAAAACCTAAAAGCTGAATATATTAAAATCACTCTCAAAGCCTAAAAATCAAGTAAAATCGTCAATTTTTTATTTGTGGCAATAATTGTTTCCTATCTTATACCAGTTGTAATTAATTAAAAATATACAACAAAAAAAATATAATATTGAAATGCGTCTTTAATTTTTACCTTTAATGTAATCAAAAAGTCATAACCTACTCTTTGTATTTTTGCAGTGTTGAACTCTGACCGACGATCTTTTTTAACCGACTTCATTAGGTAAAATAAACGTACTTTACCTTTTATTTAGTAAATAATGAGTAGGTAAGATATTTAGTTAGATAGTTAAAGTTCTAAACAATTTTTTTAATGTTTCTAATAAAGTATGTTTAAGTACTCAACAATAAACAATTTGTACTAAAATAAAACCTATTAGGCAGTAAAAAAATTATATAACATCGATAAATCATATTATTTCATAATCACAATTCAATAAACCCATAAAATAATCATAGTAACGATACACCCAAGTTAATTCACGCGAAAAATCAGATTTAAATATCGCGCCAAGAAATGTTCGCAACTCGGTTGCGTAACATTGATCGCTAGGGTCGCGCGAAATCGGCGTTCAAATAAAGGAGGCATAAGCTTTAACCCACTTTTATTAAAAAATAAAGTCAATATTTATTTTGTTTGTTAATTAGTTAGCCTACCTACCTAGCCTACGATCTAGACCTAATTTAAGAGTCCTTTAACGCGTAAAGTGGCGCCACTCTAGAATTATTATTTTTCTAAAATAAGGCTTTTTTAAAAAAAAAGTGCTTCCTAGTGCATAAAATCTTGATCCCTAGTATTCTTAAGTATTTTAAACAATATCTAGATTTAGACTGTATATGTTTTTTTTTGTTATAACTTCCCCGGACACTGTATACAGGGTGTCTGGGTGTTTTTATCGATGAAATTGATCATAGAATCCACCCTTAAAATTATGTTATAACTTCCCCGGACACACTGTATATAAAATCCAAATACCACTAATCTACTCACTCACTCACTCATCATGGCCCAGCCGAAACCACTGAAGATAGTAAGATGAAATTTGGCCAGTAGCTTCCTAACGTGACGTAGGCTCCCACTAAGACGGGATTTTGGGATAACTTAACCGGGGCGCCGTATACAGGGTGTAACAGTTTGTATGAAACTCCTAAACTGCTGGGTTTAGAAAGTTGAAATTTACACTGTATATTGTCATTGCATTACAAACATCATAGATGGTTTTAGTTTTTTTATATCTTGCCCCTGAGTTCTTATACAGGATGAAATATGATTTTTGCTAAAATCTAAACTAATTACACGAGAGACTTGAAATTTTCGAAATAAGGTCCCTTTTATATAAAACATAAAATATGATATCAAAACTGCGTTAATTAGTCCTGTAAGCCATGATACAGGATGTTAAAGTTTGTATAAAAAACCGAAACCGCTCCTTATTTTGCTTAAGACTCCGTACTTTGAAGCTTCTTACCTAATTAGGTATGAGGGTCCCCCACCCTCGCAGCTGTGACATGCGCGCATGCGAAATGCGAAATGTCGCGGCAGTTTTAAATTTTATTACTTTTCATACAAGCCGAAGTTAAATCGAGATGTTTATACCTACCGCACAATTTTTCTTTCCGATTTTCGTTTCAGCTAACAAGAATTTGCGTTTAGGTAAGGTATTTGTAATAACGAGTTTTTTTTAAACCATCTGAGAAATATAAAACAGATTTCTTAATTCTGAAAAATATAGATGTAGGATTTAGTTTAGACAAGTTATTAAAAAGTAACAAGATGTAATGAATTTCACTCTGTAGAAATAAATATCAAAGTAAACCCTTTTTGTAGTGTTTTCTCAATATAAATAAAACACCACTGGTTGTTTTAATTTTAAACAAATAACGATATAGTTTGAGTTGATAACTTTTTTTATTTGGAACTAAAATCACACCCTAAGGCCTCCTTTACGAAGACGCGGCGTGTTGTGCGGGATGTCGTGTGGGCTCCGACGCGGGCGCCCCACCACGGGCGCCGCCGCTGCGGGCGCCGCCGCGGGAGCCGACGCGTTTCCTTATACGATATCGAACATAGGCCTATGCGCGTCTCTTTAAACGGTCTCATACTATTGCTATACATTTGATTTGGGCGCAGCACGCCCCGCACGACGCCTCGCGCAACGCCCTGCGTGCGGCCTGCAAATGCGGCCTAAGGGTGGATAAAATATGGATGCCTTTTTTATTCACTCACAGATTGTATTGCCATATTGTAATTTACATGGGAACTGCTCGCATAAGTATATATATTTTTTATATAAAAGTAAATTGTGCCTTTCCTCCAACCTTTTTGTAACCAAACTAATTTTTGATACTGTTACTTTTTAATTTATAGAAGAAGATTTTAAAATTGACATTGTTACCTTTCAAAAAGACTTTTGTTAACTAGGCAGTACATCTCAGCCGCTGTACACATTAACATGCATTCATTTTCTTATAAATAGTGTACCTAACCATGTGTAAATATATCATCCCTTCTTCAACCTCTGGAGTTATTTCTACTGCAGGCGGGCGGACATAGGAGTTCTCTAAATTGGCGACCTACGACGATTGGATTACAAAAACCGCAAAATTTTCAACACTCGCCCCACCAGTTCCATTGTAAGTGGCGACTACCTGCCTTCTTCTGGAGGACTCTGGGGGACTTCTGGAGAAGCGCCTCGCCGACTAATATAATAATAATCATCATCATCATCTCGGCTGCCCAAATTCAAAACCTAGTAACGGTGTTTTTGCAAAAAAACCGTTTTTGTCATTTTTCGTCTTACTAGGCGGTATAGATTTGATATGAACCTTAAAACACCCAGTTTCTTACGTAATTTTAAAAATAAAATTTAGCAAGTCTACCCAATTTGGAAAAGTTATTGAAATTTCCATGAAGTACATATTCTTAACATAGCGCATGTCGGATTACAAATAAAAAAACCTAGCAACTCAACCGACTTACTAGGTTATGAATTTGAAAGCTGACTTACTATGTTTTGAATTTGGCGCCGATTATAAAATCAATCAAATTTTGATGGAATTTAGTAAGTTACAAAAACAGTATACAAATTTGGCTGAATTAACCACGAGTCGTAACCAAATCGTAAACAAAACTTAATTCTGCCACAAATAAATCATTTGTATAACTTTTAAATGAATGCACTTCAAAAAATAACATTTTTCATTCGAAACGTACAACTAAAAATATAAAATGCTTTAAAAAGTAGAGAATTAACTCAGAGATTGTATTTCAAAAATTTTTTCATTGTCATATTTGGGTAAAATAAAAATAAAAAAAATAGTGGGATCGATTTAAGTGTGACTATAGTCAACAATATAGTCAAACTTTTGGTCAAACACCGAAATCGCTATTGCGTCTGGTTTCTTCGGGGCAACGAATTAAAGTGGTCGACCCGTTTTTTGGCTCTCCTGAACATTTTTGTTAAAACGAGTTACTAGGTTTTGATTTTAAGCAGCCGATCTCACACGATAGCGTCCACTGCTGGACATAGGCCGCAACCTTTACCAGGTCGTCTGACCACCTTCAGGGGTGTGAGACCAGCGTTTGGAGGGTGATTTGAGGTGAAGGTGAACCTTGAAGTGAGGGGGGGGGATTCCATAAAAATTAAACTGAAAAGCAAAAAATAAAATCTTTTCATCAAAAAATTAAACAGCCGAAAAAACCGAAAAGCGTTAAATAAAAAGGAAACATTTTCTATTAAGACATAAATTACTGCCTTCTTAAAGTAATTTGAGTAAGTATACCACGTAATATTGTGCTAATGTAATATTAATATTGTGTTATCGGCGCCACAGAACTAACAAAGATATGATATAACTATATAAGTACCCTATGATTTAAGTTTTATTTGTGGGAATAAAAAAGGTAAGTTTGTAATGCGACGGTTTTATAAATGTAATATCGGTATCAAAATTGGTTTCTTTCAGCTCCATACAGATCCTAATCAGATGTTATGGTTCATTGTTTTGACATCTGTTGTCAAAATTTGTTTACATTTGAATAAAAATAAAACGAAATACGAGAGCGCGAAAACAAAAATTTGACACAGAACCGGCCTCGGCCGTGGCCACAAGGGTACTGACGGGGTAGGGAGCGGCGCGGCATGGCATCGGACCGCGCGAAAACGATGTTTTTTTTGTTTTTGCTGGTTTTTTGTCTTTTCGTTAAACTTAAAAATTCTTACTATAGTAGTATGTCTAAAATTTAAGGTCAGCAATTTTCATTCCAAAAATCAAGTAAAAAAAATCAGCGGTTTAAAAATAAAATGGAAAAAACGGAACAAAAAGGGATAACTTTGAGATTTTTTTCTATCAACTAAAATTAATTAGATCCTGTTTTCCTTTAGTATGATGACTAGATTAGATCCTTAACTAACACATATATTTTTTTCAGAATGAAGACATCAATTTTGTATGTCTCAGATTGTTTAAAAAAATTTCAAAAACACATATTTTTGAAGCACCAAGCCTTAAAAATTGAAATGGGTGATGTTTCTAGGTTATAAGGGTCGCTAATTACACAAAAAACATTGATTTTGAAATCAAGATGGCGGAAATAAATTTGTATTAAAAATCGATATGGGTGGCGTTTTCTAGGTTTTTGGGGGCGCTGATTGCGAAATCATTTGTGGGTGTGCTGATTCTGGGTCTCTAACTAACTTCACTCAGGCGCCGTATACAGGATGTAACAGTTTGTATCAGACTCTAAACTGCTGCTATTAGAAAATTGAAATTTACGCTGAAGATTCTCTTTACATTACAAACCTCATAAATGGTTTTATTTTTTTAATATTTTGCCCCTGAGGTTCAGGGTAAAACAGGTTTTTTTTTGCTAAAATCTAAAGTAATGACACTATCTTAACATTTTCAAAAAATGCTCCTCATAATACTTAAACATCAAATATGATATTATAACTGGGCGTTTATTAGTCCTGGAGTCCTTGATACAATATGTATGGCGAATATTAGGTTTTTTCCTTATAAAGTAATATGGTAGGTGTTTTCAAAGTTTTTGCGGGTGCTGATACAGAGTGTAACAGTTTGGATAAGGGTCGCGCAAGAAAGGTAATTATGGCAACCTGTAGGGGAGACAAATTTACAGCAATGAACGACAATCAGTTGGGACGACGATGATGATGAATCTGAGTAGACCTAATGACCTAATGAATACCCTGAGTAGGGTACAATAGAACTGGATTTTTAGTGAAGCCTCCGAGCTTAGCCTCAAAGATGAAGTATATAGGTTAGTTTCTTTATTTTTAGTGAAGCCTCAGAGCTTAGCCTCAGAGATTCACATCTTGCGGATAAACCTTTTCAGGTTTTTGCGGATGTAATTGTTCCATTTCATTGTACGTTTGTGTAAATTAAATAAATAAATGAAAAAAAAAAAAAAAAGATGAAGCATACAGGTTAGTTTGTTTATACAATACAGGTTGACATTAATGAAGGATATCCTGAAATGGAAAAGGTAACAATGAGTATTTAAGTTTTCAGCCCAAACATCTCAAGATAGAAACGTAAGGAATATAAGTCTAGCAAAGACATGAATTCGTGAAGATACTACGGGAACTGGAAAAACCAAATTTTACTGTTGTACCTAACTAAGCAAGCTGCTTTTTTATGATTTATTTAGGGCTTTGGTGCGATTACAAATGATTTCCCTATATTTCTGAGAAACAAATCAACCTGTTTAAAAAGCGCTTGCGAAGCTGCGGGTGGAAAGCTAGTAATCCATAAAATGCGCCCACATTATGTTATTAGATAGATATAGATGTGCTCGCCCGTATGGTGCTTTATAATAAAACTAGCTTTCCGCCCGCAGCTTCGCAAGCGCTTTTTATACTAAAAGTAAATAACTGGTTGATTTGTTTCTCAGAAATATAGGGAAATCATTTGTAATCGCACCAAAGCCTTGAAGATCATAAAAAAGCAGTTTGCCTTTACAACAGTAAAATTTGTTTTTTCCAGTTCCCGTAGTATCTTGACGAATTCATGTCTTTGCTAGACTTATATTCCTTACGTTTCTATCTTGAGATGTTTGGGCTGAAAACTTAAATACTTATTGTTCCCTTTTCCATTTCAGGATATCCTTCATTAATGTCACCCTGTATTGTATAAACAAACTGAAACAAACTAACCTATATGCTTCATCTCCGAGGCTAAGCTCTGAGGCTTCACTAAAAATCCAGTTCTATTGTACCCTAATTAGGTCTACTCAGATTCATCATCATCGTCGTCCCAACTGATTGTCGTTCATTGCTGTAAATTTGCCTCACCTACAGGTTGCCATAATTACCTTTATTGCGCGACCCTTATCAAGTTTACTAACATCACTTTTTTTTTCATACAAACTGTTACACTCTGTATCAGCACCCGCAAAGACTTTGAAAACACCTACCATACTATTTTATAAGGAAACCTAATGTTCACCATAAATATTGTATCAAGGACTCCAGGACTAATAAACGCAGTTTTAGTATCATATTGGATGTTTAAGTATTCATCATCATCATCATCATTTCAGCCGTAGGACGTCCACTGCTGGACATAGGCCTCCCTCAAGGTTCTCCATCTGTACCGATCGCAGGTGGCCTGCATCCACCGTGGACCCGCAGCCTTGCGCAGATCATCCGTCCATCTGGTCGGTGGACGTCCTACGCTGCGCTTGCCGATCCGTGGTCTCCACTCGAGAACTTTTCGGCCCCAGCGGCCATCTGTTCTGCGGGCTATATGACCTGCCCATTGCCACTTCAACGAGCTTATCCGCTTGGCTATGACAGTGACCCTGGTTTAAGTATTATGAGGAGCTTATTTTGAAAATTTCAAGATAGTGTCATTACTTTAGATTTTAGCAAAAAAAACTGTTTTACCCTGAACTCATGGGCAAAATATTAAAAAAATAAAACCATTTATGAGGTTTGTTATGTAAAGAGAATCTTCAGCGTAAATTTCAACTTTCTAATCGCAGCAGTTAAACACACACGCACAAACTGTTACATCCTGTATACGGCGGCTCAGTGAAGTTATTCCCATATGCTGTCTTTGTGAGACGTAGGTACTCAGAATCAGCACACCCACAAATGATTTCGCAATTAGCGCCCCCAAAAAACTTGAAATCGCCACCTATATCGATTTTTAATACAAATTTATTGCCGCCATCTTGGATTTCAAAATCGATGTTTTTTGTGTAATTAGCGACCGTTATAACCTAGAAACATCACCCATTTAAATTTTTAAGCAAAATAAGGAGCGGTTTTGGTTTTATATACAAACTTTAACACCCTGTATCATGGCTTAAAGGGCTAATTAAGGCAGTTTTTTTATTTTTTTTATTTGTTAAATGGTTTATTAAAGTAATAAATAATCTCGCAAAGTAGTTAATAAGCGACAATTACTTGATTTCACACATTGGCAGCGGTGGCGGCGGAATTCTGTCTCACAAGGGTGAGAATCGTGGCGATGTTATCGTCGAGCCACGTATATCTACACACTCTAGTGTCTACACGACGATAACATCGCGGCGATGCGATGAGGCCCCTTATGCGAAAGTCGCTTGTGGTGACACCGCGCCGCCACCTGGCGACTAGCAACTATGTTTTACGCGGGTTTAGATTAAATTTACACAAAGTTGGTATAACCTGCGCCCCTAAAGAAAAGATCTCAAAATTTTTGATATCATATTTCATGTTTTTATATAAAAAAGACCTTAATTTGAAAATTTCAAGTCCCTAGTGTAATTAGTTTAGATTTTAGCAAAAATCATATTTCACCCTGTATAAGAACTCAAGGGCAAGATATAAAAAAACTAAAACCATTTATGATGTTTGTAATGCAATGACAATATACAGTGTAAATTTCAACTTTCTAAACCCAGCAGTTTAGGAGTTTCATACAAACTGTTACACCTGTATACGGCGTCCCGGTTAAGTGATCCCAAAATCCCGTCTTAGTGGGTGCCTACGTCACGTAAGGAAGCTACTGTTCAAATTTCATCTTTCTATCTTCAGCGGTTTCGGCTGGGCGATGATGAGTGAGTGAGTGAGTGAGTAAATCAGTGGTATTTGGATTTTATATATATAGATATGCCCATATGGAATATAGTTAAATGCTAAATAATATTAGGATATTTTTTCTCTGTCAGAAATGTTGTAAAGGCATTCTACACTGCTGGCTTGATTTATGATGTGCTGACAACATTCGGAGAGCTTACTGACGAAGCAACCCAGAATAGAAAATATGCTAAGTGGAAAGCAGCATACATTCACAACTGTCTTAAAAATGGCGAAACTCCTGTACCAGGTAAATTTTATGATAGTATATATTCATATTATCCACCAAGTCCGTAAGCTATCACATAGAACCCGATCATAAAACTCATTTTAATCCCTTTTCAAACATTACATACAGATGCCGTGGGCGAAGTGATTAAATCATAATTCACATACATAGTAACTAGGCGAAAAAACTTGCTTATCTTGGTTTTCCATATGCTTAATTTTTTCAGGACCAATGCAGTCAGAAGAAGGAGACATTAGCAATGAAGAAAGCACCGTGTCTCCAACTCAGCCAGGACCAACAAATACAGATTTCAATATACCGCAAGTGGCAGGGTTCTCATCGCCCCCCAACCCTGAGGGCCCGGCTGCGGGCTGGGACGGCTCCCTGGCCGACGGCAGTGCGGCGCTGGCGGCGGCGGCGCGGCTGCCGCCCGTGCCCGTCACGCCGGACCCCAGCCCGGGCGGCTTCGTGCCCTACGAGCCGGCCGGCCCCGCAGCCCCGGCAGCGCGGCCCGCCCCGCCCGCCCCGCCCGTGCCCCTGTACGGCGACAGCGTGGCCGATCTCACCCCAGATCAAATATCCAAAGCACAGAAGTACTGCAAGTGGGCAAGCAGTGCCCTCAACTATGATGACGTCAAAACTGCAATTGCAAATTTAAAGAATGCCCTGGAATTACTTCAGACAGGGATTGATCCAGCTTAGTATTAGATGTCTTGGATAGTGGTATGTTATATTTTGTTTATTCTGTTGCACCTTAAAAATTAATAATCAACCCTAAAAAATTGGAGTTAAAACTATGTGATAATCCAAGGTCTATTCTATCTTATGGCAAGTTTGAGCCCAGTTTGAACAGTTTGTCAGTGAAAAGGTCACAAATACTACTTTCAGCTTCATTTTTTGTTCAAGTAAGCTTCGTACCACTCCCTGGAAGTATCTAGAGTACCAGATACTTCCAGAGAGTTATTTATTTATTTATTAAATAATATTTTTTCAATATTATCTGTAAAGATGTTTATATTTTAGTTAAATTAATGGGCTCTATATAGTGGGTTTGTTAAGTCCAATAAATGTATGGGACCAATATTTTCCGCATTAAAGCATGAAACTTGGCACAGTTGTTGCTTAGGTGGCCCAGACTGAGAATCGCCCGGGAGGGAGCGGGAGACCCCCTCTGGGGGGCGGGGGGAGGGGGTGAGGTTTTCTTCTACCGCGCGCGCTATTGATCCCTATTGCTGCTATTTTATAGCTACTAGGGCAAGTGTGGTGTCATTTTCGGATAATTTAAGGATGAGGAATCCATTTCTGGAACATTTTTTTTACATTTCTATACAAAAAAATTGGAATTTACCATAAAATAGATAATTGTCTACGCAAAAAAATTCTTCTAATGACGATATTTTTTGAATGAGTAGATATCAGCAAAATAAAAATATACGCCTTAAGACGAGATCTGAACCTGCAACTCGGATGAGCATCGGTCGGTAAGCTTAACGATGCTCATCCGAGTTGAAGTCGACGGACGAACAGTTTTCCATATCAATGTTAAGCTCGAAAGGTCGCAACTGGTAAAGTCTACACTCAGACCGGCAAAACCGGCAGACCAAAACCCAAACTCTTTTAATTAGAACTCCAAAACCGTTTCGATTGCCTAAGGCGCAGCGTGGATGATGTAAATGAAGGGTTCTTGAGAAGTGTCACTGCGGTTGGAGGTAATTACTTACTACTAAGCACACTTGATCTGATAGAGAAGAGGCGTGATACGTCTTAGCAGACAACGGCACCGGATGCCTTTGCCTGCAGGCAGCTGAAGAGACAGATCTTTATATCAATTACAAGAGACATCAGGCGATTTTATACAAAAAATATTAAGGTGAAGAGCCATAGACCGAAACAAAGCCTCCAAAGTTTTTGCTCGAGATCTATTTTTTCGGCAAAGCCAGGCATGGCTGAAGACCGAGGATGGTTGGTAGAGTACTATATCCACACCTGAGATTGTGGGGGAATTCGAGAAGTTCTATGGACAGAACTTCTATTATACACGTCGACACGACAACCCATCACTGACAGTCAAGATAAGGTCCCGAGAGCAACATGGACCCGACACTATATCGAGGACATCTCGGCCGTCAACATCTTACAAACAACAAGACTGCATGTAAAGTGGCATCAAATATGTTTGAATGTATGTCTCATTGTTATGTTATGTTATGTTTGCGTGACAAAGGCTGCTGTAAATAAATGATTTCCTTCTTTTTCGTTTTCTTTCTTTCATCACAGCCGAACTTCAGAAGGCAAGTGGTAAAACCAGCGTTTATGGCCCGTCAGAAATTCTTCAATTTCATTATACGCTAATCATATTCCCAGAAAACTGTTAACCGCTGCATTCCAGGATGTCTTCAAGACTCTGGACTGTAAGGAACTAGGCATCATTATAAACCGCGACAACATTACTCACTAGTTACTAGTTATGGCCCAGACCGCGAAGGATCTAGTACAATGCTCGATGTCCTCACCTCAGTTGGGCTTCCGATCAAGTTGGTATTAGAATGAACATGGACATAACAAAGATAATGTTCAGCGCCCATGTAGGAACAATTCAATCCACTCCAAATCAAAGATAATGACTACCATACACTAAATACACTCGAAGTTGTTAAAGAATACATACCTGGGACAAACTGTTCGTCCGTCGACTTCAACTCGGATGAGCATCGTTCGGGATGCTTAGCTTAACTTGAATAAGCTTACTGAACGATGCTCATCCGAGTGGCAGGTTCAAGTTTTGTCTTGAGGCAAGAGGTGCCTCAAGACAAAAGTCTTTGAACAATGTGCGTTACCAGTGGTAACTTACGGAACCGGGATACGGCTGCAAACAACGGGCCTACTTAGAAAGTACAAGGTCACTGGAGGATAAGGACAAGGAAAGAGCTGTTTCCCTGCGTGATCGGATATGATGAGATCCTACGTCGATGTTACTTACCTCCAACCGCATGCCTCCACGGTGCCGTTGTCTGCTGAGACGTTTCACACCTGTTCTCGATCAGATGAAGTTTGCTTAGTAGTAAGTAATTACCTCCAACCGCATTGACAACTTCTCAAGAACCCATCATTTACATCATCCACGCTGCGCCCTAGGCAATCGAAACGGTTTTGGAGTTCTAATTGAAAGAGTTCCGAGTTTTGGTTTTGGTCTCCCGGTTTTGCCGGTCTGAGTGTAGACTTTACCAGTTGCGACCTTTCGAGCTTAACATTGATATGGAAAACTGTTCGTCCGTCGACTTCTCGTCGATTGCTTCCGGTTTTAACCGCGTTGTTCACAGACATCTTTCAATATACGGTTTTATGTCGACATGATGGATAAAGTATATCTCGTTTTTAAGTGCACCGTCGGGACTTATGCAGGTCCACTTCTGATGCTCTCGCTTCCTCAAGCTGTCTTGCGATATCGTAAATAACAACTCTTTCCAGTGGCAAAAGCACAAAAATTTCATATGTTTCATACATACTTGTCAGCTAATTGGGTAGATAATGTATGAGAAATGTATTTTTTTTTGTACCTATACAACCTATGTTTGAATACAGAAAGTTGTTACTTATCACAGGCTGAATGACCCTGTTCAGTATTTGGTAGTAATTTGAAGTAACCAAGTAATTTTTAAACCGAAATTAGGCATTAAATATTTTTACAACCTCTTCCGCGCAGTGTTTACTATTTTTTTTAACACATAAATATAAACAAAAAGTATATCGAACCCTATATTTTTGAAAACTGCATGAATGCAGCTTTTCAAATATATTTTTATTTTGCTGATATCTATACTCATTCAAAAAATATCGACATTAGAAGATTTTTTTTTGCGTCGACAATTATCTATTTTATGGTAAATTCCATTTTTTTTGTATAGAAATGTAAAAAAATTGTTCCAGAAATGGATTCCTCATTCATTCCTTAAATTATCCGAAAATGACACCACACTTGCCCTAGTAGCTATAAAATAGCAGCAATAGGGATCGATAGCGCGCGCGGTAGAAGGAAACTTCACCCCCTCCCCCCGCCCCCCAGAGGGGGTTTCCCGCTCCCTCCCGGGCGATTCTCAGTCTGGGCCACATAAGCAACAAGTGTGCCAAGTTTCATGCTTTAATGCAGAAAATATTACCTTTGGTCGTTAACAAACCCACTAATTGTTCGACTCATAACAAACAACTGAAATAAAATAACAAGGCATTTTTTTGGGTTTTTCGACGTTATTTTACACGTTATTGTATTGTATCGCATGGAACGTAAAAGAAAACATAGTTGCAAGAAGAAATTAACGAATGAGATGGCTTTTTACGTGACAAAAACGCGAACTTCATTAGCAAGTAAATAATGGGTAAACTTTAGTTAATGTTAGCTAGGAACATTTGCTTGTCATTATCCCAAGTTCACATTTGATTACTTACTATGGTGTATGGACACAAATTCATACGAATAAACCATTTTAAAAGACTTTTACAACTAAAACAAAATATAACCTAAAAACAATCAAAGGTCATCTCAAGATGGGTCAGAAACCCTGTGCGAGGACTGCAGACCCACTAAATAGCGATAAGATATATAATTAGGAACAAACCTGTTGTAAAACTTATACTTCGGGAGTTGAAATCTTCAAAATGTCGAAAACATAACCTCGATCGGTTCGGTTTCTTTGAAGTTCTTTAAAATCATAGCTTCCTAGCCGGGAATTGTTAGAAAACATAAGATTTTCATTTTCCTTCCACCCAACGGCTACATAGTGAGTTCTTTTCATAAATAATTGGACTAGCAATGCAAATCACATACAAAACTTTGTTTGTTATGGGTCGACCGTACAAACGACACTAGCGGGATAAATTGGCAGTTTTCCTCCCCATTGAGAAAATTCACCTACACACCTATGGAAGCCATAGACAAAGTAAAACGCTGCTATAGACGGAGCATAGAAGAACCTGAATGCGAGCAGTCTTCAAATGTGTGTGTGTGTGTATCAGTTGTATGGTTTTGGGTCCAGCTGGACTCAAAATAGTAACCAAAATAGCAAAAAACAAAGACAAGAAAATGCTAAAAGCTGCTCGCGTGCATTTTTGGGCTATATAGAGTTTATGAGTTTGTCTCTGTCTCTCATATGCCTAAAAAAAAACCTAGTATATTTGAAAAATCTGAAACTTGCCTTAACTCTGATTGGCTAGATTATTGCTTTCTGGTAAACTCTTATTGTGATTGGTTCTCTGTAGCGTCAAAAGGATATTTTAACGAACCAATCAGAATAAGAGTTTACCAGCAAGCAATAATTTTAGTTTTTTTGCAAAAAAAACTGCTTTATGTCAGGATCATTGAAAAAAAAGTAATGCTAAATCAAATTATCCGGGTTTTCGCAAAATCACTAGTCTTTTTGCAAAAAACCTAATAATCAAATCTTACTAAGTACGACATATACAAAGACACCATACAAAGCTTATTTTTAAACAAAAACTTTTTTGCCTGTATATTTTTTGCCTGTATATTTTTCCCAGGCACTGGGGTGATGTTCGATATCTTTATTTCTATGATAGGTACAACATCGAGGGTTGAAAAATTAGAAGGAAGCAAATAGGAACCAAATTATGAACGATAAAATAATTGACGATTTGTTATTATAGTGGTCACCTAAAATTGTTGTGTTTCTCCCAAAGTACTGAGGAAGCAAATGTCTCGATAAAGGAACTAAATAGAAGCAATTAGGATGTAATTCTTAAACCACATACTGTGAGCGTTCTTCATGACTGGTGACCAGCCATTCTGACGGACACAAAATTTTAGTCCCTAGTATTTTTAACCCCCGAACGAAAATTCAGAGAGGGGTGTTATAATTTTAACGTGTGTATCTGTCTGTCTGTTTGTCTGTCTGTATGTCTGTGTATCTGTCTGTGGCATCGTAGAGCCCAAACGGCTGAACCGTTTCGTTTATTTTTTTTTGTATCATAATTTCAGGCCGAGTGATTTTAGCCTTGTCTGATGAAGATCAGCGGTTTGAAGATCATCAGCTCTTTTCTAGGTGATGAGGGGATCTAACTAGCTTCCATTTGTCCTATCGATTTAAAATTTGGTACAGTTTTACTTTAATGATATTGAAAGTATATGGTAAGGTAAACATGACCTGATCTGCCGTTTGAAGATGACCAGCTCTTCAAAAGTGGATGAGGGGATCTAACTACCTTCCATATTATGTCCTATCGATTTGAAATTTGGTACCATCATGTTACATGTATGATATTGAAAGTATATGGTAAGGTAACCATGACTTGATCAGCCGTTTGAAGATGATCAGCTCTTGCATAATGGATGAGAGGATCTTGACTGCTCCGTGGCTCAGTTGGCAGTGATGTGGACTGAGTAAACGTGTGCACCCGGGTTCGATTCCCGGGCGGGGCGAATATTGATATGATGAATATCGATGTTTGTTTCCGGTCTGGGTGTAATGTTTGTCTCTGTATATCTTAGGGGCTCTGAGTGTAATGTGTTATTATTATTATTATTATTATTATTAACTACCTTCCATTTATATTTATGTATGTTGTAATAAATTGCGTGGTTTCTAATTTATTTGTAAATATATAATTACTAATTAAATAATATTGAAATGTTTTCTGTGGTGTTTTCTTGTCCTGTCTGTCTTTGTCATTAATGAAGTCTCAAGAAGGTACCTGAAAATTTTCCAGACGATTCATCAATACGTAGTATAAAACAAAGTCGCTCACCTCGTCTGTCCCTATGTATGCATAAATCATTAAAACTATGCAGCGGATTTTGATTGGTGTGTTTTTTAAATTGTTTTACGTGAATACAGTATGAACATGTTTTGGGAAATTTTGTATATAGGTACGTAAGAATGTTGCACTTCAAAAACACACCGTACAGTATTAAGTAAGTATCTTATTGTTTTTAACCGACTTCAAAAGAATAATATTTTTTTTGTTATCTAAACCAGTGATCTTCAAATATAATTAAGACGATATACAAGAAATAAAGTAAACGACCGAGGAACAAAGGATGTCCCTCACCCTCAAACATACTGAGGGAAAAGTACAGTCATATGTCAGTCGCCCACATTGCATCGGTTACTACATTTTATTGAAAAAAGTAATAAATATTAAATATATTTTTAATTATAACTTTTAAATCAAATTTAAATTACAAGAATTTGATATATACGTACTTACTTTATTATCATTATTCCTATGTAAGTAGTTTCAACAAAAACTAGTTAGTAATTTCGAAGAACTAGCTATTCCCGTTTTTTGGAATGGTTATCTTTGACGAAATAATGTATCGAGGTTTTTTTATTCCACTAGTGTTTCTCAATTATAAAAAAAAAAGTATATCCTGAAAAACGTTATATTAAAATTCCAGATCTTTACATCTTATAGATTAACCGTCTTATTCATAAAGATACAGTAGATTTTAAGTAGCGTTACTGGAGGTCTACTTCTCTGGTTTGTTGTATGGTAAATACGTGGCATCTAGTCTAAATTGACATACGTCAAATAACTAAAATGCTCTTTAACTTTTTATGAATAAGAGGGTAAGAGAATTACTTGATTTACAAAAGCTTTAAAACTCATATAGCGTCTTAATGAAAAAGCGCGTGCGAAGCTGCGGACAGAAATTAGTCTACTATCTACTATACAGTGTGTCCGGGGAAGTTATAACATAATTTTAAGGGTGTATTCTATGATCAATTTCATCGATGAAAACATCCCATATGGGGGGTCGCAGCCTCACCCCCCCCTCAGTATGATGTTTTTAATTTTTTTTTTGCAAAAGTCGACCCCGCCTACTTTTAAATTCACAGTTAAAGATCTAAGGCTCACAGAACCTTCATTGAGGTCTTGATCGAAGGCTAAGTAGTTAGGCTACCTAAGTTACTAACAAAATAACCAAGTATTGCTTTTAGTTTTTTTTTTAAAGATGATAAACCAAAAAAAAAAAAAATTTTTTTTGTACATTTTTTACGGTTTTTCAAAGTTTTCACGAAAAAATGCAGATACTTTTTTTTATTTTTTGTGTTTCATTGTTAGCTTTTGAGTTGTTCTCCGAATTGGTATTAGATTTATTTCTCTACGTCTATTACTTCAGAAATTATCAACTACCAAAGAGACCCTTCGCTTTTACCTTTTAATTTAAGATTTCAGTTAAACCCACTTTTATTAAACAATAAAGTCAATATTTAATTCTTTTGTTAATTATTTTGGTAGCCTACCTACTTAGCCTTCGTACAAGACCTAAATTAAGAGTCCTTTTACGCGAACAGTGGCGCCACTCTTGAAAAAAAAAAAAATTTCTAAAGTAAGGCTTTTTTTCAGAAAAAGTGCTCCCTTGTGCATAAAATCTTGGTCCCTAGTATTTTTTTTTAATTAATTAAAATAATATCTAGGTTTAGAATGTTTATGGATTACTATTTTTTGCTAAAAGTAGCCACTTTTAGCTACTTTTAGGAACAAACAGTAATACATGAAACAGTATAAACCTAAAGTGGCCACTTTTAGCAACAAACAGTAAAAATAAATATTCTAAACCTACATATTATTTTAAATAATTAAAAAAAAATACTAGGGACCAAGATTTTATGCACAAGGGAGCACTTTTTCTGAAAAAAATCCTTACTTTAGAAAAAAATTTTTTTTTTCAAGAGTGGCGCCACTGTTCGCGTAAAAGGACTCGTAATTTAGGTCTTGTACGAAGGCTAAGTAGGTAGGCTACCAAAATAACTAACAAAAAAATTAAATATTGACTTTATTGTTTAATAAAAGTGGGTTTAACTGAAATCTTAAATTAAAAGGTAAAAGCGAAGGGTCTTTTTGGTAGTTGATAATTTCTGAAGTAATAGACGTAGAGAAATAAATCTAATACCAATTCGGAGAACAACTCAAAAGCTAACAATGAAACACAAAAAATAAAAAAAGTATCTGCATTTTTTTGTGTAAACTTTGAAAAACCGTAAAAAATGTACAAAAAAAAATTTTTTTTTTGGTTTATCATCTTTAAAAAAAAAACTAAAAGCAATACTTGGTTATTTTGTTAGTAACTTAGGTAGCCTAACTACTTAGCCTTCGATCAAGACCTCAATGAAGGTTCTGTGAGCCTTAGATCTTTAACTGTGAATTTAAAAGTAGGCAGGGTCGACTTTTGCAAAAAAAAAATTAAAAACATCATACTGAGGGGGGGGTGAGGCTGCGACCCCCCATATGGGGTGTTTTCATCGATGAAATTGATCATAGAATACACCCTTAAAATTATGTTATAACTTCCCCGGACACACTGTATATATAAAAATGAATCGTGCTCTTGAAATGTTCGTAGTAGTCCAGGGAAGGTTTAAAAGGTGAGAAAATATGGAAAAATGGACGGAAGTTGTTAAAAACAACAATAATTTTTTCCATAAATTGTACGGCGCGATACCAAGTTCGCCAAAAAAACTATTTATTTAGCTGATTTTGGTTTTAAAAATTTCGTAGTAATCCAGGGAAGGTTTAAAAGGAGAAAATATAGAAAAATTAAGGAGAAGTTAGTAAAAACAACAATCTAATTTTGTCATACAAAATGTTTCATTAGGTACCTAGGTACTGTTCGATCCATTTTCCTCTCAATCAACAGATTGATCTGAGGGCCTATTACGGCCGCTTTTTCAATTTTGCTTTGCGTCCTCTTTGCGTTTTTTTTGTATTGACCGTCCTCTTTGCCACATAATATAGGGCGCGGCCACCAGCTCCGATTAGTTTGATTTTAAGGCAACTAATGCTACAGAATTACTACTATTTAGTACTTAAAGGAAAAAATACTACTATAGTACCTTTTAAGTTATAAGAGGTTTTTTGTGGCCGCGTTGGAAAGGATGCTTTGCAACGCGGCCACCTTCAGATTGAGCCAAAATAGCAGCAAATATAAAATTTATGAATTAGAAATAAATCTACGCAAAAAGTAAGTACTTCGCAATAAACAAAAATAGGTTAACTCTATTGTAGCGTAGCGGCGGTCTCCTTACTCTGAGCTTTTAGTCCTCCAAGTGTCAAAGTCAATACAAAAAAACGCAAAGATGCGTTTTTTTTGTATTATACTGGGTGTTTCTGACAAGGCGGTAATAAATCAAAGGAGGTATTCAGCTCACCATACCTAACAACTTTCCCAAAGCAACATGGGTCGAAATCTCAAAAAAAAAATCAGCTGTTCCATACATTGGTTCGATCAGCTGACGGGGTCAATGTACGGGACAGCTGGTTTTCGTTTTGATATTTCGACCCATGTTGCTTTGGGAAAGTTGTTAGGTATGGTGTGCTGAATACCTCCTTTGATTTATTACCGCCTTGTCAGAAACACCCTGTATATATTTGAGCTCAGAGTAAGGAAACCGCCGCTACGCTACAATAGAGTTAACCTATTTTTGTGTATTTACCCTGTCCAGGTTACGCTTACAAAACTTATTAAGTGATCAAAAAGGACAGAATATGGGTTCGATTTTGAGCGGCGTATCAACTAAACTGTCAAATAGGGTTGTATTGAATCCAGTTTCAATCGATATCGATATATAGTGGGTTTGTTAACGACCAAAGGTAATATTTTCTGCATTAAAGCATGAAACTTGGCACACTTGTTGCTTATGTGGCCCAGACTGAGAATCGCCCGGGAGGGAGCGGGATACCCCCCTCTGGGGGGCGGGGGGAGGGGGTGAAGTTTCCTTCTACCGCGCGCGCTATCGATCCCTATTGCTGCTATTTTATAGCTACTAGGGCAAGTGTGGTGTCATTTTCGGATAATTTAAGGATGAGGAATCCATTTCTGAAACATTTTTTTTACATTTCCTTACAAAAAAATTGGAATTTACCATAAAATAGATAATTGTCGACGCAAAAAAAAATCTTCTAATGTCGATATTTTTTGAATGAGTATAGATATCAGCAAAATAAAAATATATTTGAAAAGCTGCATTCATGCAGTTTTCAAAAATATAGGGTTCGATATACTTTTTGTTTATATTTATGTGTTAAAAAAAATAGTAAACACTGCGCGGAAGAGGATGTAAAAATATTTAATGCCTAATTTCGGTTTGAAAATTACTTGGTTAATTCAAATTACTACCAAATACTGAACAGGGTCATTCAACCTGTGATAAATAACAACTTTCTGTATTAAAACATAGGTTGTATAGGTACAAAAAAAATACATTTCTCATACATTATCTACCCAATTAGCTGACAAGTATGTATGAAACATATGAAATTTTTGTGCTTTTGCCACTGGGAAGAGTTGTTATTTACGATATCGCAAGACAGCTTGAGGAAGCGAGAGCATCAGAAGTGGACCTGCATAAGTCCCGACGGTGCACTTAAAAACGAGATATACTTCATCCATCATGTCGACATAAAACCATATATTGAAAGATGTCTGTGAACAACGCGGTTAAAACCGGAAGCAATCACTGTTGGTACAGGACACATTGATATCAATGTTAAGCTCGAAAGGTCGCAACTGGTAAAGTCTACACTCAGACCGGCAAAACCGGCAGACCAAAACCCAAACTCGGAACTCTTTCAATTAGAACTCCAAAACCGTTTCGATTGCCTAGGGCGCAGCGTGGATGATGTAAATGATGGGTTCTTGAGAAGTTGTCAATGCGGTTGGAGGTAATTACTTACTACTAAGCACACTTCATCTGATCGAGAAGATGTGTGAAACGTCTCAGCAGACAACGGCACCGTGGAGGCATGCGGTTGGAGGTAAGTTACATCGACGTAGGATCTCATCATATCCGATCACGCAGGGAAACAGCTCTTTTCTTGTCCTTATCCTCCGGTGACCTTGTACTTTCTAATTAGGCCCGTTGTTTGCAGTCGTATCCCGGTTCCGTAAGTTACCACTGGTAACGCACATTGTTCAAAGACTTGTCTTGAGGCACCTCTTGCCTCAAGACAAAACTTGAACCTGCCACTCGGATGAGCATCGTTCAGTAAGCTTATTCAAGTTAAGCTAAGCATCCCGAACGATGCTCATCCGAGTTGAAGTCGACGGACGAACAGTTTGTCCCAGGTATGTATTCTTTAACAACTTCAAATGTATTCAGTGTATGGTAGTCATTATCTTTGATTTGGAGTGGATTGAATTGTTCCTACATGGGCGCTGAACATTATCTTTGTTATGTCCATGTTCATTCTAATACCAACTCGATCGGAAGCCCAACTGAGGTGAGGACATCGAGCATTGTACTAGATCCTTCGCGGTCTGGGCCATAACTAGTAACTAGCGAGTAATGTTGTCGCCGTTTATAATGATGCCTAGTTCCTTCCAGTCCAGAGTCTTGAATACATCCTGGAATGCAGCGGTTAACAGTTTTCGGGGAATATGATTAGCGTATAATGAAATTGAAGAATTTCTGACGGGCCATAAACGCTGGTTTTACCACTTGCCTTCTGAAATTCGGGTGTGATGAAAGAAAGAAACGAAAAAGAAGGAAATCATTTATTTACAGCAGCCTTTGTCACGCAAACATAACATAACAATGAGACATACATTTAAACATATTTGATGCGACTTTACATGCAGTCTTGTTGTTTGTAAGATGTTGACGGCCGAGATGTCCTCGGTATAGTGTCGGGTCCATGTTGCTCTCGGGACCTTATCTTGACTGTCAGTGATGGGTTGTGTAACGATCCTTCCTATATCGTACAGTTTTTAGCTTTATTAAATTTAAAAATTATATATTTTATAATTTTGGATGGATTCGACGACGGCTCCCTAGAAACGGCTACCGCGTCTCGGCGGGCGCGCGGAGATTGTGTTTTGTTTTCCTTTGATTTGACATAAATACAGCTATATATATGTACTCGTACCTTCGGACGATGCGAGGGAGTGCTGCGGCCGGCCTCGGTACTCGCTTCATCAAAGTAGTTAGATGGGGAATGTATAGTTAAATACATAACCGAACACTTTACACTGGTCACAAAATTGGATAGCGGTGATTATTTTGATTTGAAAGATTACTTGAGTAATCATATTCTTTGAGATCTATTCGCTGCAGTCTATTTAGTGTGCCAAACTCGAACGAAGGATTGCACGATTACTATTCTTGTGTCTTGATTGCCTTTTACGATGTTAATCAATTATTGTAAATCGTAGATTGTGCGAAATGGATGCTTGTTGTGGGAAAGTCTAATCCTCTATTATCACACTTAATAATCTTAAGTTTGCCGATATCAAGGCGTGGTGGCTTACATATGTAATGCGGAATTGCTAAGACAAAGGATATAAGTATAGAACCAAGAGTTCAAGACAAGACTTCATGATTGTTGGCATGAAGATCAGACGAGCAAACTAAAACCTCACATCAAACTTGACAATGCATTACGATGCATGAGATAGCTAGATGATGAGAATATAAAGAACCAAGAGTTCTAGACAAGGTCCCATGATCGGTGGCATGGAGATCAAATGAACAACTTAATCAAACTTGACGATGCACTACGGTGTACGAGATGGTTGATTAATAAGAAATACCTCTTGAGTAAATGAGGCCCGAATCGTTCTAACCAAATATAAAATATCCTGTCGAAGCTTGACTGCTTACTTTGTTTGTTACTCGTTGGACGACGTATACTAGAGATTTGTGATAATTCTATTACACTCAACTAACACCACAACCATTATCAGCTGATAGGACTTGAAGAATGTATGTGAGACATAAAGAATCTGTGTGAGGTAGAATGAATGTTTCAAGGGAGGGTCTGTTTTTATATTATATTATATATTTATATTCCACACGTTACACACTAAACCGTAAGAACTAACTTCGCGATAAACTAATCCAGGGGCGAGACCTCTTTTCTAACATTTGATAATATGCGGCTTTAGGCTCGTTTGCGTAAAGAAGCGATCGTCCTTTGTTAGGGGATGAACTTCAGAGGAGCTGTGATTTGATCTAAAGAATTTGCTAATGTTTGGTTTATAAGTGCAATGCTTTGCCTAACGATCTACGGTACTTCAGGAGATGTGCTATCATGGTGGGAGTGATAGTTGAAACCACAAGACATACATTCCTAAGTAAGTTCTAACCAAGAAAAGTGCTGGTACAAGACCAACGGATTGGCAACAGGGTTATTACACCGTAGTTCTCGTTTTGAGAATCTTGCACATAACTTCATGATTATCTTTGTATTAATCTGGCTTAAGCCTTTATCACATGAATCGATGGTCATCAAAAGTCGACTTTCTTCACACAAACATAAGGTTACACAAAACCTAGTCGGACGGGGCATGGCGAAGGAACTGTCCTACCCGGGGCTAGTTGACAAACACTTCAACAAAGTTTACCTTCCGTAATAAAACACTTGAACGCGGTTCCTCTTCTAGGAACAACAGTAGGGTTTTCAATCTTTTAAATCATTCTTTAGAAGGACGATTGCAGTAATGTATTAGGGAACGTCTGTTTAGGATACCTAGGTAGTCGCTTGACGAGGTCGAGCTAGCGCGCGTGTTTAGCGCGCATTTTTTTTAAGAATTTATTTGTCAGCGTACAGCTCATTGGTTCGAAATTTTATAAGTCCAAGGTTATTTTCATTATTCTTTAATTTTCATAGGAGCTTTAGCACTGTAAATTATTTGATTTAAAACACAACGTATGGAGGGTCCTAACCATTAGTCAGATAGACGATCACGACAAGGCCAAAGATTAATGTTTCGTATTGAAGTAGTATAGTAGTATAGTATGGTATAGTAGCTTTGTAGGATATATTTATTTTTATTTTACAAATATTTAGGCAGGAAGGCAAAATGCTCACAGTTGTCGTGTCGACGTGTATAATAGAAGTTCTGTCCATAGAACTTCTCAAATTCCCCCACAATCTCAGGTGTGGATATAGTACTCTACCAACAATCCTCGGTCTTCAGCCATGCCTGGCTTTGCCGAAAAAATTGATCTCGAGCAAAAACTTTGGAGGCATTGTTTTGGTCTATGGCTCTTCACCTTAATATTTTTTGTATAAAATCGCCTGATGTCTCTTGTAATTGATATAAAGATCTGTCTCTTCAGCTGCCTGCAGGCAAAGGCATCCGGTGCCGTTGTCTGCTAAGACGTATCACGCCTCTTCTCTATCAGATCAAGTGTGCTTAGTATTAAGTAATTACCTCCAACCGCAGTGACACGAACAAGAACCTCAAGAAGTTCTCAAGAACCCTTCATTTACATCATCCACGCTGCGCCCTAGGCAATCGAAACGGTTTTGGAGTTCTAATTAAAAGACTTCCGAGTTTGGGTTTTGGTCTGCCGGTTTTGCCGGTCTGAGTGTAGACTTTACCAGTTGCGACCTTTCGAGCTTAACATTGATATCAATGTGTCCTGTACCAACAGTGATTGCTTCCGGTTCTAACCGCATTGATCACATACATCTTTCAATATACGGTTATATGTCGACATGATGGATGAAGTCTATTTCTTTTTTTTGAGTGCACCGTCGAGACTTATGCAGGTCCACTTCCGATGCTCTCGCTTCCTTAAGCTGTCTTCCGATATTGTAAATAACAACTATTTTCAGTGGCAAAAGCACAAAAAATTCCTTTGTTTCATACATACTTGTCAGCTAATTGGGTAGATAAATGTATGATAAATGTATTTTTTTGTACCTATACAACCTATGTTTTAATACAGAAAGTTGTTATTTATCACAGGTTGAATGACCCTGTTCAGTATTTGGTAGTAATTTGAATGAACCAAGTAATTTTCAAACCGAAATTAGGCATTAAATATTTTTACATCCTCTTCCGCGCAGTGTTTACTATTTTTTTTAACACATAAATATAAACAAAAAGTATATCGAACCCTATATTTTTGAAAACTGCATGAATGCAGCTTTTCAAACATATTTTTATTTTGCTGATATCTATACTCATTAAAAAAAGATCGTGATTAGAAGATTTTTTTTTGCGTCGACAATTATCTATTTTATGGTAAATTCCAATTTTTTTGTAAGGAAATGTAAAAAAATTGTTCCAGAAATGGATTCCTCATCCTTAAATTATCCGAAAATGACACCACACTTGCCCTATTGGCTTTAAAATAGCAGCAATAGGGAACGATAGCGCGCGCGGTAGAAGAAAACTTCACCCCCTCCCCCCGCCCCCCAGAGGGGGGTCTCCCGCTCCCTCCCGGGCGATTCTCAGTCTGGGCCACCTAAGCAACAACTGTGCCAAGTTTCATGCTTTAATGCAGAAAATATTGGTTCCCATACATTTATTGGACTTAACAAACCCACTAATACGCAAAAATGAAAACTTATAATAAAAATATGTCAGTGTCACAGAAAGATTTTCTATCTTTTTTCTTTAAGGACCTGTAGTTTGAAGCTTCTTACCTAATTAGGTATGAGGGTCCCCCACCCTCGCAGCTGTGACATGCGCGCGTCGAAATGCGAAATGTCGCGGCAGTTTTAAATTTTATTACTTTTCATACAAGCCGAAGTTAAATCGAGATGTTTATACCTACCGCACAATTTTTCTTTCCGATTTTCGTTTCAGCTAACAAGAATTTGCGTTTAGGTAAGGTATTTGTAATAACGAGTTTTTTTTTAAACCATCTGAGAAATATAAAACAGATTTCTTAATTCTGAAAAATATAGATGTAGGATTTAGTTTAGACAAGTTATTAAAAAGTAACAAGATCTAATGAATTTCACTCTGTAGAAATAAAACAAAGTAAACCCTTTTTGTAGTGTTTTTTTCCATTAGAAATACACTACTGATTGTTTTAATTTGATTTTGTGACTCAAAAAACATTACATACAAATTACTATATAGTTTGAGTTGATAACTTTTTGCTCAATTTACTATGTTTACATACCTATAAATGCGGGAAATAGATACATCTCTTAAACCACTTTCCCTATCGTCCGTAATTTATTTCTCTAAGAGTAGTCGTCATTCCCTGGCCACCACCAGATCTGACTTCAAAGGACTTTTTCTTAAAGGGTTTTCTTAGAGGGTCTTTAGACTAAAGTCTAATAAAATAAAAACTAATCCGAAGACAATTATTGATCAAAAAGAAAATATCCGAATCGGATATCCGACTTAAAATTACTTGGTATACCCTACATAACTTTAAGAACTTAGTAATTATATTATTATTTTATGCTTTTCGGTTTTTTTTTCGGCGGTTTAATTTTTTGATAAAAAAGTTTTTAGACGTTCGTTTGCATGAGTGCCGCAATTGTACCTCTAATAATTACAATGAGGGGTTTTCAAAGTGACAGAAAAGAAAAAAAAAAGTTTCATAATACGCCGTAAGATGGCGGTGTCTAAAGCTATATAAGAGAAATGGGAAATCGAATATTGACTGAATCTTTGGATTGGATCATTTTCTGCTAAGTATAAATCTTAATTTCACCTACTACGTCACTGCCTCAGTTAAATTTAAATTTTTATGTTTCATTTTGACCTATTGAATCATTCATTTCATCTTGACCTATTGCTCCTGGCAGGGCGCCATCTAGTAGCAGCTTAATGAAACTTGTTTTTTTCTTCTGAGCTGTCAAATTGAAAACCTCTCATTATTGTAACGGATCACATTAAGATGGTGTTATTTTCAAAAAATAAATTAATATTGTAAGAAGTACACAATTTAACTATTTCTGAAAATGTACTTAATATATTTTTTTAAATATTTTTTTAATTTTAAGAAACTTGGGTTTCTTCTGATTTGACATTCTGTATTTAGGCATAGACAAAGTAGAACGCTGCGCTTCCGTATTTAGGTACTAAGTCACGCGCCTTCGCTTTCGGAGCACGGACATACGTCAAATTTCGCAATCTAGTGTTTGTGTAATTACGGCTTGTTTAATTGCTTATTTTGTTGCACCTGTTGCAAATATTCATTATGGGCAATAAACAACGGAAGCGAAAGAGGTCGCGCAAAGCCATTAAAATTAGTGGTAAAAAGAATTATCTCAAACAAATTGTAAACAAGTAAGTACCCAATCTTTACCTATATATTATTCGTATACCTTCCTTCTTATATTTGTAACTTAAATTTAATTCTTTTCTAATAATATTCGAGTATTGCATAGTTCTTAAAACTTCTTAGCAGTATCACTCAATGCACTGATTAGATAAATAAGATAACGTTTAGGTAAAACTACTGTCATAGTTTGCCAGAGGTGCCATAGTATAAGAATATCAGTAGGTAGATATTACCACACAGTCTTTCGATGTCTTTGTAATGCTTATATCAAATTATCCGGGTTTTCGCAAAATCCCTAGTTTTTTTTGCAAAAAACCTAATTATCCAATCTTACTACGACACATATAACCTTGAGTTAATATCTCTCTCTCACTCTTATCTCCAAAGCCGCGATGCATATTCATGCGATAATGATCCGTTTTACTTCGCGAAAGCGCCTGTTTTAGGATCACTTAGGGCATCGAGCAATTATTAAGGATGCGAGAACTTGGCGCGAACATGATGACGTGTGCGGCACAACAAGCAGCACGCGAGCGGCGGCGCAACCCGCGGCTGATAGGTACCGCCGGCGGTGCCGCCGCACGTACTTGCAGGTTTATACCTAAAGTGCGGAGTAAGCCAGAAAAAAAGGCTTGACAATACATTCATCATCATCATCATCAGCTTGTAAGAGCCCACTGCTGGGCATAGGCCTCTTCTCTGGCACGCCATGCACATTTACATTACATACATGTTATTTTATTTTAGTTAAATATGTAAACTGAAGGTGAACTATGTTTTTTGTTTTTAATTATATTGTAGGTATGATTTTGCGTTAAATAAAATTGTTGTGTACCTCTATTATCTATTGTTTAATTCTCAAACTGGTGGGCACACTGGATGCGGTAGCGCGTATATTGCATTGTAAGTATATAGGTTTTTTATCCTAACTAACGAGAAAAATTATTTAATAAGTAGATTTCCGGGTTCGCTGATAACGAAAATGACATACCTACCAACATTTTGAAACCAAGATGGCAGAAATTCGAGCTATTAAACTTTCCAAAGGCAAGTCTGAGCTATCAAGCACTATACGCAAAATAACTTGTGTAAAATATTTAGGTCTATGTATGTTTATATAATATTATAATATCACTGTCTGATCTGAGACCGCTCGCTGCTGCAGTTAAACAACCAAGTTTTCGTCAGCAGCTATTGTTCTATCATCCCTACGATTTAAGTTTTGTCTGTGAAAATAAAAAAGGTGTGGGATGGCTGGCTTTCTTCCTCGATAGGTACACTATTAAGTAAAAACCAAAATATTCCACTTTCTATGTACAGCTTATATTTACAAGTATTTACATTTTATATACAGAAGGCGAACGTGAGTACTTAATATTTACAGCAAAAGGACAATCAATTTAGAAAATATTTTAAAATCCTAAAACCAGACATGTTTATTAAAACTGAAAAAACTCAATCAACAAAAACGTTGTCATGGAAACGAAAACATTCAAATTTGAAATTCAGCAAATCATTTTCCTATCCACGCATGCGCGACGACGCGCCAATAAATATATATACATAACAAAAATCTGTCGGACAAACTGTACATCACAAAATAAATATAATACAAAATAATTTACAACTCGCAACGCTACATCACCCCCTTCCAAAGACCGTCAAGGGCGATAATAGTCTGGAAATGTTACTTTCCTCCCAGAACGCGTTGTTTTCACAGGTACGTCTGTATTACCATCGGCGAGGGTGGTGTTCTGGTAACCTGTAACTGCTGGTGAGGTGTGTGAGGTAGGTTGTATTAGTGTTGTGTGTGTAGGTGTGTTAGGGTCAGCAAGTATGTAGGCCGGCTTCAAGCGGTCTACTGATACCGTGACCTTACTACCCTTTACTAAAAGTAGAAAAGTTTTGTCTCCTCGTGTCAAGACTTCATATGGGCCTGTATATGCGGGTTTAAGTGAACCTCCAACAGTGTCATCTCTTAGGAAGACATGTGTTGAAGAGCTAAGATCCTTAAAGATAAAGGTTGACCGCTTGGTGCCGTGCCTTGAAGCTGGACGAGGTTGTAACTCTTTTGCAAAAGTCCGAATGCGAGAGATGTATTCGGACATGTCAGCTGTGTCGTCTACGTCTGGATCAAATAGCTCTCCTGGAAGACGCAGCGGCTCACCATAAACCAACTCAGCTGACGATGCCTTCAGGTCCTTCTTGACTGCTGCGCGAATGCCGAGCAAAACGAGAGGAAGGCTTGCTACCCAGTCAGTTGACGCGTGGCAAGTTATCGCAGCTTTCAACTGTCGATGGAACCTTTCCACGAGACCGTTGCAGGCAGGATGATAGGCAGTGGTCCGTCTGTGCTGAAAACCAGCTATCTTAGATAGGGTGTTAAATAATGCCGATTCAAACTGCCTACCACGATCCGTGACAATGTCGAACGGGCAACCAAATCGGGCTATCCAACCACTGAGTAAGGCTCCACCAACAGTCTCAGCTGTAATATCTGGCAAAGGTATTGCCTCAGGCCATCGCGTGAAACGGTCGACTGCTGTGAGACAATATCGGAAACCTTGTGACAGTGGTAGCGGGCCTACCAGGTCAATGTGAACAAAACTAAACCTAGCTCGAGGTAGCTTAAAGTGGCTAAGCGGTGCACTGACATGACGAGTGACTTTCGACCGCTGGCACTCAAGACACGTCCGGACCCATTCACGACAGTTCTTCTTCACCTCGGGCCAAACAAAGCGATCGGAAACCAGCTTTGCGGTAGCGTTGGCTCCTGGATGGCTCAAGGAATGGATACTGTCGAAGACTTGCTTGCGCAAAAGTTTCGGTACGTATGGCCTTGAGCTATCCGGGCTAACATCGCAGTAAAGCTTTGTTTGTGATCCCGGTATTCGAACCAACTGAAGGTGAAGTGATGAGTCCTTTAGTAAAGAGTTCAGCTCAGCGTCAGCTTGTTGAGACTGTGCCAGTGCCTCTAGACCAGGAGGTTGAGATATCGCTTCAATCCGCGACAGAGTATCGGCTACGACATTATCTTTGCCAGATATATGCCTAATATCGGTCGTGAATTGAGCGATGAGATCTAAGTGGCGAAACTGTCTGGGGGAGCAATTTTCTTTACGCGTGTGAAAAGCAAACGTCAGCGGTTTATGATCGGTATAAATTACGAAATTTCTTGCCTCTAACATATGGCGAAAGTATTTAATGCTTTCGTAAATGGCAAGAAGTTCGCGATCATACGGCGAATATTTAGTTTGCGCCGAGCTGAATTTACGCGAAAAGAATGCTAAGGGCTGCCAAACATGATTTTTGCGCTGTTGTAACACTGCGCCCATTGCGGTATCGGAAGCATCCGTAACCAATGCCAAGTCAGCATTGCATTCCGGATGTGCCAACATTGCAGCGTCGCACAGGCCGTTCTTGCAGGCTTTAAATGCATCCCTTTCAGTTTCTGAAAAGTGAACAGGGTGAGAACCTTTAATGGACCCTGTTAATAAGGCATTCAAAGGCGCTTGATGACTCGCAGCACCTGGAATAAACCTACGATAAAAATTTATCATGCCTAAAAATCTACGCAACTCCTTCGCGGTTTTCGGCTCTGGGAAATCCTGGATGGCTTTTACTTTCTCCGGCAACGGCTTCGTGCCCTCGGCGGAAATGCTGTAGCCTAGAAAAGTAATCTCTGGAACGCCGAAAATGCATTTAGCCGTGTTTACTACCATGCCGAAATCACGCAACCTGCTGAAGAGTTGGTGAAGATGCTGCTCATGCGTAGCGGAATCAGGGGAAAATACTAGGAAATCGTCAAGGTACGAATAAGTAAAGTCTAAACCTCTTAGCATCACATCTACGAACCTTTGAAATGTTTGGCCTGCGTTACGAAGTCCAAAGGTCATAAACGGAAATTCGTACAGACCAAACGGTGTTGTGATGGCGTTTTTGCAAATGTCGTCTGGATTGACAGGCAATTGATTATAGGCCTTAACCAAATCAATCGATGAGAACACGGTGCAACCTGCTATGCTGTGCGCAAAATCGTGTATGTGCCTAATGGGGTAACTATCAGGTATAGTACGCGCATTGAGCATCCTGTAGTCACCACACGGACGCCAGCCGTTATCTTTCTTAGGCGCGAGGTGAAACGGTGATGCCCAGGGAGATTCCGAAGGACGGCAGGTACCATTTTGTAACATAGCCTCGAACTCGGTCTTAGCTATTTTAAGTTTATCAGGGGCTAACCTACGCGGAGTACAACAAACGGGAGGTCCTGGCGTCGTGCGTATGTGGTGTACGGTGTTGTGTTTTAATGTCCTATGTATACCAGCAGGCCTAGTTATTTCAGGATATTGATCAAGTATGGAGTGGTATACAGAGTTACCAGTAACCACCTTGACCGATGAAATATCGTCAGAACGAATTGCGAGTGAAGCCGGGGTCGTGAGCGTTGTATTGCCATCGATAAGTCGCTGATTTCTAACGTCGACAATGAGGTTGTAGAAGGAAAGTAAATCTACGCCTATTATCGCCCTCGTTACGTCTGCGACAACAAACCTCCAAGCGAAGTCGCGTCGTAAGCCTAGGTTGAGAACTAAATGTACAAAACCGTAAGTATTTATAACTGTACCATTGGCCGCACTTAATTGATAGCTAGTTTTAGCACGATTATCCTTAAGTAATGATTTAGGGTAAACGCATAAGTCGCTTCCTGTGTCTACCAAAAATTGCACCTTAGATCTTGAATCGGTAACAAATAAGCGACCAGCACTAGGGCAGACGTCGGCCGCCATAACCGCCTGCCCTAATCTTTTTCCGGGTAGTC
The DNA here is from genome assembly GCA_951802225.1 of Euspilapteryx auroguttella. Taxonomy (NCBI): domain Eukaryota; kingdom Metazoa; phylum Arthropoda; class Insecta; order Lepidoptera; family Gracillariidae; genus Euspilapteryx; species Euspilapteryx auroguttella. The sequence goes on from OX637645.1 coordinate 5,310,544, forward strand.
GCAGGGCTTCACACACGCGCTTGCCTTGTCGCCGAACTTCGCATGATACCAGCACTGCGGGAATTTCCTGTAGTTCGACTGGGATCGGGTGCGCGTTGATGGCGAACGACGGCGTCTCGTAGAACACGATGATGGTCTTGGTCGCTCGCACGACAATCGCTCGTTTTCGATCGATTCGATCATGGCTGTTAAGGCTGCTATTTGACGGGTCAGTGCTGCTATCTCATCGGAGTGTGCACTCGACGATGATGAGCCAGAATTCGTCACCTGAAGCACCTGGTGGATGTCAGTGGTCGACGGGGCAGCATGGCTTGCTGCCGGCTCTGCTTCTGCCTTATCTGTACTCATCTTTTTGCGTTCGGATGAGGTCACCAATGTGGGATGGCTGGCTTTCTTCCTCGATAGGTACACTATTAAGTAAAAACCAAAATATTCAACTTTCTATGTACAGCTTATATTTACAAGTATTTACATTTTATATACAGAAGGCGAACGTGAGTACTTAATATTTACAGCAAAAGGACAATCAATTTAGAAAATATTTTAAAATCCTAAAACCAGACATGTTTATTAAAACTGAAAAAACTTAATCAACAAAAACGTTGTCATGGAAACGAAAACATTCAAATTTGAAATTCAGCAAATCATTTTCCTATCCACGCATGCGCGACGACGCGCCAATAAATATATATACATAACAAAAATCTGTCGGACAAACTGTACATCACAAAATAAATATAATACAAAATAATTTACAACTCGCAACGCTACAAAGGTAAGTTTGTAATGCGACGGTTTTATAAATGTAATATCTAATATCGGTATCAAAATTGGTTTCTTTCAGCTCCATACAGATCCTAATCAGATGTTATGGTTCATTGTTTTGACATCTGTTGTCAAAACTTGTTTACATTTGAATAAAAATAAAACGAAATACGAGAGCGCGAAAACAAAAATTTGACACAGAACCGGCCTCGGCCGTGGCCACAAGGGTACTGACGGGGTAGGGAGCGGCGCGGCATGGCATCGGACCGCGCGAAAACGATGTTTTTTTTTAGTTTTTGCTGGTTTTTTGTCTTTTCGTTAAACTTAAAAATTCTTTCTATAGTAGTATGTCTAAAATTTAAGGTCAGCAATTTTCATTCCAAAAATCAAATAAAAACAATCAGCGGTTTAAAAATAAAATGGAAAAAACGGAACAAAAAGGGGTAACTTTGAGATTTTTTTCTATCAACTAAAATTAATTAGATCCTGTTTCCCTTTAGTATGATGACTAGATTAGATCCTTAACTAACACATATATTTTTTTCAGAATGAAGACATCAATTTTGTATGTCTCAGATTGTTTAAAAAAATCTCAAAAACACAAATTTTTGAACCACCAAGCCTTAAGTTTTTTTGTGTCAGAATTATTATATTAAGGTAGATAGATAAAAAAAAGTATGCATCACACAGCACAGATAGAAATCAGTTCACATAAGAAAAACCTAAGTAAAAATATATAATACATAATATTTTTATAGAAAAGCATTAAGTACTGTGCGATGAAAGGGCTCGGGCTCAGCTTCTTATCACAGAAATATGCTCACTAAGTAGGTACTCCTAATTCACGTAACATAATGAGGGGTTTTCAAAGTGACAGAAAAGAAAAAAAAAAGTTTCATAATACGCCGGTAGATGGCGGTGTCTAAAGCTATATAAGAGAAATGGGAAATCGAATATTGACTGAATCTTTGGATTGGATCATTTTCTGCTAAGTATAAATCTTAATTTTACCTACTCCGTCACTGCCTCAGTTTAATTTTAATTTTCATGTTTCATTTTGAGCTATTGAATCATTCATTTCATCTTGACCTATTGCTCCTGGCAGAGCGCCATCTAGTAGCAGCTTAATGAAACTTGTTTTTTTCTTCTGAGCTGTTAAATTGAAAACCTCTCATTGCATCGCAACGCTGTTAATCCGCCAGGACCCTTAATGTAAAATAAATGATTTGTTCCCACTAGTTCTACTATTTAGTCCTACTGTAAAACAAGTGGAACTAGTGGGAATTTCATTTTCTCACTAGTTCCACTACTAGTTCTATTCGAAAATTGAGAGAACAAGTGAGAATTACTTATTCTCAGTAGTTCTACTGTTTACCTCCTAAATCTAGGGAATTGTGTTGTGAGTATGAGCATGAAGAAAATAAAGTAAAAAAAACTATTATTAGTTAAATAAGATACCAGACAAACAAGAACTATTAAAGGGTTAGCATGGAAAAAATTAAAGCATTGAATTTTTGAAAATTTAAATTTAAGTGGGTACCAAGACATAATGAACGAGTAGAAGGTATTAAGCCACGCTGAATGTGGGGTCTGTATATCATTTTAATAATCAGACATATTGCGACCAAGCCACAGCCACAAGCATACATAGGGATGTATGCTTAAATCTTTAAAACTACGCAATGGATTTTGATGTGATTTTTTTAGATTTTTTTTTTATGTAGCATTTATTGTGTCCCACTGCTGGGCAAAGGCCTCCCCCCTCTTCCTCCATTCCACTCTATCCAGTGCCACCCCCAACCAATCCTCCTGAAACTTGTCGAGGTCGTCCCGCCATCTCCGCCATTTTAAGATTGAGTAATTTAAAAGGAAGGTTTATAAGTACCTATAATACATGCACAAAATACTAATAGGTTAGGCGGTACGAAGTTTGCCGGGTCGACTAGTGCTTAATTAAATAAACCTTCTACTCGTTCATTATGTCCTGGTACCTACTTCGAATATTATATTATAAAATTTCACTAAATATTACTTAAATTATTCCATTCTTAATACTACGATAAACTTTCTACTCGTTTATTGTGTTAGAAAAAATTTACGTCCCGGTACCTACTTATATATAGCATATAGCTAGCAAAAGACAAAAAAGCAGGAGGTGTTAGCATTGTGCTAAGAGATAATATAGATTTTATAGAAAGACAAGACATAGTTGATATGTCAGTAGAATTTATTATTGAACTCTGCGCAACAGAAATTATTGAACTTAATTTGCTTTTAATAGTAGTATACTGGCCTGAAAGAAATAGAGACACACACATATTTTTAAACACACTAGAAAAGCTATTACAAAAATTATTAATTAAAGATAAAAACAAAAATATAATTTTAGGTGGTGATTTAAATATAAACTTAATACAAAAAGATACTTTATCTAATCAACTACTTAATTTATTGTCTTGTTTTAATTTTCATCTTGCAAACTATATAGATCCCACAAGAATTACTAAAGACTCAGCCACCTGTTTAGATGTAGTTTTTTCAAATTTTTATAATCCACTTATAAAAACCTTTTCTTATGACTTTGGAATCTCTGACCATAAAGGTATTATAGTTACTATGCACAATATTATTCAACATAACAAACAAGTATATTGTCATGCTAAACGTCAATTTAATAAACGAAAAATACATTACTTTAGATCTAAATTAGACTCAATAGACTGGAATAAAATATTTAAACAAAAAAAAAATGTTAATGATAATTAAGTACACAGCTTTTCATAGCCTTCTACAAAATCTTATTGATAAACATTTTCCTAAAACTATTGTTAAAATTAAAAACAAACCTAAACGACATTGGTTAACACCAGGGATAAAAATATCTTGTAAACATAAACGTTTTCTTAAATTATTAATAGCACAAACAGATAACCCAATACTCCACAACCATTATAAAAATTATGAAAAAAATCTAAAAAAAGCTGTACAAAAATCTAAAAAATTACACTATATACATAAAATAAAAACTTCAGATGATATAATAAAAACAATGTGGCAAGTCGTTAAAGAACAAACTAACAAAGTTCCAAAAAAAATTAGGAAAAATATAAAATTAAAAAAAGACAACTTACTTGTAGATGACCCTTACATTGTGTTGCAAATTTATTTAACTCTTACTTCTCATCAGTAGGTTACGAACAAAATACTGGCCTACCGCCGCAAGGACACCCTGTTATAAAACCTGCTAACAAATCAATATTTATTAGCCCTGTGAATGAACAAGAAGTATTCAAAATCATACGCAGCCTTAAAAACAAAAATAGTTTTGGACATGATGTAATACCACCATCTCTAATAAAAGAATGCGCTACCCAATTGACACCTCCTCTTACTTACCTTAGATTTATAAGGATTTATAAGATAGATTTATATCTTTTACGGAAGGAATATTCCCGGATCGTTTAAAGATTTCTATAATAAAACCCGTTCATAAATCGGATGATAAAACAAACAGTAAAAATTATAGACCAATAGCACTCTTATCGACATTCTCACAAATATTTGAAACCGCTATGTCTCAACGACTTTACTCTTATTGTGAAAAGTTTAAAATATTAGACGATCATCAGAATGGTTTTCGAAAGAACCGTTCTACAACATTGGCTGTTTTTTCTTTTATAAATGAAGCTTTAAATATAATTAATAATAAGAAATACGCAATCGGATTACTACTCGATATGAACAAGGCTTATGACAGAGTTTCCTACAAAATTTTACTTCAAAAACTCTACGGAATAGGTGTAAGAGGTACGGTATACGCATGGTTCGATTCATTTTTAAAAAACAGATCCCAATATGTTGAAATAGAACACGTAGATGAAACTACAGGATTAATAACAAAAATAAAATCAATAAAAGCAAATACAACAATGTCTATACCACAGGGCAGTGTGTTAGGGTGCATACTATTTTTATTATACATAAATGACCTTCCAAAGGTAATTGATGATCACTGTATTCTTTTTGCAGATGACATCTCAGTGATATTCCCCAGTAATGATGTATCCGATCTTCAAAATAATATAAATAAGAACCTTAACAAAATAAACACCTGGTTAAATGATCATAATCTTATATTAAACTTCAAAAAAACTAAATTGATGCAATATAAACCTTCACAAAAAAATAAAATAGATATTAACATTAAATTTGACGGAAATAATTTAGAAAGTGTTGATGAATTTACCCTACTAGGAATAACAGTTGATACAGGAATAAATTGGAAATCCCATGTTCAGAATACAGCAAACAAAATTTCAAAATTCACTTATGCCCTTAACATACTAAAAAGAAATACAGATACTAAAACTGCAATCAATATATATAAAACTCTTCCGTTACTGACTGACTGACTGACTGACAGACAACGCAGAGCCGAAACTACTGGGCGTAGAAAGCTGAAAATTGGCACGTGAGTTCCTTGGGGAGTGTAGGTAAGCACTAAGAAGGGATTTCCCCAAATTCCCACGGGAACGGGAAAAAACGGAATTTTTGTGTTTATGAGAAATCTGCGCGGGAAAAACCGCGGGGCAGCCTCTAGTTAATGCATATTATGCATATGCACATTCCAGAATTAGCTATGGAATAATCCTATGGGGAAATAGCACCAATGCAGAATCAATTTTTATTTTACAAAAAAGATGCATAAGAATAATAAATAACGTAGATCATATGGAAAGCTGTAGACAACATTTTATCAAATTAAAAATTCTCACTCTGACATCACTTTACATATTAGAACTAAGTAAATTCGTTAGGAAAAATAAATATATATTCTCTCATGCAAAAGACCACTATACAACAGATATTAATACTAGAAATAGAAACAATCTTGCAATACCAACCTCTTGTTTAAAAATTCATAGTTCAGGACCATATGCCATGGCAGTAAAAATTTATAATAAATTACCAAAAAACATAATACAGGAGGAAATATATTATAAATTTATAAGCAAATTAAAAATATTTCTTTTAGAAAAATGCTTCTATACCCTTAAAGAATTTCTTGAAACACATGAAAGATAAATAAATTATATAATATTAAATACAAGTATGTACATATCTGGATTCAATGTGCCATTCAAATATAAAAAATAAATACTTTACTATTATATTATTGCTAAGTGTTAAGGTTTTTAAATTCTAATATAATTCGTTAAAAATGTTTTAACACAAGTTTTTTGTTATTGCAGTACCTAGCTGCATTACAGATTTTTATTATTTTCATTTACCTTAAGAGTAAGTACCTGTCTACTTAAAAATAATATAGGAAGTTCCTACCTAGTTTTTAAGTTTTAGTCTTTTTAAGTACCTACTTTTATGTTTCGGTGCCCTTACAGGGTCTAGTGCTGTACTTTACCATACACTACCACCTGTATCTTACCACATGTTCGAAATAAATGTTTCTGATTTCTGATTTATTGAATAATGGATGAGAGGATCTAACTAGCTTCCTTATATTACCATACCATATTACATCTATGATGTTAAAGGTGTTTGTTAAGGTAACCATGACCTGATCTGCCGTTTGAAGATGATCAGCTCTTGAATAATGGATGAGAGGATCTAACTAGCTTCCTTATGTCCGATCGATTTGAAATTTGGAACCATGTTACATCTATGATATAGAAAGTACTTATATGGTAAGGTAACCATTACCTGATCAGCCGTTTGAAGATGATCAGCTATTGAATAATGGATGAGAGGATCTAACTACTTAGCTTCCTTATGTCCGATCGATTTGAAATTTGGTACCATGTTACATCTATGAAATAGTGGATGAGGGGATCTTACTACCTTCCATATGTCCTATCGATTTGAATTTGGTACCGTGTTTCTTCTTCAATGATATTAAAAGTATATATTAAGGGTAACCATGACCTGATCTAGCATTTTGGAGACGATCATCTTTTAAATAGTGGATGAGGGGATCTAACTACCTTCCACATGTCCTATCGATTTGAAATTTGGTATCGTGTTTTTTTAATTATATTAAAAGTATATATAGTAAGGTAACCATGACCCGATCTGCCTTTTGACGATGATCAGCTCTTAAGACGATATACGCGAAATAAATCAAACGACCGAGGAACAAAGGTTGTCCTTTTCCCTCAAACATACTGAGGGAAAAGGACAGTTATATGGCAGTCGCCCACATCGGTTACTACATTTTATTGGAAAAAGTAATAAATATTAAATATCTTTTTAATTATTACTTTTAAATCAAATTTGAATTACCAGAATTTGATATACTTTATTATCATTATTCATATGTAGTTTCAACAAAAACTTGTTAGTAATTTCGAAGAACTAGCTATTACCGTTTTTTGGAATAGTTATCTTTGACGAAATAATGTATCGAGGTTTTTTGATTCCACTAGTGTTTCTTAATTATAAAAAACTTTGATATATAAGTACTTACTCAAAAACGTTATATTAAAATTCCAGATCTTTACCTCTTATAGATGAAGAGAATTAAGTACTTACTTGATTTAAAACTCAAACTCTCTCAAATCGAAAAATGGGGAAGTGTAACAAGTGTAATAAACTGGTTACAAAAAAAAGTCCAGGTTTACAATGCGGAAAGTGCCTAAAGTGGTTTCATAGTGCATGCGCGGATATTTCTACCGATCAACTGAATGCGTTGTCTGCAGCAATGGAGTCTGTGGATTGGAAGTGCAAAACGTGCACCAGTGGATCAAAGCACAAGCGCTTGTCCTGCATATTACCTGATACTGATGTTGATACCGACAACGAATCATCCGTACCTAAGTTCGACAAAGATAATCCCACGCATAAAATGTTGTGTGAGATAAAACGCGAGGTACGCGACATTATTCGTGATGAATTACAACGAACACTTCAGTTTTATTCAGACAAAATCGATGAATACGAAACAAAAATGAATCACTATGAATCAACCATGAAGAAAATGGAAAATCAATTGTCTGACGCTAAGAATAACCTAAAACATGCAACTCTAAAATCTGATGGGCTGGAACAAAGACTCAATAGTCTAGAACAATCTCTCCTCGCAAACCAAATAGAAGTTGCCGGCGTGCCAGAAAAAGAAAACGAAAGCATTACTGATATCATGAGTACTATAAGTAGCAAGCTTCAAGTTAGTCCTGATGACATCCTAAAGGCATACAGGAAAAACAAAGCCAAAAAGGTTAACAGTCAGCGTTCTACTACACAAACTACTACACCGCCTATCGTTGTATCTTTGCAAGATGGACGCCGCAGTAAGTGGCTTGAGCAAGCGAAAAAAGCCAGGCTCACGGCCCAAAACATCGGTTTTGAGGATGCGAATAATAACATCTACATCAGAGAATCGCTAACACCGGCAACTGCGTTCCTACTATGGAAATCGAAAAACGAGCTGAAGACGAGCAATCTTTGTAAATTCGTGTGGTGTAAAAATGGAGTGATATTAGCTCAAAGAAAGGAAAATGAAAAACCAAAATACATAAGGTCGATTAACGATATTGAGCGTCTGACAGCGGAGTTCAGTGATTAATAAAATAAATTTCCTAACTACAATTATGTAACTACCTATGCCTATTAAGTCATTTGTTATTTATACCAAAAATCGTCATTAAAAATGGATACATACATAAAGGAAAATAATTATGACACCTGGAATGATTTTTGTGTAAACAGCCCTGATAGCAATATTCGAATACTACATGTCAACATAAGATCGATGTTTAGGAATTTTGTGGAACTAGAACACACCATAGTAAGCTGTCCCAAGATAATACATCTAATTGTATTAACAGAGGTCAACATAAAACAAACATACGAACAATTATTTGAGTTAGATTACTACGAGTGCTATAGCAACCTACGCAGCAATCGGAAAGGTGGTGGTTTAATGCTTTATGTTCACAAATCCTTATCATTTACAAAAACGGTGCTACGTCCAAACACACTTAGTTTTGAGTGTATAACTGGTACTCTGCAAGTGTCGAATAAATACAGTCTCAGTGTGTGCGCAGCCTATAGGCCACCAGACCAGGACAAACGTATGTGTATTAAGGAACTTGAATATACCTTAAGAAAGTTTTCATATAAGCAAAATCTTGTGTTTCTTGGTGATATTAACATGGACACTAAATTAAACAACCCTGTCTCATTAGAATACAAAACTATGCTTAGTTCCCTAGGCCTAGAATGCGGAATATCACAGTATACACGAATAGAATATAAAAATAACTGTTTGTCTAAATCGTGCATAGATCATATTTATACACGATTAGCTCATTGTAACGCAAGAACGGGAGTTATAAACATTTCGCCCGCCGACCACTTTATAACCGGTTTAGATATTGAATGCTCTGTATACAAAGAACACAAACTTATTAAAAATAAGTACATTACTAAGATAGATAATCCTCAGGTTCAACGTGATTTAGATCAGGTAGACTGGAGCGTACCGCTTCAATATTTGGACCCCACAGATATTGTAAACTACATAAACACAGTTTTTCTTAAAATTTATGAGAGTAATAGTGTAAAATGCAAAGTTAATATAAGAAAAAATTATGATAATAAATGGATTAATAGAAATATTTTACAAATGTGTGCAAAAAGAAAAAGTTTGTATAATATATGGAAACAAGATATGAGTAATATAAATAATAAGCTAAAATACAATCATTATAGGAATAAAACAAATAAAGTCATAAATTGTGCTAAAAATCAGTATTATAAAAATGAAATTAAGAATAGTTTAAGAGATAGTAAGAAAGTATGGTCTATTGTGAACCGTTTATGTGGCCGTTTGTCTAAGTCAATTGATGAAATCATATTAAAAGCATTTAATAAGGTAAAAAAAGTAGATGTTGCAAATAATTTTGCTGTAATCTTCTCAGATAGCGTAAAAAATATTTGTTGTTATTGCCCGGAACCACTGATTCAGCCTGACTCGTACGAATTAAGGCCAGACAGATCTATCCGTCTAAAAAAAGCATGTCATACAGACGTGTATAATATAATAAAAAAATTAAACACGAGCAAAAGTCCAGGGGTCGATGGCATAAGGGCCCGCGATATTAAATACATTATTAAACACATGACACCTATTCTGACTCACCTGATCAATAGGTGCATAGCAACATCTACTTACCCAGATTGTCTTAAGACAGGTATAATAAGACCCATTCACAAGAAGGGAAGTTACGATGACTATAATCACTATAGACCTATAACTATTCTTTCTTGCTTAGATAAAATAGTTGAAAGGTACTTCAGTAACCAAATCTGGAAGTTTTTGGAAAATAATAATATAATTGCGAAGCATCAATTTGGCTTTCAAAAATACAAAAGTACCTCCCAACTTTTATCAAAATTTTGTAATAAATGTAACGCGAATACTTAAATATCAAAAATCACGTTTTAGTTATACTGGTTGACTTTAGTAAAGCTTTTGATACATTAGAAATAAATAGATTAATAAACAAATTTAGTAATAATGGCATTCAGGGACCCTTACTAGAATGGTTCAAAGACTACCACAAAAACCGTAAAACTACTGTAAAAATAGATGATATTTTTAGTGAACACATTGTTACAGAACAAGGTACCGCACAAGGATCCATAGTTGGGCCCCTTGAATACATTCTTTTTGTTAATGAAATGGGAAATTTGTTTCCAGAAGGCGTTGTGTATCAATTTGCAGACGATACATGTTTATTTACATCACACAAAGATATAAATATTGCACAAAAAATATGCAAACTTATTTTGATAAACTATGTAAGTGGTCTCACGACGTTGGGTTGGTCATCAATGCTGGTAAGACAAAAATGTTACATATACGTTCGTCCCAAAACTGTAACTTTACCGCGCAGCCGACTGTACTCGCACACCAACACGAATGCCTACACGGCCGCGTGCGCTGCAGCTGCGAGCCGCTGGCGCTCGTGCACACTCACACCTACCTCGGTCTTATTATTGATGACCGACTGAACTGGACGCCTCACATAGACCACGTGTGTGACAAATTAAGATCTGTCCTGTCACAATTGTATATCCTTAAGTATAAGGTGCCATATGTTATTCTAAGACTTATTTACATCTCACTAGCAGACTCCATAATCACTTACTGTATAAATACTTATGGCACAACACATAAAACTAATGTTGACGACGCGACGAAGTGCGCCATCTAGTTTTAATTAGTATAACCGCGTTTCTTACTTTCTTTTGTAATTTGTTAATAAAGAGATCACAGTCGAAGTGTGTATGTGTCCCACCGGTACCACGCCCGGCGCCCGCGCACCTCAAACCCCGCGCGGTCGCCCGGCAGTCTCTGAGTAACCGCCTATCGCGACGCATTGATTTTACCACGTTCGATAACGCGAATCCGTATGTGCCACGGTACCCTACACATACGCACTAGAGACCACGATCGCCATACAACCCATACTTTCTGGTGTTATCATTTCTTCTCGCTAATCAACCACGGACTAGTTGTGACCTACACCGGCTACATACGCTGGTCCTTCAGCCAGATTACAATCAGCCCCGTGGAAGAGTCGCGCTGTTATGTTTCATAGCCCACTACACAAAACTATGGTGAAAACACGTAGTGCATTGCTTAAGGAGCAACTCGATGAGCAGACAGCGGCCGAGAAGAACATACAGGAAGCTAAATCCGAAATAATAGCAAGCAGAAAGCCCGAGAAACAAAACCTTGAGGGTAGTGTGAAGACTGAACCCGTACCAAAAGCTTCATCATCGCGCAAGAATTCAGCTACGTCCTCGATCACCGCTCAAAAGAAGCTGTTGGAGCTAAAAGCAGTGCAAGCTAAAGCTGAAATAGAAAAGGCCGTAATTGATGCGCAACTTGCAGCGGACATCGCAGTTCTGGAAGAGTCCCGCAGCAGCAGACAAGGAAGTGTCAGGTCTATTTTAACTACAAACAAGAGAGTGAACGACTGGCTGGATCACAGTGCGGCACCTGAAAAAGAAAAACAAGCATTAAATGAAACAGTTAATAAAAATACAGTTAAAAGTAAACATACCTACCTTCATCACAACAATGGAGCGACGAGTGGAAACGGCCCGATTCACGTCGGCGGCGGCGATAACGCAAACGTTGAGAACACGTTCGCCCCGCGCAGCGTTGATGAAAGAGAAGCCCTGAAAAAATCCACCCTGAATCCAGATGTGTGTTTTGGTGAACTTTTATCTCGTCTTGCTACATCCAAAGACTTACCTACTTTCTTCGGTGACCCGCTAGAATGGATACATTTTAAACGTGCCTACTACGAATCCACTGCGATGTGTAAATACAGTGACGCCGAGAATATGTGGCGGCTCCGCAAGTGCCTAAAAGGAGACGCAAAGGAAGCCGTTTCGTCGCTGCTTATGGGTGGAGTAGCTCCAGACATAGTCATGCAAACCTTGGAGTTACAATTCGGTAGGCCTGAAATTGTTATTAATAAAGTTGTGTCACAGATAAAAAAGATGCAACCGTTGCCACAAGCTTACCACACGCAAATCGTAAGTTTCGCTATTAAAATTAAAAACTGTGCAACCGCTGCCCGCACGATGGACCCGACCTACCTCAATAGCCCGGAACTGGTTTCTACTGTAATAACTAAACTACCGAGCGCTCTTATCAGTAAATGGGCAGACTATTTGTTCGAGCATCAAGTGGAATGCAAGCCAAAGATGGAGTTATTGTCCGATTTTCTGTATTGCGAGGCCACAAAAACAGCAACTGCAGGATTAAGCCATATTAATATTAACAACCCCGAAAACTCGTACAAGAAAAAGTTCGTACCTTATCACCAAGCCCTCGTAGTCAACACGGAGATAAAGTGCAAGTTCTGTCGCAGTAAGCCCGAACACCCGCTCACCGACTGCAAAGTGTTCAAACGAGCTATGAGACGTGATAGATGGAGGTTTGTTAAAACACAAAGACTTTGCTACCAATGTTTACAACCGAGTCACAGCAAAGAACAATGCTCAGCACCAGCCTGCGAAATTTGCGACCAGCCTCATCATAAGCTTCTGCATTGGAAAAAACCATCTACTGAAACAAATAAATTCCAGCCCGCCGCGTCCGAACCTGAAGAAACAGTGGCCAACATGACAACATTAAACCATTCCACTGTATTACTGAAAATGGTACATGTTTACATTAGCGGCCCGACCGGCGAACTTATACCTGCGCACGCGCTGCTCGACGACGGCGCGACGGTCACGTTGATCTCTGCCGACCTCGCTGAACGCGCGGCGCTGTCCGGAACTACACAGACTTTGAAAATCAGAGGCGCATTAAACAACGGCGAATTAACCTGCGAAAGTCAAATCGTACAATTTTCACTAACTTCTAAGGACGGAGACACATTTAATATTCAAGCACGAAAAATAAAAGAGCTACAGTTGCCATCTCAGAGCTATGTCGACACTTCCAGATATGACCACTTGCGAGAACTAAAGGACTGCCTATACTGTGGCCACAGTGAAATTAAACCACAGCTGTTGATAGGGCAAGATAACTATCACCTACTCGCACCAAAGGAAATAATAGTGGGAAGTAAAAATCAACCATACGCCACACACACACCGCTAGGATGGTGTGTGCACGGGACCGTATGCACGACGACGTGTGACGTCAAAACAGGTGAGCGGGACCGGTCCGCGGCCGCTACCTACTGCCGCGATAGCTCAGCCGATGTTTTGCTTACTTCAACGTTAGAAGACAACATTTCGAATCCAGCAAAACAAGATACGCTATTACATGAACAAGTTCGGCGTTATTTCGAGTTTGAGTCTATCGGAGTTTCACTACAACCACGTGAAAATAAACTCGACCAACAAGCAGTTTCAATCCTGAACAAAACAATTAAATTGTTAAATAACAAACAATGGGAAGTCGGATTGCCATGGAAGGACGAACCTGTGGAGTTCCAAAATTCGTTTCACTGCGCTGCTAAGAGGTTGACAAATGTTGAGAAAAAGATGACGATGGACAAAGAATACGCTGAAAGATATCGACAAAGAGTACAACATCTATTCGAAAATGACTACGCTCGAAAAGTCAAAGAGAATGAGAAGTCAAGTAGAGAGTGGTTTTTGCCTCATTTTGGGGTAGATAACCCCAAGAAGAAAAAACTGCGGTTAGTATTCGACGCTGCAGCAAAGTCTCACGGCCACTCCTTAAACTCTTACCTGCTTCAAGGTCCTGACCTACTTCAGTCGTTGCTGGGAGTGATGCTTCGTTTCCGGGAGAAACCAGTGGGCGTGGCTGGCGATATAAAAGACATGTTTCTTAGAATAAAGATACGCCCTGAAGATCAGCACGCACTTCAATTTCTCTGGAGGTACTTAGACAGTGAACAGCCCCTTATTGCATCAAAATACGCAATGACGTCACTCATCTTCGGCGCAAATTGCTCACCCTTTGTAGCCCAATTTGTGAAAAATACAAACGCCGAAAGATTCGCAGAAGATATGCCTGACGCCGTAGAGGCAATACTAAAATCTCACTACATGGACGACTACATCCAAAGCCATGACGATGAAGAAACCGCTATCAGGATGATCCATGAAATAACCTACATTCACAAGCAAGGAGGGTTCGAGATACGCAACTGGGTCAGCAACAGTAATCAAGTTCTGACGACCATGCCAAAAACCACGATAAGCAACAATGCAGAATGGTCAAATCCCGAAAATCGCCCCGAAAGAACACTTGGGATGTTGTGGTACCCGTCCAGCGACACATTCGGCTTCGATTTATCATTAGAAAGAATACCGCAAGACATACTTGAACTGAAAAAACATCCAACCAAAAGAGAAGTTCTCAGAATAACAATGTCAATTTTCGATGTATATGGGTTCCTCGCTCCATTTATTGTCACCGCTAAAATAATTCTACAAGAAATATGGAAAACAAGTATCAGCTGGGATGACGAAATACCGATACAGTTATTCGCGTCATTTAAAGAGTGGATAGCACAATTAAAAACGATCGGCGAAATACGAATACCAAGATGGTACTTCTTAAGTAGTGCACAAGAAGATACAAAATGCAATAACAAGTTGCAACTGCACGTGTTCTGCGATGGCTCGCCGTCCGCTTATTCGACGGTCGCGTACTGGAGACTGATAAGAAGTAACGGAACTATTTGTGTGGCATTTATAGCAAGTAAATGTCGCGTCGCGCCCGTTCAACCGACCTCAGTACCGCGCTTAGAGTTACAGGCCGCACTATTAGGATGCAGACTTGCAAAAACCATAGAACTCGAGCATACCCTGAAAGCAAGTGAGAAATACTTCTGGACAGACTCAACCACTGTTCTACACTGGATTAAAAACGAATGTCGAACCTATAAAACATTCATTGCCAATCGCCTAGGCGAAATCGACACCTTGTCGAGAACCGATGAGTGGCACTACGTTCCAACCTCTCAAAACGTAGCTGATGCTGCAACAAAGAAAAATAACTATCAGCTAAACAATGAGTGTGAGTGGTTTCACGGACCTACCTTTCTTTACGAAGACCCGAAGAACTGGCCGACGACTCCGCAACCTGAAAAACAAAAATTAGATGAGAAAATTTTAGAAAAAATACACTTAGTACAAATAAATAAAGATGATAAGTACTTACCTGTACCGCAACCGAACCGGTTTTCTTCATGGATACGCTTACTACGAGCCACTGCGACAGTGTTATTGTTTATACGCAGATGTAGAAAAATTAAACCGGACTCGCTCGATTACGCACTAATACAGCAAGCTGAAATATTACTTATTCGCCAAGTACAGTCGGATTCGTACCAAAGTGAAATCAACGACCTGAAAGAAAGGAAATGCATCGATAAATGTAGTAAGCTGTGTACACTGACACCATACCTGGACTCGAAAGGACTCCTTCGCGTGGGTGGGAGGATTGATGCTGCGCCAGACGTGACGACCGATGTCAAGACTCCATTGATACTCGACGGACAGCATCAGATCACCCGACTCATCGTGAAGCACTACCATGAGAACGCTGCGCACGCTAATAACGAAACAGTGGTGAACAAGCTGCGACAACTCTACTGGATCACAAGGCTTCGACCAACTGTCAGATCAGTCGCCGCTAAGTGTCAACTTTGTCGCATCAGAAAGGCAAAACCTAGCCCACCTCGACTCGGCGATCTACCCGAAGCAAGACTCAGCCACCACCAGAGGCCCTTTACCTGCACTGGACTTGACCTGTTCGGCCCTATGGACATAACAATTGGACGCCGACACGAAAAAAGATACGGTGTCTTATTTACGTTTCTGACTGTACGCGCCGTACATATTGAGGTCGTACCCACACTCACGACCGACTCAATGATTATGGCACTCAGACGCATGGCGGCTCGACGCGGATGGCCGAAACAGTTGTTTTCGGACAACGGGACTAACCTACGCGGTTCGGACAATGAAATTAAAAAATGCAAGCGCGAGATCGACGAAAATATCCTCAGAGAATACGGTGTCAACAATGATTGCGAATGGCACTTTATAAGCCCCCTTAGCCCCCACATGGGCGGAGCCTGGGAGAGGTTGATCCGCTCTGTGAAAACCGCGCTGAAAGTGGTCCTGAACGAACGAGCCCCACGAGAGGAGGTGCTTTTGACGCTGCTCGCCGAAGTTGAAAACCTGATTAACAGCAGGCCATTGACGCATGTATCCGTCGATCCTACCAGCGACGAAGCACTCACTCCAAACCACTTCCTCGTCGGCACATCATCCGCGCTCCCCATACTTGGCGCATTTGATGACTCAGACCTGTACTTGCGAAAGCAATGGCGGACCGCCCAAAGACTGACCGAAATGTTCTGGCAAAGATGGCTTAAAGAGGTCCTACCAGCTCTTCTACCGAGGCAAAAATGGACTGCAGAAGGAATACAGTTTCGTGAAGGGGACCTAGTATTCATCTTAGACCCCAACAGTCCACGTAATACCTGGCCTAGAGGCAGAGTGGTACGAACCTACCCAGGACATGACGGAAGGGTAAGGGTGGTCGACGTCAAAACCAAGACGGGTGTTATGAAGCGACCTGCGACTCGACTGGTCCCGCTGCCAACCACAGATGAGTGCTGCAGGAGCAGCACTAGGGCGGAGGATGTTGACGACGCGACGAAGTGCGCCATCTAGTTTTAATTAGTATAACCGCGTTTCTTACTTTCTTTTGTAATTTGTTAATAAAGAGATCACAGTCGAAGTGTGTATGTGTCCCACCGGTACCACGCCCGGCGCCCGCGCACCTCAAACCCCGCGCGGTCGCCCGGCAGTCTCTGAGTAACCGCCTATCGCGACGCATTGATTTTACCACGTTCGATAACGCGAATCCGTATGTGCCACGGTACCCTACACATACGCACTAGAGACCACGATCGCCATACAACCCATACTTTCTGGTGTTATCATTTCTTCTCGCTAATCAACCACGGACTAGTTGTGACCTACACCGCCTACAACTAATATAGATAAGATTTATAAATTACAAATAAGGCTTTTAAAAACAATTGTACCAAATAACATTAAGTATAAATATAGAGATGACTATTCTAAACTTTTTAGCTTCTGTAAAATTTTAAGTGTTTATGATAAATTTAAAATGTCAATTATTTCAGAAAACTATAGTATACTTAAAGACCTCGAGAAAAAAAATCGTTCACATGGCTTGAGAAATATATGACGGAGCAGCAGGATGAAACAGGAACAGGATGATCAGGATCCTCAGGATTGCCGGCCATGGGTAACTCGAGCGATTATTTAAACAACGTCTCACTGAAGATTACTTTTATTGTAACAAACTTAATTTAAATACACGGACGATAAAACAGACAAACTAGTGCTGTTCGGACGGCGTCCAGGCCAAGAATGCCCAGTCCGCTCCCGCCGCTGCAACACGAGAATGTCCAGGCCCGCCAAACGGTTGAAAGGTTGGTAGGCCTGCGTTTCATCGACCAATCAGCAAGCAGCGTCAGTTCTGCCAACATGGCGGATGGGACCACGACCACTTCCGGTCGTTTTGTGTTTCTTCAGCTCCGACATATAGATTACCTAACAACTTACTCAATACCTAAATATAATAATACCTATGGAAAAAGAACCATACCATATGTTCTACCTGACATTCTTAACCAACTACCTAAACAATTAGTGGACAAATTAGTAACACTCAACTTTTGTGATGTTAAACCAACATTGAAAAAATTCTTTTTAGATGGAACTGTTTAATTTAAGTATTTAATAAAAAGTTATATCTTTGTTAAATAGACCTTTAAGGAAATTGTATTGATAAATGCGTCTCAGCACCGCTCAAAAACCTAATAAGGTTTCTGCGGTTGCAAAGTTGTAATAAGATTATAAGAAGTTTTCAATAAATAAATATAAAAAAAAAAAAAAAAAAAACCTTCAAAACTCATATAGCGTCTTAAATAGTGGATTAAGGGATCTTACTACCTTCCACATGTCCTATCGATTTTATGATTAAACGAACTTACCTGTACGTGAAGTTCTATCATAATTATACGAAGCGCTTCGTCCGAAGAGATTAGTACATACATTACATATTAAGTAGGTTAACACATGTAGTACCGCCTTAGGTCTCGCCACTTCTGCACTATATTTGAGAACTTTTTTTTTTTTTTTTTGAAGGTAGTTTATAACTCTCCCGTTCCCCGGCGACCACGTCCCGCGCAGAGCCTCAGTTAGTTTAGAGTCAAGTCCTCAAAATGATATGACATATTTTCCTTGTAAATGGGGACTGAAGGTTTGGGACGGGCGGGAGATTTAGTACTAATCTCTTCGGACGAAGCGCTTCGTATAATTATGATAGAACTTCACGTACAGGTAAGTTCGTTTAATCATAAATTATACTTCGCGCTTCGTCCTCGAGATTAGTACATACATTACATATTAAGTAGGTTAACACATGTAGACCTTGAGAGTAAAGGAAAATATGGTCGATTGTATTTTTAACAAGAAATCTTCATATCATTTTCACAATTCCAAAATAATAATATTCGTAAAGATAAAGTTTATTTTACAAGCCAAATCAAAAAATCTTTATTTTATCCGTATTTAACTAAAATACCAGTTTTTTTTTTTTTTTTTTGATTAGTTACAGCTGTTGCCCTTTATTAAATGGCTTAGGCAAGGCATCAAGTAGCGAAAGTTTACCGCTACCTCTCCAGCTTGCCGTGTTCTTACAGTTTTCACACTAACGACGAACAAGCGTGCGCGCAGTGGAAAATAGACTAGTATCGTACACTGTCACCATGAGCATTTCCCCAACGGCTGCCGAGATTTCATCGAATTGAAATTAATTTTTGCCCTTGCGAAAATCTTTAATTCTATAAAGCAATCAAAGTTATAGCTCGGCAAATGCCGTGGTGTTTTTTTTTTTTTTTTTAAGAAAAAGTAAGTTTAACAAAGTCCTGAGTTTTTGTAAGTCTATGTCCATAAAACAAATATTATTTGTATTAGAATAAACGAAAAACATTTGCATTGTGTAAATTGCATGCTGAAAATAATTATAAAAGAGTAAGTTTTTCTAATGAGAGGTCTTTATTTTTAACTGGTTTAATATAAGGCTAAACACTCTTAGTTTTGCTATAAGTATTACTATAATTTGATTTAATATTAATAAATAAAACTATATCTCTTTATATACGCAGGCGAAATACCCTTTCAACGTAGTGCCATCATAAGAGTTTAACTAATTTTGTTATAGCAACGAAATCGTTATTCTAATGACGGAGGCATTCCCCCCGTATCGTCAACGCTTCCCTGATAAGATGCCCGCCAGCAATGTAATCGAAGGCTCTAGCTAGGTATTCGATGATTACTGGAATAAGTTTTTTTTTTTTTTTAATATAATTAAAAACCTTCGATACGAAAAGTTAAATAAAGATGAGATTCCATGATTGTCTAGACCAATCATGTACTACTAAAATACCTGTAGCTTAATCTGATTCTGTTTTTCACTCTACACCATAGTTCTAGGGTAACTCTTTAATAGAACACGCTTCAGACTCTTTTGTCAGGCGTCTAAAGATTTTCTATATGCACAATGTGACTTGAAAAGTCTATATCAAGGATGACCAAACGCGTTTGTTATAAAAATTAATGCCTACAATAGCCGTTTAGTTCCAAATTATTCGATGTCTAGAAGTTTTCTTCGCAATTCAGCATATCTGCAATAGTATAATCGTAGGATGTACATTTCAATTTATATTATAATAAATGAAAATTAAAATATCACGTTCTTGTTCTGAACATTATAAGGAAACAACATCTCAAGTCAATAGCACTAGCATGTTGTCAGGTGAGGGAATTGTATTGCCTTCATACGATTCATATAAGAGATAGCAATCAAGTTATCGATGTGCATTATTTTTTGGCAATCGACTAACTTTAAAGTTATACCTTTAAAGTAAGGAGCAGAGCTCTGAGCAAATGTGATGTGGTTTTATTTGAGCACCAACCACTGGCTGTCTCGCCATTACGTGGTGCTTCTCCCCCGTAGTTGAAAGCTTCATAGTCAGGAAACATATTGCTGCCCTGAACAGTTATCGTTTCTAGAACGGCACTCAATTAGCAATTATTTTGCTAAGCTACCAATTTAATCAGAGCATAATAAAAAGTCAAGAATTTTTACAAATTAATGTGGCATTTTTTAGGTTTAGGGACAATAAACAATGCACTAGCACAATAAACCGGGTCGAATTTTCACGTAGATTCTCTATTTGTTTAAAATATAAGTACCTACTCGCTTTTTTTTTGATTTGAAATCTTTTATTATCTCTGGGAAATATTACAACGAGATCATTGGAATCTATGATAACGCCCAAGAATTAATAAGGCATGAAAGGATAAAGCAAGCTTTTTTCCCCGTTCAGGTATATTAGCAATATTTTGTAATTTGATTATTCTGGTAAAAACCTGAACGTCTCACCAAGTAACTCATATATATACAGGTAGGTGATAAAAAATCTGTGTTGCAATTTGATTAGATATTTCTTAAAGCTTCATTAGTTTTGTAATTATTTTCTAGATCTTACAGCATTGGTAAGGAATATGTGCGTTAACAAAATCTAATAATGCAACATAGTACATTCTAAATAATAGTACTTTGGATCTAAATTTAAAGTTATGCGGAGGTCTATAAGCTGGAAGGCATAAATATTTATGAATATATCTTATACTATATGAATATATATATTTATTTATTTTTAAGTGATAATAAATCTTTTTATTTTTGTTTGGTTTCAGTTTTAGATTACGTACGTATAATATATACCTACGTAGGTAAAATTGACAATGGCATGGTTGTAATAAAGAAATAGCATTAATTTATGTGACTTTATTTAAATTTATTAATTTCATTGTATTTTAAAATTGTTTTTTGAGTGTTTTCTTTAGTATATTAATCGCGACCATGTGGTCAGACGACCTAATAAATACCGCAGGAGTGCACCGAATGATGGTCGAACAAGACCGGCCACCGTGGCGACCGATGGGGGAGGCCCCGTCCAGCAGTGGACGCCTCCGAGCAGATATGATAAATCGTGACTTGTGAAATAAAATAAACCATACGACCTATGTACTATGTTCCTAGTAACAGCGCCGGCTGCAGTAATGCGGCGGTGGCGGATGGCCTGATGGTCACGTAGTGCGCGCGCTGCGGCGCGGCGGCGGCGGCGGCCGGTCCGGGGCGCGCGCGCCGGCTCAAGATCCCGCCCGCTCGCTGGCGCAAGCTCGCTAGGCTGCGCTCGCGCGTCCGGCGCGCGCTGCATGCAGCCGCGGCGCCGGCGGCCTAAATTATCTGTGACGTTAAAAACGAACTAGGTTTCTTTTGAGGTGCTATTACTTTAGTGTCAGTTTTACCACCGAATTTGCACAGACTAGCGTCTTGTGTATAGCTTCATCAACTATGAAGGTCCTTTACCTTGCTTAGCAGGTACTTATAATTTTTTGGCTTATTTAAAAGCAAAAACGTAAATTTCCATCGCTTTTTGTCATGATTTGCATGATAAGGCACTGTCGATTTGTTATAGCTTGGCTTCGATGCCTCTGTCAATATAAGAATTATAATACCCGGATGTCTTCAAAATAAAGAAGAATCTGTATACGGATACACGTGGAGCTGCATTTTTTGTTGGCAATTAAAACTGCGGGTAGTTTTTTTTTTTTTTTTTTTACTAAATTACTTACGTTGATATTTTGCTGAATTTTGTGATGACTTAATAAAACTTATTACAGACCTTGCTCCGGTCGTATTAGAGTTCTGCGTCTAATATATAGGTACAGTGTTTTCTTACCTTAGGAACCGCTGTGCTTATCCTGAACGCCCTCGGGCGTGTCTTAATTGTTTCACAACAATTTCGTAGTTCGAAGCTGGAGCCGAGGCTGCAGCGGAGGCAAGGTGGCCGCGGGGGCGGCGTTAGGTGGATCCCTGTCTGGGGATTCGGGCTGAAAAGCCGAGCCAGTACCGATCCCGATACTTCTTCGGTGCTGAGACCCAGGAGGTTTAGGCTGTATCTAATTCTTACCTTATTTACGGCACTGATCTAAATGCTATCGTTAAAGATTGGTAAGTAAAGATTTCATATTTTATTATTATTAATAACGGCATGTGGCGAAGATGTCCTAACGACATTTCTGATACATGAATCACACACGGATGAACCCGTTCATCGGTAAGGAGCAAGTCATTCGGGTAAGAAATGAAATGAAAATGAAATAACGCTTTATTGCCAACAACAATACAATTAAAATAAAACATCAAAATAATACAATTACAGTAAAATTTTGAATTTAAGGGAAAGGAGGCAATGGGCGGCCTTATCGCTTAAAGCGATTTCTTCCAGGCAACCCTTAAGAAGGTTTGTGTCGAAAAATCTTAACCACCATTTCCGGTTACAAAACTTTTAAGACTATGTATTCACGTTAGGTGAAGTTATTTTGCGGATAGGTCCATCGACTTTCCTGAGCGTGAAAATAATTTATGTACAGCGGATAAGTCCCAACGACTTTCCTGAGCGTAAAAATAATTTATATACAGCGGATAAGTCCCAACGACTTTCCTGAGCGTAAAAATAATTTATATACAGCGGATAAGTCCCAACGACTTTCCTGAGCGTAAAAATTATTTAAGTACAGCGGATAAGTCCCAACGACTTTCCTGAGCTAGCGGATAAGTCCCAAAGACCGTCCTGGGCGTACAATTGATTTTTGGTACTGCGGATAACTCTACGTCAGGACGGACGTACAATTACTTTAGTAGGTACAGCGGATAAGCCCGAACGACTGTCCTGAGCGTACAAAATAATAATTTCAAAAACATAGTTTTTAAATAGGTATATGCAGGAAGGATTACCTTGGATCCGCAGAGCTGGCCTATAGCAAAAGCTGGAGTTTCTTCAAAAGTTTATCACTATGTATAAACTTACACGTTTTGCACGTTACTGATTCACTTAAATCTTTAGAACGTCGTTTAGAAATTTTCCGAAAATATAATTTAATTTAATTTTGTGAAAATAAAAGAGTGAACCGAGTGGCTCGAGCACTAAAATGCGACTGAGGCTCTGCGCGGGACGTGGTCGCCGGGGAACGGGAGAGTTATAAACTACCTTCAAAAAAAAAAAAAAAAAAGTTCTCAAATATAGTGCAGAAGTGGCGAGACCTAAGGCGGTACTACATGTGTTAACCTACTTAATATGTAATGTATGTACTAATCTCGAGGACGAAGCGCGAAGTATAATTGAAATTTGATTCCGTGTTGCTTCAATGATATTGAAAGTATATGGTAAGGCAACCATGATATTTTTAAGATGATTAGCTCTAGTTCTAGTTAAGTTGATGAGGGGTCAGACTGGGTCGGGGGTTTTTAAATTTGAGTTATATATTCAGACATCGTTAAACGATGTTCAGAAAATTTGTTTAAATGTGTATTATGTTTTTTTTTTTTTTCTATAAATCTTATTTGGGCCTTAATCGCTGCTGCTAATATACATGCACACTATAATACAAATACAATACACGAATAAACTTATATTTGTAAAAGTTTAAGAAAAATAAAACAAAGTATATATAAACTTATAACTTATTTATTTTCGTTTCTTGTAATGTGAATTGAATTTATAAATTATGTATTAATATAAATGTTTGATATCTACTTAATCAATAATGCACGAGACGACATTCCCTAGTTCATATTATTTATTTTGAGCAAATAATATAAATTATATTCTTAGGACATTATTTTGAAGGGTTTAGAGCCAATTCCAATTTTGCATTTCAGTTTTCGGCCTTCTCCACTTGGCCATTTAAACACTATGACAATGGCAGTACAACCTACAAAGGATATAGGTAGCATTCACACATGCAAATACCAACACGCATACAAAATGAACCCTGTGTTGCTTACTCAACACCTTCAGCGGGAGCTTAAATTAATATCACTTTAATGCATAAATATAGTTTTCTTTACATATTGGTTAATTTAAGGTTCTTCGTAAACTTAATTCCAGTTTTCCGTATAATATGATGTAATTGGTGCACTTACTATAAACTGACTAGCATCTAATCACATTACGGTAAAGTTATCCATTAATCAAATCACCGATAGTGATTTGAAATGCTTGTTTGTAAGATATAGAATAGGTACAAATGTTATAAATGTTAAAACAGAATAATAATTATATTATTCAAAACTTAAATTGTTATACGGTCATTATTATTTTGTTTAGTCTCTCTTGAGTCCGTTGCCGTTCTGCGTCACTGTGGCCTTTTCAAATTCTTCTCGGCGACTTGTTTGATACCTGCAATAAGTTTCGCAAAATTAAATCAAATAATATACTACAAAACGAGAGGACATGTTATATTATATTCCTAAGTAATTCAATATCGGTTGTACTATCCAGCAAACAGCCCAAATCTTACTGAGATAAGTTTAGATTATTTTTTTGAAGAATCTTAATTGTCTGAATCTGAGTTGTTTAATCTTTTTGTAAATAGGCTGATAGAGGAACTCAGTGTGGCTAAAGTTGGATGTTCCATTGATGGTACTGCAATAAATAACATCAGTTACGCAGACTATAATAGTGTTGCTGAGCCCTTCTGAGTATTAACGGGCTTAGAAAACTAATCGCGATTTGTGAAAGGTATGCGGGTGACCAGACCACAGGCTCAGGTATAATTTGGAGAAAAGCGAGTACCTACATTGTTTTTACATCTCCGGGAAAGTCTCCTAAGACAATACCCTCTATTAAACTATGTACAGCTTTAAATAGAGTTACAGAATTTAAGTACCTTTTTTTAAGGCGGGGAGATCTAATGAGTACCTGGGGCATGTGGTCACAGAGCGCCTTAATGATGATGAAGACCTAGAGAGAGAGAGCGGAGGGCTCTGTCGGTTCGTAGCAATATGCTTGCCCGCAGGTTTGCTAGATGTTCAACACCCGTTAAGCTGACACTTTTTCGTGCGTATTGTCAGACTTTTTATACTTGCAGTTTGTGTGTGAGCTATACGCGGCGGGCCTACGGAGCCCTACGCGTTCAATACAACAATGCTCTGAGGGAAGCAAAGAGCAAGCGTCGTCTTGTCTTGGGGAAGCCAAGACGCTGCAGTGCGTCGTTGATGTTTACTGAAGCAAGGATTGACGACTTTTACTCGATCATACGTAAGCGCATTGCCTCAACAATGAGTCGTCTGCGCAGCTCCCCTAACACCTTCCTCAGAGTATTGTCGTCTAAACTTGAGAGTCCCTTTATAAGGCATTGGGTAGGTGAGCTAATTAGCTCCAACGCGTTTATTCGCTTGCCTACGCTCGAGGTGTTCACCCGCTTCGCGTCTAAAAATATATATATGAGAAAATGACGTCTTGCATAGTGAATGGATGCACAAATCACTCCACTGGAGTAAAAAAAAGACACCGGTGTGACTTATCATAGGTAAGTATCCAAAACATAAATTAAAACTAGTTTTTTACATTATTTTCTAGTGTATTCCACGGTTCCGCCATTTTGTAAGAAAATACAGAGAGTAAATCGTACAGATAGGACACGTAGGTATTTATTGTTGGCTGTGACCTCGTCTTTTGTCTGACTTCGTCTGAGCGTCAGAATCTAACTAAATGTTTTATTTTAAGTTATATAAAAATAATGCTAAATGAAATTTATGGATTTTCATTTTATTTAAATAATTTATCTTTGAGCAATTTCATTTTTGAACAAATTTAATTTTAATTACAAAATAATTTATTTTCTTTTACTTCTTCAATTTATATTTTTTATTACCAAGTCATAATGAGGGGTTTTCAAAGTGACAGAAAAGAAAAAAAAAAGTTTCATATTACGCCGGTAGATGGCGGTGTCTAAAGCTATATAAGAGAAATGGGAAATCGAATATTGACTGAACCTTTGGATTGGATCATTATCTGCTAAGTATAAATCTTAATTTCACCTACTCCGTCACTGCCTCAGTTAAATTTTAATTTGTATGTTTCATTTTGAGCTATTGAATCATTCATTTCATCTTGACCTATTGCTCCTGGCAGAGCGCCATCTGGTAGCAGCTTAATGAAACTTGTTTTTTTCTTCTGAGCTGTCAAATTGAAAACCTCTCATTATGCAATAAATCAAATTAAGTTTCGTAGGTTTAATAGCTGTGCACTTCTGCACTATCATAATCTATGAGACGCGAGAGAAAGAGGGAGGGGGAAAAGGCGGACACGATTTTTTAGAGCGAGCGTCTATACGTAGTAATTACAACTTTACAACTCACTGCAGTGGACAACGGAGTCTTGTCATCTTGCGGGTATTTGGCCATGTTCCAACATGGTGGTTTCAAGAACACGAGTGATATCAAAAGCCGTTTAAATTTATTGTTTGTATTGAATATAATGAATGAGACATAAACACGGAAGTGTTTGTGCAAGATCATTTAAATATTTCGTCGTTTGTTTATAGCATTAGGTTGATTTAGTGTATAAAGAAGCCATTAATGTAAGCCTCGCATTTGAAACTGTGCCACAAATTTTAAGAGCAGGTATTAGGTACAGTACAAGAAATACTCAAATGTAATTTGCTAATGGCATTTATTGCATCTTATTAGACTGGCCATTTTGCAGGGCAAGTTAAGTACTTACCTAGTAGAAATATTCAGTATGTAATTTGATAATGACATTACACATGACATAATGGGCATTTTGCCCAGTGTAATAAGTTGCATTTTGAATTTAGAGCGAAGGAGGAATTCTAGAGTAGAATCCCGATACTAGTGAGGGATTCTTTAATAGAATCTCGAACGTAGCGAGGGATTCAAAGTACGTCGCCCGAGCCAAAAATATATTTGCTTCCGTGTGTTACACTCTACTTTTCATCACCCACTATGAGTTCAGCCAATTAATTCAGTTTCTTTGTACCCTGTATTTATTAATGTACTTTTGTATTGTATGCAATAAAGTGTTTTCTATTCTATTCTATTCTATGAGAAATTTATACAGGATGTCCGGGGAAGTTATAACATAATTTTAAGTGATCAATTTCATAGACAAAAACACCACATATGGGCGGTCGCAGCCTCACCCCGCTTTTTTTTTTGTAAGGTGGAGAAATGCCTATCGCATTTCCCGACGCTCGGGGAAGCGTCGGGGATATGTGGGGCTCGCACCCACTAAAACCCCCCGGTGGCCGTCTTGGCGCTTTTGGGAAGAACCCCGGGAACCACGCATTAATAGCGTCCGAAGTCCTTCCCACGCTCAGCTGCTATCAGCTTGGTGCTCGGGGAGGGCATATTGTTCCCTCCCCGGCACAGTGCCACAAGCTGTGCCGCCGCCAATCTCGGGGCCGTTTGACGAGTGTGTCGCTCTGTGAGAGTGTGGCCCCCGCCCTTTATACCCACGACCCCAAAGATCCCTTTAGTCACCTCTTACGACAGGCAGGGCAAACCGTAGACCTATTCTTACGCCCGGACCTACAGGACTTAGCCTCACAAAATAACCGAGTATTACCTTTACTTTTTTTTAAAAGAGGGTGAAACAAAATTTTTTTTTTTTTTTTGCATTTTTTACGGTTTTTCATAGTTACCACAAATCAATGTAAATACTTTTTTATTTTTTGTGTTTTATTGTTAGCTTTTGAATTGTTCTCCAAAATTGTATACTAGATTTATTTCTCTACTATTACTTCAGAAATTATCAACTACCAAAAATACCCTTCGTTTTTACTTAAGATTTCAGTTTAACCACTTTTATTAAAAAATAAAGTCAATATTTAATTATTGTGAGTGTGAGTGGCGCCACTGTTCGCGTAAAAGGACTACGCGTAAGGTAGGTTACTTAAATAACTAACAAAATAATTAAATATTGACTTTATTTTGTAATAAAAGTAGGTTAAACTGAAATCTTAAATTAAAAGGTAAAAGCGAAGGGTCTTTTTGGTAGTTGATAATTTCTGAAGTAATAGAAAAATAAATTTAGTACCATTTTAGAGGTTCCTGTAGACTTGAGGTGTCCCCTGCATGTCGTAAGAGGCGACTAAGAGGGCGGGGGGGTCGTTGGGTGCACGAAGCGGCAGTCCCGGAGCTAGGGGGGGCCCGCCCAGGGCCCGTACCCCGGGCGCCAAGATCAGGGGGGCGCCAAATTCACACTACAGACGAATGTTGAAAAGTCAAAAACTATTTACTTAATCAATATACAATGTACATTTTGCAATTTTAACTCAAATATAAAACAGTTTTATCAATTCCAATATTTAGAAAATTAACAATTCTGAAAACTGTCATGTGTGTGTCACAATTACAAAACAAAACAAAAGAGTGCTCATGTCAGACACATATCATAGCTATGATAGAGTATAGAAAATTAATTTAAGATCTGCAGAAAGAAGAGGGATCACTCGAATTAAGCATAAATAGCAAGGCCAACCCAACAATTAAAAAAAAAAATCTAACTGCGGTAATGGTTAACAGCCGTACAAAAACTAGTGTCTACTGACTGAACATGTCTCAATGGTTTTTATAAAAGTCACTTTCCTAAATAGACACTGACACAGACAGGCTAAAGTTAAAACATAAAGCAAAACACTAAAGAGTATGATAATATACTCTAACACTCTCCCTTTTTAACTTGTCCCATTGCCGTGCAAAGACTGTGGAAGGTCGTTCGAGGTAGAGCTTTATTTAGGATGTCTGCCACTTGAAAGGCTGTTCCAATTCTTACAACATCAATGGCACCTTCAGTAACTAACTCTCTTACATAGAAGTGTCGTATTCTAATGTGTTTGGTTCTCTTGTGAAATTCAGGATTATGAGCAAGTCGAACAGCTGCCTCATTATCCACCATTAGTATTGGCACTTCTGTCAATTTTGTAAGGTCTGTAAAAATCCTTGTTAGCCAAACTAGCTCGCGGCCTCCTTCACTTGCTGCGACTATCTCTGCTTCCGTAGTTGAGATTGCTACTTGGCTCTTTGGCTTAACCAGGACACAGCTCCTCCAGCGTATCTGCAAATCACGCCTGTTGTAGAACGTCCTGTGGTCGTGTCTCCGCCGTGATCAGCGTCACTGAATCCTTCTAGTTTATTACTGCCACTAGCTTTGTAGAGGATTCCATGGGAGGTAGTGCCCTTGATGTAGCGCATGATACGCTTTACCATCAACCAATCTTGTTTATATGGGTTTTCTAGCTTTCGGGACACAACGCCCACTGCGTATGCAATATCTGGTCTCGTTGCAACCATCAGGTAAGCGAGAGACCCAACTGATTCTCTGTATGGAAAGTTTTGGTCATCTTCTGTCCCAATTTCAAGAATTTCAGTAGGTTCTTTTATTATTGGAGTTCAGATTGGATTACAATTTTCCATGCGAAATCCTTCAAGCAACTTGTTTGCGTATGATTCTTGATTTACAAATATTGAACCATCTTTAAGTCGTTTGAGCTCAAGGCCAGATAAAACGAGGCTGGTTTCGTTGTTATCTTTATTTTCTTGCTTAAGTCTTTAAGAAAATCATTAATTATTTAAGCATTTTTTGCTGCTACTAGTCCGTCATCAACATAAAGCGTAATAAGGACTTTGTCACCATTCGGAAAAACAAGAATTCCAACATCGAGGTGCTTGTTTTAGGCCGTATAGACTTCAATTGAGACGACAGACTCTATTAGTGCCATCATTGAAACCATCTGGCTGTCGTACATAAATCTCTTCTGTCAGTTTTCCGTTTAAGAAGGCAGTAGTCACATCAAATTGAACTAACTCTAGCTTCTCTATTGCAGCTATGCTGAGTAGGGAACGGACTGTTGCAAGTCTTGCAACCGGGCTAAAAGTTTCATTATAGTCGATACCTTTCTTTGTTTAAAGCCTTTTACGACTAATCTTGCTTTATATTTCTCAATGCTACCGTCAGGGTTTATCTTTGTTTTGAATACCCATTTGCATGGTAACGCTTTCTTGTTTGGGGGAAGATTTTCTACACTCCAAACATCATGCTCTAACAAAGAATTCCACGACTTTTGCATTGCATCTTGCCACTTTGCTCTATTGGATCTTTCTACAGCTTCCTTGTACGTGGTTGGTGTTGTGATTGTCATCACATAGTCTTTAAACCATGCAGGTGGCTTGGTCGGTCTAGTTCTTAGTTGACGAAGTAGAGGTTCAGATCTTTCAATTACATCTGGAATAGTTTGATTGTTATCGAGTCCAGGGGCTAAAGGTTCCGATTCAATTTGATCAGGTACTCCTATATCAAACCACTCTTCAACAATATCTTCATCTATTACCTCTGGTACAGGTTGGTCTATAGCTTCTGTTACCTCAGGTTCAGGTTGGTCTATAGCCTCTGTTTCGTCTTGATCTATGACCTCAGCTCCATCATTCAATTCAGTATCAGTTTCAGCTTGGTCTATGACCTTAGTTCCATTGTTCAATTCAATATCAATTCCGGCTTGGTCAATGACATCAGCTCCATCATTTAATTCAATATCAAACTCGTTCTCCCCGCCTGATTGAACAGGTCTTGGAACCTCTAGTTCCGTTATAGGATTCTCATTGAATATAACGTCTCTTGATCTGACTAGCTTATTCCCGCACCAAATGCGATAACCATCGGGGTCATATCCGATGAGGATACCTTTAATAGCTTTTTTATCGAGTTTCTTTCGCGTTTGTTTGGGAATATGTACATAACAGGTGCTTCCTATGATGCGAAGGTTTTTAATAGAAGGCTTGATGCCATGCCATACTTCGTAGGGAGTTTTGTCCTTGCATCTAGTAGGAGCTGTTCTGTTTAAAATATAAACCGCAGTATTGATTAGTTCCGCCCAAAGAGCTTGCGGTATCGGTTCATGAGCGTACATCATAGCTCTTGCGGTCTCTACTAAGGTTCTCTTTTCTCTTTCGCTGCAGCCATTTTGTTCAGGTGTATATGGTATTGTGAGTCGTTGTGTGATGCCTTTTGAGTTAAGTATCTCTCTGACTTCTGCATTGTCAAACTCTTTGCCATTGTCACTGATTAACGTTTGAACGACATATCCAGCTGCTTGGGCTTCAGCTAGGAAAATCTTGAGCTTCGATGCGACTTCTGACTTTTGTCTCATGAAGTAGACGAATCGGTATGCGGAAAAATCATCTTTAAATAAAACAAAATATTTACATCTGCTCATTGAATTTAGGAACGGTCCACAAACATCAGTAGAAATCAAGTTTCCTGGTTTATTTGCTCTTTCTCGTGTTCCGAATTTAAACCTGTGCATCTTGTTGCAACCAGATTGGGTTCTCAGAAACAACATTATGTACTAAAAGTTTGTATAGGCCACCATTCTTTACTCTCTTACCAATGAGTAGTGTTCTTTCTTGATAATTGAGTGAACACGTCGTCGTATTTGAGGTGAATGTCGTACCTGGTAGGTGGTCATGAGCTGCTAGGGTTGAGAATAGGTTTTTCTGTAGATGTGGGACATAAAGTACATCTTTGAGAGTGACAGTTTCAATTTTTCCATTTATATTTGCATTCAAAAGTATAGTTCCTTTTCCGACAACAGGAACTCGTTGGCCATTTGCCGTAGTGACAGTGCACTTGTGTGTCGCTCACAAGCACAAGCAAACGTGGGAACATTCATCTCGATGATACTTTGTATGTTCCGTCTCTTTGTAGAAATTTACTATCAGTGTCAAAGATGACTCAGCGTGGAGCTTGCGTAAAATTCAGTAAGGACAAAGCTACTGTACATACCAGTAAAGGTCGTTTACTGCTCACTGCTGAAAGATCTAGCCACACTGGTTTGTATTTAATAAAGTCACCAAATATTCAACGATATTACGCAGCAATATCTGAAAACAACAATGCCTCAAACATAAAACAAGGCTCCGATGATCTTCATAAAGCGCTTCTTCATATCCCGGATCCTATTGAAAATGTTAATGTAAATAATGAACATAAAATACAAATTGACCCGGAACCTGAAGATGACATCTCAGATCATAAAATGAATCCTGTACATGAACCAAACTACTACCATCTTAGGGACAGAGCCGCCATACAAGCGCCACAACGGTACGAAGACTTCGTATTGGCTGCTTTTCATGACATTGAAAATAATGAAAAAGATCCAGATACTTACAAACAAGCACTGGACTCTCCTAATAAGGATGAATGGCTTGAAGCTATGATTAGTGAAATCAGTTCATTGGAAGAAAATAAAATTTGGGACTTAGTAGATTTACCCACAAGAAAAAACGCCTTATCCTGCCAATGGATTTATAAATCAAAAACGAATCCAGATGGTTCTGTAAATAAATTTAAGGCTAGGCTAGTTATCGAAGGATATTCACAAGAATACGATCTACTTACCGGAACAGTAGAAGAAGAAATCTACGTCAAACAACCAGAAGGTTACAACGACAGAACGAACAGAGTTTACAGACTTAAACTTCGTTCCTAGCGAGACCTGGAGCTTGGACTTAGCTAGAATTTACTCAAAATTCTAAAAAGTTGATAGGGTGTTAAGAGTGTATAGTGTATACAACCTCTTATGTATGCTCCATGGTTGATCACCATAGCAACCTCTGTTTGTTTACTGCTTTTACAAAATATATCTTTTACTTACAAAACGTGTTTGTATATTCTAAACTTAATAAAAACAGACGGCGCTGTAGTGGCTGTAGTGTCGCGTTAGGGCGCCAGTTTTACGCAGCGCTAGCATCGCGCTAGAGTCTTACGCGGTGCTATAGAGCGTTGACTTGTAATGTAGGTAGGTACTCTGACAATATTACTCTATCACACAGAGCGACCGGAGCGACGCGCGCTAGGACGCCGCGTAATTCTAGCGCCGCGCTAGGACGCTCTGTCGCCGGGCGTACAGAATTTGTTATAGTGTCGGCCTGAAACTCAGATACTTACTTACTTGACCACTTCAAGCTAAACTAACATGCAAAAAGTGGTAAATTTCTCACTCCCACTAATGTTGGTCTTGCCTGATATTTACTACCAACATTTTAGAAATTCTTGGCATTTTAGCATAGCATTTTAAGCAAAAACTTGGCTTAATGTGGGTCCGGCTCTTGAGCTGGTGCCTCTGCCGTCCCTTCGGGGAATAACAGGCGTGAGATTATGTTATGTTATGTTGAATTTGAGCTAAACGCTGAACTATTTGGTAACACAAAAAGCGACACAAACAATCAAAGTGGAAATATCATAAACCTTCCTATGGCACTTTGGTTATTTCCTTTTCAAGATTCTAAATTATGGTATTGGTCTTCAATTAAAAATGGCTATAATGCAATGCTATTTCAGTTAGACTGAACGTTACTTAATCTTCTTATTCCTTTCTTTTATTATGGATGTCGTCTACCCATAGTCTTTTTCTCTGTGATCGTGATAAAGCGTATAAAAGTAGGTACGTAACAATTCTTCCACATCTGAATCACTGTGCTGTGTTTATAATATAATTATTAGAATTAGGTATTCATTTTCAAATGTCGATCAATAAGTGGACATCTGCGGCCGTAGCATGACCAGAGCGATGGGAGATTGCTACTCAGAATAATTGAGCATGACCGACCATTTGTCGAATTCTTCTTGACATATAAATGCGGGAAAATGTATTGAGATAATTTCAAAAGAGGTCAAAAGTGACAGAAAAACTCGACAAATGGTCGATCATGCTACAGCCGCTGATAGGTGAAAGCCCCAAAACTGAAAAATGGCGCCCCCCTGCCCCCTCGGCAGGGGGGCGCCATTTTTCAGTTTTGCCCCGCCTAAAAAAAATTGAAGATCCGGGGCTGCGAGGCGGGGGCCTGGGACTCTAGTCTCTTAAACTTACGATTAAACTTCTATTCTATTATTATTCTACTATTACTCTACTACGATGGTTTCAAAAATTGCGAGTCTGGTAACTTTGATCGATCATTATAGTATAGCAATAGAATATGAATAGCAAGCTATAGAATAATCTGGGGTTTTTTACCTAAATAGTTAATCCTGTTTTATTAGACGAAATTGGACCGGGCGTAGTGCAACTGTCACTTAATGGGTCAAAATCAACAAACTGTTTTTTTGTATCATTTCGGTGGATTTTTTTATTTTAAATGTTATCGACGTAGATTTAATTATTATTAAAACTTCAACCTATTTTGGAAAATATGCGAGAATGGCCACCAATTAACATTAAAACTTACTGAAATATTAAAGGTTGAATTTATTTGAGTCCACTGAAATGAAAAAAATCCACCGAAATGATAAAAGTGTCAACCGAAATGATAAAAATGTGCACCGAAATGATAGACCATACACCGAAATGAAAAAAGCCCACCGAAATGATACAGCTAAGAACAACCATACTTCTTAGTTTGGGTTCCGTACTAAGATGATACCTACCTACATTAAAAAAAAACTGAACAATAGCTCGAATTTAGTTTTCGAGTGTGTAAACATTGTGTTTGTAAGTTTAAGTACTGCCTATTAAAATAATAAACAATTTTCTTAGAGGGTTTTTTTGATATAAATTTTCAGCTAAGAACACCTGGGCTAAAATTATCTATGATACAAAAAAAACTAAACGAAAATCGGTTTAGCCGTTTGGGCTCTACAATGTCACAGACAGATACACAGAGAGACAGATACGTTAAAAAATCTGAGGTGTTCGTCGGGGGTTAAAAACTGTCCGCGTATACAATGATACACCTACATCTACCTAGTCTGAGATACTACTGCACACACCACAGTTCATTTGTTTACGAAACAATGACGACTAGACAAGTTCAAAAATATTTTTCAGTGGAAACTAATTGCAACCATGCTTCCTTCTACCTTGTAATTAGATCGCAATTATAAAAAATGGTATTTCATATTTATGATCTTTTGTCAAAATAAAACATCTAAGTTTAGCGATGACAAGAAGGCGCGTGTTTGGGCCAACATTTTGTTAAAGTTTAGTAGAAACTTTTTTAATAGTAAATTTGGTATTAAAATGCACGTGTTTACGTTGATTGTGTGGTTTGTTGGACCGATACCTAACAAAACAGAAATAAGAGCCTAAGCTACTTATGAAATAAGGTGTTATTTGACGAGATGTTTTTTCTGCGGTGACCCGTTAACTAGGTAGTTGGAATTGATATTGATGATCGAAGTTTATAGAATACGTATTTTTTAAGCTACACTGTGCCACAGAAGAAAAATTACTTCGTACAGTATGGACGGACACTACCTGCCTCCCGGTGAAAGTGCCGGCCATCCGAGCTCGGTTACCCCTCTGTTACTAACCGTACAGCACAGTAAAAACTACAAAAAGCATTGTCTTATCTCACTCACACAAGACATGGAAAGTGTTTACGTACACGAGCTTAGACTAAGTGCGTTGCAACTGCAACGCGTTTGTTTCATAATTTGGATCGCTCGTGTCCCACCGAGGTGTGCCCGTGCTTTAGATAGGTACTTACTTTGGGGAGTATTTGAATTGTCAATATAGCACAATAACCGCCTAATATAATATTGTCCTAGGGCGAAACTACTTAATTAAGCATAAAGATATTAAACGATAAACTAACACAATTTATATAATTATTAAGTTGACATTATTTAGTGGTACGTATTATAATTTGGTATATTAAATGGTTACGCCGGCAAAACCTAACGTAGGTACTGACACGGTAAAGGATTGGGAAGGAAAACCTTAATTAAATTTTTGACCCAAAGATCTCCAAAACTTGATGGTTCTATCATTTCGGTGATATATTTCATTCCGGTGGACTCTTTTCGGTATAACAGTCCACCGAATCCACTGAAATGATAGCACTGAGATGA
The DNA here is from genome assembly GCA_951802225.1 of Euspilapteryx auroguttella. Lineage (NCBI taxonomy): Eukaryota > Metazoa > Arthropoda > Insecta > Lepidoptera > Gracillariidae > Euspilapteryx > Euspilapteryx auroguttella. The sequence continues at coordinate 5,346,675 of OX637645.1, forward strand.
TAAAACAAAGGTCAATTTAAAATTTCACTCCAAATTAAATAATTATCAAACTATAAATATTACTGAAACAAAACAATACATACGTCGAATGTAAACAGAAATTTGAAAATAAATTATATGAATCAAACACGAGATATAACGGCCACCGAAATGAAAAAAAATTGTCCCCTCATCACTGAAATGATAAACTTACGTTTTGGCGGGAATCCACAGTGATGTTGTCAGCGGCCCATACGCACCGAGAGCTTTAGCCGGACTAATCCGTGGTGAGGAAACAGAAGGGGGGCGTAACAAAGCAGTGTTGTCAAAACTATTTTGCTAAAACTTACCGTCCTCTGAATGATAACTTTTCTCAGGACAAAATTCGAGTACTTGTCAAATGTGTGAGAAAGTAGATAAACAAACAATAATAGTTTTTATCGATATACTAACTAATAATTTAACGATACGCAAATCGATTTAAATCAAAATCGTAAACGTGTTTGTAAGAAAAGATACTTTACGAGTGAAATTGGGTTCAGGACAAGCCACCGTGATGATAAAATGACACTTTGACAATTTTTTTTTAGGTGTTATAGAAGCCCTTACTCCATATTTTTTTTTGCCAAGGTAGAGAAGTACTTACACTACTTAAAAAAAAATATCCTAATGATCAACGAGCACATTGCACTACCAAAATCAGGTTTGCCATAATTTTTTTTCGCTTGGGATTTTCACCCTAATATCAATCAGTATTGACATTTATAATGTCAGTCGAACGTAATCATAACATTATCTTATTATGGAGCAGACTACCCTTTTTGGTCAATTCCAATCTATTGCGATACTACTGCTATAGTTATAGCAAAATTCATTACGAGACTACCAAATGTGTATTTTCTTGCGATTAACGTACTGTTCCTACTCTACTTTTATTCGATAGTTACGTTTTGCGCGAAGAGACTGAGGGCCCTGGTGTAGTCATAATAACGGCCCCGAAAAGGACGACGGTACGCGTTGGGAAAGACATCCACGCTCCGGGGGGACGTTTCCTATGTCCCTCCGAGAAGAGGCCGAAGAGCCAATGCTGGAGGGGGTCGCGGAGTTGAACATAAACATCAAATAATGTCCCGTGACCCCCTTGCTAACAGCCGAGATGAACACCGGCGGGGTTTTAGTGGGTGCGATGCGAACCCCACATAACGGCTCCCCCCGGGGCTGCAGGGTACTCGTTAGGAGTTTCCCCGCCTTAAAAAAATAAAAAAGGTTCCCGTAGACTAGTTCGCGCGTTTTTAATTCGATAATTTTTTTTATTCAGCCAGGACGGCGCGCGAGGTCTAGGATAGTGTAACAATTTTGTCTATGGTCTCGTGTGTGTGACTGTAATATCAAAAAACAAGAGCTATTTTGCATTACAGAAAAACCAGAAGTGTCACGCCATCTTAGACCACCACTGTACCAGCCAGATCCAAATTCAAAAAGTGTGCCTAAAACATGTACGAAAATCCTTTTAAGGATACGTGTCTCCTATATAAAACAACAACAATATTCCCTTTAAATGCGCCTAAAGTTGTTGTTTTCTATGGGAGACTCGTAGCGGGGCAATATAAGTTTTTCCCCTTTAGGTCGCCTTAAAAGCATTTTTTATAAAAAAAAATTAATCGCACTTTTTGTATTTGGAATGGGCGGTACAACGGGCTCGCGCGACGTCCTGGCGAAATAAAAAAAAGAAAACCAAAAAAACGCGAATAGTCTATAAAAATGGCATGGCAATTCTTGAAAATGGCATCTGAACGCATGCTATCTCGCGTATATTAGTATGAGGGAAGGATAAGAAGAGAAAATAGCCCTAGGCTAGACTAGAGCCCATTTTCATTATGTGCGCAGGTTATACTTACTAGAACTAGAACTAAGTTTTCTTTCACGGATTGTTAGAAATTCATATTTTTGTTGTGTACAAAGAGTTCTTCAAGTCAAGTGACAGTGAAAGTAAGAATTCCTAAAAGTAGTAGAAATGCAGTAAGAAATGTGATGGATATTATCTATTATTTTCTCATAGTGGGTGATAAAAAGCAGAGTTTAAGTGTAACACACGGAAGCAAAATATATATTTGGCTCAGGCGACGGACTTTGAATACCTCGCTACGTTCGGAATTCTACAAAATTCTACTAAAGAATACCTCGCATTTGATTCTACTCAAGAATCCCTCTCTTCGTAATGGATCAAAAAAAGCGCCCCCGCCATTAAAATATTGCTTTGCTTCCTTGTGATACAATCTACTACTATTGTTTATTTTAAGATATGTAATGTAGTTAGTTACCAGACTACCAGCCGGCCAGTGAGCATGAAGAAGAAGACGAGCGCGGGCGCGCAGCGGTCGAAGGGGTCGCCCACCATCGCGTGCGAGTACGCGGCCAGCACCGTCAGCAAAACGAGCCCGATGTTCGCGGAATTCTTTATTTTATCTGAAATATTTCGTTTGGTTACATTAAACCATTGAAGTTAGGTGAGCCATAGGATGTTGGCAAAGACAGGAGCAAGTGGCGAGCTTTACTGCCATATCGGCTGCCCAAATTCAAAACCTAGTAACTGGTGTTTTTGTAAAAAACCCGTTTTTGTCATTTTTCGGCTTACTAGGCGGTATCGATTCGATATGGACCTTAAAACACCCAGTTTCCTACGTAATTTTAAAAATAAAATTTAGCAAGTCTACCCAATTTGGAAAAGTTATTAAAATTTCCATGAAGTACAAATTCTAAACATAGCATGTCGGATTACAAATAAAAAAACCTAGCAACTCAACCGACTTACTAGGTTATGAATTTGAAAGCTGACTTACTATGTTTTGAATTTGGCGCCGATTATAAAATCAATTATATTTTGGTGAAATTTAGTAAGTTAAAAAAACAGTAAGTCAAAGAAGGAAAATTTGGCTGAATTAACCCCGAGTCGTAACCAAATCGTACCCAAAAATAAATTCTGCCACAAATAAACCATTTATATAACTTTTAAATGAATTCACTTCATAAAATAACATTTGTCACTCGAAACGTACAACTAAAAATATAAAATGCTATAAAAAGTAGAGAATTAACTCAGAGATTGTATTAAATAAGCGTGAAATACTATGTTTTGAAATTGTTTTCATTGTCATATTTAGGTAAATTTGCAAAAAAAAATATAGTGGGATCAATTTAAGTGTAACTATAACTTCTAACACGATTACAAGTACTACAAACTATAGTTAACAATATAGTCAAACTTTTGGTCAAACACCCAAATCGCTATTGCGTCTGGTTTCTTCAGGGCAACTCTTGTCTCTCCTGAACATTTTTGTAAAAACGAGTTACTAGGTTTTGATTTTAAGCAGCCGATATGTCCCTGATGAGGGATAAGAGGACATCATCATCATCACATTAAGCCATCATGAGCAATTATTTCAGCGCTGTATCAACTCGTTCACAGTATAGTCACGGACTAGGAGGCCGTAACAGATTTGTCTATGGTTTCGTCAGCCCTAGACTGTATTACCAATGAAGAAGAGCTATTTTGCAATACAGAAAAACCGGAAGTGTTACGCCGATCGTGTCCGCCACTGTACCTAGTTACAACCGCAATGCAAAGCAACGGTTACATACCTACTAACTTAAATAGTATTTTGTTTAATAAACAATACACGCAGTAAAGTGGTTCCGTATACTTTCTATAACTAGTATCCGATATCTCCTATATCAATACATACTTAGTATAAAAAAAGTCGCTTCCCGCGTCTGTCCCTATGTATGCCTATCTTTAAAATTATGCAACGGATTTTGATGCAGTTTTTTTTTATGGGTAGAGTGATACAAGAGGAAGGTTTATAAGAATATACTATACTTAAAAAATTGCTGACGGAAAATGTATTTTATAAAGTGAGCGAGTTTATGTCTTATAACATTGAATTTATTTTATAATGGACCTTCCATCCAATGTAATTTAATTACTATTTATATTTTATTTTAATTTTAATTTGACGTGTCGTTTGTGACCATTGTAATGATCTACACTTTGTAGTAATTTATAAATGTAATGAATAAATAATCTTATCTTATCTTAAGTATAATACATGCACAAGATAGTAATAGGTTAGGCTTTACGAAGTTCGCCGGGTCGACTAGTATGTATATAAAAATGAATCGTGGTTCGCGTTAGTCTCGCTAAAACTCGAGAACGGCCGCGCCGATTGAGCTGATGGTAGTTTTTAATGTTTGTCGTAGTCCAGGAAAGGTTTAAAAGGTGAGAAATAATGGAAAAATTGCGAGAAAGTTAGAAAAAACTACAATTATTATTATTATTTTAATTTAATGGACTTAACTCCACTTCAGTATTTTGCCAATGTCAAGTTCACAAATTAGATTAAAAGGGTGGGCATAAAGCCCGGCAACGTTGTACGGTTATTATAAGTTTATTGGATTATTGTTTTAAAGCCCGCTAACAAAACACGTGGTTTCGAAACCAACGTTAAAACATTAACCACAATTATAATTTCCCATACAAAGTGATCCATTACTGTTTCATCCATTTTCCTGTAACAGATTGATTTGAAGTTGTTGTTTTATTATTCATCCATTCTCGGCCAAGTAACAAAGCCCATACAGCCAAGATTATAGTGCGTAGGTAGTGATTTAGTTCTGTGTAGTTAGTATAATAATAATCGTGTAAACTTATAATCTAAGGCGATACGGAGTTTGCCGGGCAGCTAGTATGTATATAAAAGTTAGTAAATTACACAATTATTTTTTTCCATATAACATAATACGGCGCGATACGAAGTTCGCCGGGACAGTTGTTATTTAAAAGTAAGTACTTATTTGTTTTTGTAAATTACCCAAATAAAATGATTACGAACGAGATAAGATTACGCTTTATTACAACCAAGATAAAACAAGTAGGTACTTAAGCAAATTACCTCGAACAACCCAACAGGCGGCCTTATCACTAAAAGCTATTTATTTTCACCACTACCCGGAACCAATCTTCTTAGGAAATCAAAATCTTTGTCATCTCCCTGCAAAACATGTCCTATTCTAATTGCATTGATTATTAGTTGTAAGAATTATTACTAAGTATATTATGTATGATTATATACATTTTACTTGCATATTTATAATCTAAATAATATTTTTCTATATAAAATATTTTATGTATTTACATAGTTCAAAACAACTGTACCTAGGTACTTACCTATTTTCGCTCATACTCTTACGACCGTCTCTAAGTAAAACTCATTATAATAATATTTTCACAATGATGATAGGCTGTCAGAACATATTGTTTTCAATTCTTCTTTTAATAATAATAAATGAATATTACGGATAACATATCTTATGACAACATTATGTCAATTGATTGTCAAAGCCTTGATGATTTAGAGGATTGTAAAAAAAAATTAACAGGCGAACATAATTTAAAAATTTTAACTTTTAATTTCAGGAGTATTGAGAATCACTTTGATGAAGTTCTTCTTACCCTAGAAAGGATTAAGATTAGCTTCGATGTCATAATTTTGACTGAATGTTGGCTAAGCGACAGGACCGTAGTAGGAACAATGGAAGGGTACACTCATTTTGCAACTAAAAAACACATTAATAAAGCCGGTGGTGTTGTGATCTACATTATTTCCACTGGAATGCCACTTTTGTAGAACCCTCTTTTAATGATGCTAATTGTATTATTGCTGAGAGCTTAAGTAACTTCGTTATTTTAGGTTTTTATCGGTCTCCCTCCTTTGATGACACGAGCCAATTTAGAACTTCCCTAAACGAAGTACTGGATGGACTTAGGAGTAGTAAATGTGTTATTGTTGCCGAAGACAAAAACCTTGACATTTTATCTGATCAAAAGTCAGTCTTCGGTGGACTACCATTGCTGAGGATGGTCTCCTCCCTGTTATAACCAAAACCACTAGGCTTTTGACATGCTTGTATCACATATTTATAAATATGTACACTAATACAGTAGGGGTCGTATGTTTATCTTCCATTACTGACCACAAATTGGCTATGTCTGGAATATCATTAATGGTTAAAAAAAGATCGACTGTAAATAGGGAAATTATAAAATACGATTTTAAGAATATCCGAAATTGAAATGGCTGATTGGACCCAGATTCTTGACTCTTCCAATGTCAATGAAGCTGCTGACCTGTTTAACTCTATGGTATTGGACATCATTCACTCTAATAAAAAAAAATAAAAAAAAAATACGTGTCGAATTGAGTACCTCCTCCTTTTTTTTTCGTCGGTCAAAAAGCAATTAAAACTAGTAACAGGAGCACCATTATCAAGCCCTGGATTACTCCAGGTCTCCTTACGTGTATAAAAACCAGGGATAAGCTACACTCAAAAATGAGGCGGAAACCAAATAATGACACTGCCAGGTTATTAAGGCGTTACAGAAACTTTTTCAACAAGCTCTTGACCAAGGTGAAGCAGGACCACAGTCGAACATTAATTGCAAATAGCCAAAAATACTCCAAAAAATTCTGGAAAACAATCAAGGATCTATGTTACTTAAAAAAATCAAACTCATCAGCAACAGCCTTATTGTCTCTCCAAAATAACTCCCTCGACTCAATCAATGCCTGCAATAAGTACTTTTCATCTGTAGGAAAGAGGCTACTAGACATACTTTCTAGCATGACAAGCACTGAAACTGAACTTGCATCTTCTGTTAACACCTCCACAGGCCCTCTAAATTCGCTTTTTTTCAACCCAACAGACAGAAATTTCAAATAGTCTTATGAAGTTTATGAAACCATCTAAACTAGCTCCACTGGTAAGTACATATTTTAAATCTAAGTATTGAGTCGGGCATTTTTCCCGATAAATGGAAGGTGGGTTTGTTATGTCCAATACATAAAGATGGTTCAAAAAACGACCTAGCTAACTATCGTCCTTTCTCTCTTCTCACTACTTTTTAAAAAAATTTGGAAAAAATAATAAATAAACGGGTCATGCATTAACTCGAACAGAATAATTTGCTCTATCAACGACAATTTGGATTCCGTAAGTCCAATTCCACGGAGGACGCCGTGCAATCTCTTGCCGACCTTATAGTTTCTCATTTAGATAAAGGAAATGCTTACATCGGTGTATTTCTGGATCTGGCAAAGGCCTTTGATACGTTTTCCATTCGCATCCTGATTGCTAAGCTCGAGGGACTTGAAGTGAGAGGTGTAGCACTAAACTGGTTTAAGTCTTATCTAACACAGAGGAGACAAAGAGTTCGAATTAATAACTATGTCAGTGATGATATGGAGGTTGAGTTCGGCGTGCCTCAGGGCAGTATTTTGGGCCCTTCTCTATTCATAGCTTACCTCAATGATATAGGAGATTTGAGCCTTAAGAATGCTGAACTTTTCTGTTATGCTGATGACACTGCCGTAGTCATTCATGCGCCTACATGGAAAGAGGCCTTTCACCTCGCAGAATATAACATGTATAAAGTAAATTCGTGGCTTCAGGCAAATCTCCTTACATTAAACACAGACAAAACAAAACATGTATCGTTTTACAAAACTGCTGCTTCGTCACCTCCTACACAATCAGCGGTGAGGTTGCATTCTGATGCATGTCTGGGCTATGCGGGCTCTTCTGTTGATATCGACATTTATTTACCCCCCGGATCTTGCAATTGCCCCCAGATCGATTCGCAACAAAGCATAAAATATCTATGTGTTATTATGGATGAACATTTAAACTTCAAAGATCACATTATTAAACTATCTGCTAGAATTAGAAAAATTATCAATATAATGAAAATTTCCAGAGGCTGTACCGAAAGAGATATGCTTAAGAATGTATACTTTGCAATTTGTGAATCCCTGTTGTCTTACTGTATTCGGGTATGGGGTGGGTCAGCCAAGTCATTTTATGCTTATAGTGGAACGCGGCCAGAGAGCCGTTCTAAAGGTGCTGGTAGTATCTAGAAGGTACTGCACTGATACTTTGTATAGGGATTGGAACGTTCTTTCAGTTCGAAAGTTATACTTTCTGAAAGCATCGAAGCGATTCACAAGATTTTTCTAGGCAACCCACTATACGAACAAATTAGATCTAGGAGAATTTTTAAGATCCCATTAATATCCACGAAAACCAGCTTTGCGAGGAGACATAGTGGTTTCTTACACCCATTAATTTTTAATAAAATTTCAAAGCAATGCGTTTTACGAGATTGCAGACTTCGCGAGGCTAAGACAAAAATAAAGAAATGGCTCTTGTCTCAGAGCTACGACTCCACAGAAAAATTTATTAATATTTTAAAATAATGTCTTTTGAGTAGGGTTACTTACTTATTTTATAAATTTATTTTACTGAAGTAAGTAAGTATATATACTTTATCACTATCTTTTAATCGTAAGTATAGTAAGTATTTTATTTATCTATCTTTTTTCTATTTCTTTATATAGTCTTCTATTTATGTATTTGTTGTATTTATGTTTATAACCATCCATTATTATTAACATTTATTACTTATAAATTATATTATTTTAAATTTTATTGCATGCTTCTAATATTTAAGTGTAGATTGTAATAATTTAGTTTTTAGATTGTATCTTTCGGATTTAGGTTTACTTCATTAGATATAACTTTTTCTTGGTACTTAATTTTTGGGCCTCGCAATACAGGTCCCTTCCTAGTGCGAGACCCGCTGGTAAATAAATGTGTTATAGATAGAGATAATTAGATTAAACTTTTTTATTATGCAAAACATGTAAACCTCAGTTTTATGTAAATAAATTATTATTATTTATTATTATTATTATTTTAGACAAAATGCAGCTATCTTAAAAAAAAAAGCAGACATACAGGCATGGCGAAATTATAAGGGTTCGTTCCCTTGTTTTGTAATTTGTATGTACTCACGACTTGGAACAATTGCGAGACATAATCCAAACAGTATCTCAAGGCTGCCAACTGATCTTCTGTACCATTTTGAAGGCAGTTTGAAATCGAAGGTTTCGGTCAGCGGGAACACTTTAGCGTATCTAACGTATTCCTTTCTCTGAAAACAATTATTTTTAACATTCTATTTTAATAATAATTAAGCATATTTCGAAATTCAGAAGATTCTATAAATTATAGGATTTAATAGTAGATTATACCGGGTGCTTCTGACGTGGCGGTAATAAATCAAAGGAGGGCTTCTGCTCACCATAACTAACGACTTTTCTAAAGGAACACATACATAACATAGGACTAAATCTCAAAAAAAAAAAACAGCTGTTCCATACAATGGTTCGATCAGCTGGCGGGGTCAATGTACGGAACAGCTGATTTTTGTTTTGAAATTTCGACACATGTTGCTTTGGGAAAGTTGTTAGGTATGGTGAGCTAAATCCTTACTTTGATTTATTACCGCCTTGTCAGAAACACCCGGTATATATAACATGGGTTTAAAGTGATGTAAGTACTTATTATGTGAAGTGATGTGCTCTATTTAAAACCCGAGCGCTGGAATAATGGCTTGAAACTTGAACAAGCGAGGGCTGTATGTAACACCACCTGAAGTGGAATAGCTTTAGATCCACGTTGTATATAACCCTCATAAATCTCACTGTGGTCTGGTTCTAATATTCGCAGCCTTATAAATACATCGCTTCACACATGTTATTTAGTCTACTACTACTACTGCTGCTATTTTATCTCCCGCTTTTTTATTTCCGGCAACACTTTACCCGGCCGCGCCGGCCTGCTGCCCGCTCCGGCCCGGGGCGGCGGCGGCGGCGTCCGTGCCGTTTGAGCGGCATTGGCTGTCGTAAGGCTGACTCCTTGTTCTTGTTGAGATTAGGCGACAAGCCAAGTACAAAAATAGATTCATTTTGCTCACTACACGAATCTTACAAGAATCAATGCACATCACTGAATCACTGACCTTTTTTCTTCTTGTGGTATACCACAAGCGTACCAGCTAGGACTTACCAAGTCTTTGTGTAGTTCCTTAGATATAAATGGTGTCAACTTGGTTATACCAACAAATATAAAAAACACTCCAAGTAGAATTGACAAACTCTTTAGCACGATGGATCCCATTACTGCTCGACTAGGACACTGCGAAGAAAGCTGTCGTTTAATGCGATAAAGAGTTATTTCGTTTTTTTATTGTTTTTTCTTATTTTGATAATATTATTTTATTTAACTTTTTGATTTCCAAGTATGAAAACATTATTTAAAATTATAAAAGGTTTGTGCAATGAATATTAAACAGTAAAGCAGTAAATTCGATAGAATGAATCACGGACGCGAAGCGGAGCGGACGTACATATTCGCGCCGGCGCGAAAAAAATCCATAATGCAGGCAGATTAGTGTTGCTGTTGTTGAAAAACTAGGTTTATTTTTTAGTTTTTAACAGTTTTCAATACAAAATACCTACCTGATACCTACTTACATAAAAATTACTTCATTAAATTTACGTAAACGCCAGAAAACGAGAGCCAGTTTACAGCGCCATTCTCGAAAAAAAAAACTTCTAAACTCAGGCAAATATCAAAAATGTGGCACAGTATGACACTTGATAATCTTGCTTAGTATTTTTCTCAGAGTAAGGAAAACGCCGCTATTTGGATACGCGTGACGTCACTAAGGTTTGATGTATTGGTCTTCATTAATCTGAGGTATTTTTTGAGCACAGTTAAGTAGTCGTAAGTAAAAAGAACAAACTAATCCACAGATTGTTGTCAAAGGTGGCCACTTTTAGTAACACTTTGTAGTGCACTGAATATTGGCATTTTCAAAATTTCGATGCCGTGACCTATTCGGCCCCACTGACGCACACGCTTTCTTTGGTCTTTATGAGCCAGTTTACCGCGATGCTAGCGCCATTCGCGAAAAAAATAAATATCTTCTAAACTAAGGCAAATATCAAAAATGTGGCACAGTATGACACTAGATAATCTTGATAAGTATTTTTTGAGCCCAGTAAAGTAGTCCTAACTTAAAAGAACAAAATTATAAACAGATTGTTACTAAAAGTGGCAACTTTTAGCAACACTCTGTAGCTTTCTTTGGTCTTTAACCTAAAAGCTATACAATCGTGCCCTAAAAATACTAGGCTACATTATCTAGCGTCATACTGTGCCTCAATTTTGATATTTGCCTTAGTTAAGAAGTTTTTTTTTCGCGAATGGTGCTAGCATCTTGAATAGAAAACGCCTAGCACAGAAAACGCCTGCTTAGTCTGACATACCAGTAAAAATGGCGGATTGCACTAATGATGTCCAATGTGGGTTGCCTAGAGGTAAGGTAGACCTTATCTATAAAAGCGAATTGCTTTTATAGATAAGGTCTACCTTTGCATGCAAATTTAATGAATTATACCTTAGATTGTATACCTACCTGATGTGCTTTTGCATCTTATTTGTTTAAACAACAAAAGATTTTTATCTTTATTGTTTAGTGGCAGATTAAAGAAATTCAATATACTTAGACGACAGTGGCGGTCCCATTCAAAGTAACACTTTTGTCTATTTTCTCGTGGGCTTTAATATCAAAAAAAAAATACATATTTTTCAATACAGAAAAAACAGAAATGATAAGCTAAACGAGTCCGGGACTGTAGAATTTAGTTCTGTTGCGGGAGTAAATACGAATTAAATTACTCGCCATGTTGTTGACATCATTTCCTACTCGCCTTATGCGTTCTAGTCCTAACAGTAAGCAGAGATTACAACAAAATACAATAGTTAGGTTTAGGTAGGTAAGTAAGTACTTACATAATATTATTAATTATAATTTATTTAAGTACAATGTAAGAACATTCTTCATTCATTTCTAAAAGTAACAATTTTATTTAAATAATTTTGAAGTGACAGATTTTCGTTTCTAACGATCTTAATTAATATTTTTTGAAATGTAAAATTTTTCCTTCTTTGTTTCATTACTGGTTTCAGTCACCACTTTCGTTGATTTGATTAATTTTGGAATTTTATCTTCAACTACAGGCTGCCCCGCGGTTTTTCCCGCGCAGATTTCTCATTAACACAAAATTCCCGTTTTTTCCCGTTCCCGTAGGAATTTCGGAAAATCCCTTCTTAGTGCTCACCTAAACTCCCTAAGGAACCTACATGCAAAATTTCAGCCCGCTACGCCCAGTAGTTTCGGCTCTGCGTTGTCTGTCAGTCAGTAACGAAAGATTTTTATATATATTGATTAAGTTATAAGTTTTAACTCCCAGTCTTTATTTAAAATAAATCTTACTTGTTTTTTTATATACCAAACTATGTAATTTAGCGCTGGCACACCACGACAACTTGAAGTCATATTTTTTTAAATACTGATCTTCTCTAGTGAGTATAATCCCAGAAGAGTGATAATCGATAATCTATAATTTTATTCCTATCATTTCTAGCAAAAAGGATTTATTATATTTAAAGGACCAACTAGCCCCCGCAGCACGACGGACCATTTGTTGAATCTAACTGTCACTTTTAATCACTTTTAACATTTCAATGTTGGAAAATGTATGAAGATGATCGACAAAAGTGACAGATAGATACGACAAATTCGACAAATTGTCCGTCATGTTACCGTCCCAGCGGCCGTAGCATAAGCGACTATTTGTCGAATCTTTCTGTCACATTAACCTCTTATGACATCAACTTTATATTTTCCGCATTTAAATGCTAAAAAAGCTAAAAAGTGACATAAAGATTCGACAAATCCACAGGTGAAGAGTATGCCATTAGCTCTAAACTTGTGTGTTTAAATGAAAAAGTTGAAGCTTACAACAATACCTCCAAAAAAACATTGGTGTGAAACATGGTAGGCCATTAGGTATTTCTCTTGAATTTATTAACCTCCGAACGAAAAATTCAGAGAGGGGTGTTATATTTTTAACGTGTGTATCTGTCTGTCTGTCCGTGTATCTGTCTGTGGCATCGTAGAGCCCAAACGGCTGAATGGATTTCGTTTAGTTTTTTTTGTATCATAGATAGTTTAAGCCGAGTGTTCTTAGCCATGTCTGATGAAGATCTGATCAGCGGTTTGAAGATGATCAGCTCTTGAATAATGGATGAGAGGATCTAACTAGCTTCCTTATGTCCGATCGATTTGAAATTTGGTAAGTACCATGTTACATCTGTGTTATAGAAAGTATTTGGTAAGGTGACCATGACCTGATCTGCCGTTCGAAGATGATCAGCTCTTGAATAATGGATGAGAGGATCTAACTAGGTTCCCTATGTCTGATCGATTTGAAATTTGGTACCATGTTACATCTATGATTATAGAAAGTATTTGGTAAGGTAAACATGACCTGATCTGCCGTTTGAAGATGATCAGCTCTTGTATAATGGATGAGAGGATCTAACTAGCTTCCTTATGTCCGATCGAGTTGAAATTTGGTCCATGTTACATCTATGATATAGAAAGTATATGTTAAGGTAACCATTACCTGATCAGCCGTTTGAAGATGATCAGCTCTTGAATAATAGATGAGAGGATCTAACTAGCTTCCTTATGTCCGATCGATTTGAAATTTGGTACCATGTTACATCTATGATATAGAAAGTATTTGGTAAGGTAACCATGACCTGATCTCCCGTTTGAAGATGATCAGCTCTTGAATAATAGATGAGAGGATCTAACTAGCTTCCTTATGTCCGATCGAGTTGAAATTTGGTAGGTACGTAGTTAAGTTGATGAGGGGTCTGACTGGGTCGGGGGTTTTTAAATTTTTAAATTTGAGTTATGTTGCTTGTTGTTTGGTTTTGATAAAATTGGGAAGTAGTGTAAAACACGTATTTAAATTGTTTAAAGTGTTGTTAATAGGTTGTTAATGAAAAATTAATTTGTACTATCACTAAAATAAACCACCTGCAACAACAAAAACCACTTAAATTTTTAGCATTTGTATTTGTAGTGGTAATATCGTATAAAAAAATATCAGAATAACAGTTTACAATAACAGTTATTTGAAAATAACTTTATGGTGTCGGTGTCGTGGCCATATCGTAAAATTGGCCATTTCATGATATGGCCGGCCATTTCACGAAATGTGAATTAGTTATGAAGTGGCCAATATTCGTTGGCCAGATCGTTAAAATCACAGCGTTGTTTAAAAAAATCTTCTTATGTCGATATCTTTTGAATGAGTATAGATATCAACAAAATAAAAATATAGGTATTTGAAAAGCTGCATTTATGCAGTTTTCAAAAATATAGGGTTCAATATATGTAAGTACACTTATTGTTTATGTTACTTATTTACTTATGTGTTAAAAAAATAGTAACCACACCGCGGAAGAGGTTGTAAAAATATTTAATGCCTAATTTCGGTATAAAATTTACTTGGTAACTTCAAATTACTACAAACCTAATACTGAACAGGGTAATACAGCCTGTGATAAGTAAGAACTTTCTGTATTAAAACATAGGTTGTAAAAAAAAAAAAACATTTCTCATACATTTATCTACCGAATTAGGTGACAAGAATGGAAGAAACAAAGAGTTGTTGAAGAACTGTTCCACTGGGAAGAGTTGTTGTTGTTGAAGCGAGAGCATCGGAAGTGGACCTGCATAAGGCTTGACGGTGCACTCAAAAACGAGATAAGACTTCATTCATAATGTCGACATAACCGTATATTGAAAGATGTCTTTGATCAACGCGGTTAGACCCAAAAGCAACCACTGCTGGTATAGGACACATTGATATCATAATGTTAAGCTCGAAAGGTCGCGACTTGTAAAGTCTACACTCAGACCGGCAAAACCGGCAGACCAAAACCCAAACTCGGTACACTTTTACTTAGAACTCCAAAACTGTTTCACACACAGACGACAGACGCGGGAAGCAACTTTATTTTATACTATGTATTGATTTCGACCCATGTTGCTTTGGGAAAATTGTTAGGTATGGTGATCTGAATCCCTCCTTTGATTTATTACCGTCTTGTCAGAAACACCCTGTATATAGACTAGAGGTTGCCCCGCGGTTTTTTCCGCGCAGATTTCTTATAAACACAAAAATCCCGTTTTTCCCGTTCCCGTGGAAATTTCGGGAAATCCCTTCTTAGTGCTCACCTACACTCCCCAAAGAAACCACGTGCCAATTTTCAGATTTCTACACCCAGTAGTTTCGGCTCTGCGTTGTCTGTCAGTCAGTCAGTCAGTCAGTCAGTAACGTAAGAGTTTTATATATATTGACTAGAGGCTGCCCCGCGGTTTTTCCCGCACAGATTTCTCATAGACACAAAATTCCCGTTTTTTCCCGTTCCCGTGGGAATTTCGGGAATCTCTTCTTAGTGCTCACCTACACTCCCCAAGGAACCCACGTGCCAATTTTCAGCTTTCTACGTCCAGTAGTTTAGGCTCTGAGTTGTCTGTCAGTCAGTCAGTCTGTCAGTCAGTCAGTCAGTCAGTCCGTCAGTCAGTCAGTCCGTCAGTCAGTCAGTCCGTCAGTCAGTCAGTCAGTCAGTAACGGAAGAGTTTTACATATATTGACTAGAGGCTGCCCCGCGGTTTTTCCCGCGTACATTTCTCATAAACACAAAAATCCCGTTTTTTCTCGTTCCCATGGGAATTTCGGGAAATCCCTTCTTAGTGCTCACCTACACTCCCCAAGGAACCCACGTGCCAATTTTCAGCTTTCTACGCCCAGTAGTTTCGGCTCTGCGTTGTCTGTCAGTCAGTCAGTCAGTAACGGAAGTTTTATATATATTGACTAGAGGCTGCCCCGCGGTTTTTCCCGCGCAGATTTCTGATAAACACGAAAATCCCGTTTTTACCCGTTCCCGTGGGAATTTCGGGAAATCCCTTCTTAGTGCTCACCTACACTCCCTAAGGAACCTGCATGCAAAATTTCAGCCCGCTACGCCCAGTAGTTTCGCCTCTGCGTTGTCTGTCAGTCAGTCAGTCAGTCAGTCAGTCAGTCAGTCAGTCAGTCAGTCAGTCAGTCAGTCAGTCAGTCAGTCAGTCAGTCAGTAACGGAAGAGTTTTATATATATTGATTATTTAAATAACTATTTTTATTTAACGATTTAGCTTTATTTTAGTAACTCTTTTTAGTTGAGAGAACAAGCTCAACTATTAAAATCAATTTGGGTTTGTGGGTCGTTTTGATTTATTTTATTCCTAAAACAACTGTTATTATGTGAATAAAGAAAACACTATTAAACCATTAAATATGAAAAATAATAGAAATAGATTCGTACTCATAACATTTAAAAAAAATATATACTCAAAAAATATTACCTAAGTTGTGTTCTAAGCTTTACAAAAAAATATGTTACTTTTGCGTTACTTCTGCGTTACCGTAACGTAAAAGTGTGTATGTAACTTTATGTCACTAAGTGGCAAAATTGGCGGCCTTACCCTTATATTCTATGGCGTAACGAAGTAAGCCGGGACAGCTCGTTACTTATAAAACATAACTAACTTATCAAAATGGGCAAACAACATAATATAAAAAATATATATATTTTTATAATAATGTTGTGTAGTACGGCTAAATTTCTAAGATATTGAGTAGGTACAAGTACAGTGGCGGACACGAGCTGCGTAACACTTCCGGTTTTTCTGAATTGCAAAATAGCTCTTGTTCTTTGGTAATACAGTCTAGGGTTGACGAAACCATAGATAAATCTGTTACGGCCTCCTAGTCCGCCTCCGCCACTGTACGCGAATAAAGATAAATATTGAAAAGAGAAGAAGACAAAAACTTGGACCTCGGCTATACGCTGATTATTCGCAAGATGCCATTAGATTACTTAAATAAAGTTTTTTTTTTAATAAATATTGTTTTTAAATTGTATGTTTTTCAATTTGTGGCAACCCTAACTCTGCTTAAAAGTTACTCTGAAAATATTTACAGATGAAGCTCAAAGTGTGCCCAACATTGCCTGCTACCCAAATAAAAATAAATATGAGTATATGTGCTAACCCATGCACATCTCGATGGTAACTCAATTGTTACAGATCTGTAATTAAAATCGGTTTTTAAATGCGACCCATATTTTTGATAATAATCTACTAGAGTTATTTCATCACAACTTTGCCTACAACTCTGACAGTCTCTGGAAATCTATGAGCTGTTCTACCAAAATTTGTACACTTTTTGAATTTTCGTAACAAAAAAAAAGTGTTAAATTTAATGTTTTCATAGCTTAAATAGTTAGCATATTTAATAAACTATGTTGTTTTAAAAAAGTTCTCAGTATTAATGCTCATCATCATCATCATCATTTCAGCCGTAAGACGTCCACTGCTGGACATAGGCCTCCCTCAAGGCTCTCCATCTGTACCGAATATGTATCTGTATTAATGCTCGAATAAATTAAATACAAATTTTTTTCTTCATCATCTCACATCTTGCTGTCAGGTTCGTTACAAAAATATTATTTGATTAAAAATTATATGAAGAATTAGGATGCTTCAAATGATTTTTATTTGATGGGTACAAATTTTTTTACATACAAATACAAATTTTTTTCTTCATCATCTCACATCTTGCTGTCAGGTTCGTTACAAAAATATTATTTGATTAAAAATTATATGAAGAATTAGGATGCTTCAAATGATTTTTATTTGATGGGTTACTATTTAACATATTACCATACAGAAATAAATTATTTTATATATAATTGCGAAAATGCGATCACTTGAAAAGTTTCGTTACGATAAGGCCCCATTTGAAGCCTTACTTTTAATTTTTTTACTACAATAATTACTATAACATTTTGAAATCACAACCAGTATATGGCTTTTTAAAAGATCTTTCGATTTATATAAGTTTTTATATACTTATACCGTCTTAAACATTTTTAAAATAAAAAAAACTACGAAATATTTTAGGGACAGTAACTAACCCTGACATTATTGTAACAATACTGACATGCTAAAGCTGAGATCACAGTAGTCATTTTAATTCGTCTTTAGGAATGATTTTAGTTAAACAGTAAAAATGCACTAAAATAACATTTTAAAGTCTTGTTTTTATAATCTTGCGTAATATTTCTTTAAAATAGTTAGCTAAATTTGTAGTATGAAGTAAAAAGTTAATATCTTAGAGTATACATATTACAGCTTATTATATATTATTATTATTCTGAGGTTAATATTTATCAGTCAAAATTATTGTGACAATCGGAAATTTGAGAGTGTATATTGCCGTCTTCATTACAGAATACATTGCTTTTTATTATTATTTTAAAATGTAATTTTTTACTACCAGGTAAATGTATTGAGCGAAACTAATCACTTTATTGTGTCACCAACTTTATCTAGTCAGTTTCGTTACAAATTCTGTCAGGATATATGTTACAACACAAAATGTAACGAGCCTGACGTAACGCGCAAGGGTCCCGTTTGAAAAGAAAATTAATATTAATTTGAAAAATGCATTTTCAGATTTGAATCTTTCACTTATTTGTTCGTAGATAACATAGAAATCAGCCACTAAAATCAGCAGTACTAGTATCATATAAAAAATTCTGGAAATTGTTAAAACTATATTGACAAAAAGTATAGAAAAAACTCACAACGTGCAACCGCTCGTCACAAGTTGGTGCCTGTCTTTTTATAGAAAAAAGATAAGTCACTTTTAAATATTCTATTACCAACGGCCTGCCAGTACATACAAAATTGCTTAAATATGAACAAAGTTTTTCTTTTGGAAATTTGAGAAAATAGCGTAACTATATTGACATGTCAGGATTGTCGAAATTTTCTGGACAAGAGAAATAAATAATTTAAAAATACTTATTAAATACTTTTTTAAATGTAATCTCGATATTTATTAAGCCAAGTAATTACATTGTGGGAAAAAATAATAACCATTGATGTTTTAGAACAAAAACCTTACTTAACTAAGACGTGAATGCGACAACCAAAGTTAGGGACAGTATGGGGGAAGAAATTTCAGAATTTTCAACATTTAATTTAAAATAGTTTTTCTTTCATAATAGTTGAACAAAAAATAGGAATAAGTGGCCTAGATACTTAAATATATAAAACTGACGCCGGCAAAATACTGCTTATCGTCATATTTCCACAAAAAAAAAAATACGCTAGGGACATTCAAAAACGGCCAATGTACAAATTTTGGTGGAATTGCTAATATACCAACAGTTTCGGCAATATGAACCTTTATTTGTATGGCATAAATCTCAAATTTGCTTGCTAATGTTTACAAAAGCACAGATAACAAATACTTTAAAAGATATTTTAAAAAAAGCTTAAATTTCGTGCAAAGTTGCAGCAGTTTACGGTACTTATGTTATGACCTAGTAGGTCATAAATCATAATTTTGGATTTTGTTTTCGTCTTTCACAATGTAACAATATTGTTCATATTTGAATTTAAATTAAGAAGAAAATTCTTGTAGTAATCCATGAATGGTATAGAACCACATATAAGAAACTGATCATTATCAAAAAATGGATGCAAAGACATTAAATATTCCTCTTTGAATTTACATTTTTCTATAGGCTCGTTGTATTTAATATTATGTGCCTGATCTCTTACAAATACTTTGTAACTAAAATTCCAGTAAGATTTGTATGTATACAATTCATGCCTAAACAAAATATTTTTGGTACTGTTACAACAATAATAAAGTATAACTTTAGTCATATCATCATCATTATTTAAAATTTTCTCTATAATTGAAATAAATGGAACCACCCCTGTTCCTTGGGCAATCATTATTATTCTTTTAAAAGCATTTGGAACCGCATCATATTTGCCATAAGGGCCTCTCCATAAGGTAGCGTTTCCTATAGGTAAATTACAAAGGTTGTTTGAAACTGTACCACTAGAATATTTCTTTACTATAACAATGAATTCATTTTGTTTGCAAATTAAAGATGATTCTGAATCCAAGTGGTATTTACCAAGAGGAGTATAAGCTCTTGTGCATGAATAATCCTCTGTAACATATTTAAACAGAAAGTGATCACCAGGTTTCCACCGAATTATTGCATTATCAATGTCACTCAAAAGCCTAAACTTTAACAAGTGATGAGAGTCAAATATTTCAATATTTTCTTCGAGATTGAATGTGCTGTAGTGCAGTTGTGATATATTATTTTCAGATTTATCTGGCTCAGTTTGCATGCTATTTTTAATAAATAATTGATAAGTCTTTAGTTGCTCTTCATATGCATCAAATATACATGGATTACATCCACTACCGCAACAATCTTCTTCAAGGGGTTTACTTGGTGGAATCATTGTTGATTTATTAAAACCAAATTACAGAGGGAAAACAAAGGACAGCTGTTATAACAATAGATAAAAAAGAGATAATAAGTTTGGTTTTGTTTGACGCGTTTCCCCACCTTACTGGTTTGACTTCATGATTCATGAGCATGTGGTCAGTGGGTCATCTATTCTATAGTATCTTCTTGCTCAACACTTTTGCTGTTTTGAATGGAACATTGGTAAAGATTAGTACCTGGATCTGTACTAAGTTCAGTCAGTGTCCTTTTGACGGACAAACCATTGATGCCATAGAAAAATTTTTACTCTCTAGTCGAGATTGATGCAATGCACCCCACTATGTCAAAAGTTCCTTTTTGACCTGTACACACCTTAGCGCAATAAATATCTTGTATCTTGTTTTCTGTGCCAAAGAATTATTCATCTCCTCTTTGGTTGCCTGGAAGAAATTGCTTTAATTTGATAAGGCAGCCTTTCGCATTGTTCTTGCCTCAGAGTAAGGAACACAGACCAACTAGAGATAAACTAGAGATACTTACCACAGACGAACTAGAGATACTAATACTACGTACCTATCAGACGGCCCTCTCAGTAATAAAAAAAATTGCCATAGTGAAGAAAGCCGTGACTAGTGATGTATGACAGTTGTTTTTATTCTTAATTGTAAGCTTATGTTAGGCAAAGGTCCCCAGCGTATTCAGCCTTCTTTTTTTTTTGGCATGCTAACCTAAATTTTTTATTTATCAAATTCTTTAAATTATAATATTAATATATTCTTGATTCTTGTAAAGAAACTACCGGGTGTTTTTGACAAGGCGGTAATAAATCAAAGGAGGGATTCAGCTCACCATAACTAACAACTTTGTGGCGACCGCCACTGCTATTATATTTATTTATAATATTCTTATACACAATATTTATTATATCTATCTATTTAAGTATTTTACGTATATATCTCCGTTTCCATTGACACTGCCTACCTCAGTGCAATGGAAGCGTGAGCTCCATTTCCTTAGGAAAATTGTAAATAACAATGCGCAGTCACCATGGCAACGCAACCAGCGGCCATGGTCTTCGGTGCAGCGCCGCGCAGCTCCGCATGCGCGTCGAGCTACTCTGCGCCGAGATTGCAGCGCAGCGACGAACATTCTCTTCTCGCCTACCTCTGCTTGACTAAAGTCGCAATTCTGTTTTATATTTCGTTTAAATAATTTCATTGAGTTTTTGTGTTTGTATAAAGTTTTCTTTCCGCCTTCTATTGTAAATATTGTGTGTGGAGATTTTCTGCTGTATACTTTTTCCTATCGTGTAAATATATTCTTCTGTACATAATTCATCGTGTATATATTCATTAACCGTGGGATAATACAACAGCAGCATCATCATCTTCACCCCCAAAACTTTCCCAAAGCAACATGGGTCGAAATCTCAAAACAAAAATCAGCTGTCCCGTACATTGAACCCGCCAGCTGATCGAACCAATGTATGGAACAAATGTTTTTTTTTTGATATTTCGACCTATGTTGCTTTGGGAAAGTTGTTACTTATGGTGAGCAGAAGCCCTCCTTTGATTTATTACCGCCTTGTCAGAAACACCCGGTATATGCTGGCTATGCGACTTTTAACTATCTTCATAAAAGTCGCATCGCATACTTACCAGAAAACCAACAATTTCTCTACGGCATTCGCTAAGAAAGGATTTCCCGAAATTCCCTCAGGAACGGGAATAAAGGGACTTTTTAGTTAGTATGAAAAATCGCCATTATTGAGTGTATCGACTTGAAATTTGGTGTACAGGTTCCTCAGTGAATGAAAGAGTGTTGAAAGAAAGGAATTTACAAAATTCCTACGGGAACGGGAATTACTGGACTTTTTTAGTGAGAATGAAAAATCGACATCCTTGAGTGTATCGACGTGAAAATTTGTGTACAGGTTCCTCAGTAAATGTAGGAATGTTGAAAGGAAGTAATTTACAAAATTCCTACGGAAACGGGAATAACGGGACTTTTTTGTGAGAATAAAAAATCGACTTCCTTTTGTGTATTATCGACGTGAAATTTGTGTACAGGTTCCTCAGTGGATAATAGTGGGTTTGTTAACGACCAAAGGTAATATTTTCTGCATTAAAGCATGAAACTTAACACACTTGTTGCTTAGGTGGCCCAGACTGAGAATCGCCCGGGAGGGAGCGGGAGACCCCCCTCTGGGGGGCGGGGGAAGGGGGTGAAGTTTTCTTCTGCCGCGCGCGCTATTGATCACTATTGCTGCTTTTTTATAGCTACTAGGGCAAGTTTGGTGTCATCAATATATATAAAACTCTTCCGTTACTGACTGACTGACTGACTGACTGACAGACAACGCAGAGCCGAAACTACTGGGCGTAGCGGGCTGAAATTTTGCATGTGGGTTCCTTAGGGAGTGTAGGTGAGCACTAAGAAAGGATTTCCCGAAATTCCCATGGGAACGGGGAAAAAACGATTTTTGTGTTTATGAGAAATCTGCGCGAGTAAAACCGCGGGGCAGCCTCTAGTTTTCAGATAATTTAAGGATGAGGAATCCATTTCTGGAACAATTATATGGAAATGTAATCCATACAAACAAATCAGAATTTACCATAAAATAGATAATTGTTGACCCAAAAAAAAATCTTCTTATGTCGATATATTTTGAATGAGTATAAATATCAACAAAATAAAAATATATTTAAAAAACTGCATTAATGCAGTTTTCAAAAATATAGGGTTCAATATACTTATTGTTTATATTTATGTGTTAAAAAAAATAGTAAACACACCGCGGAAGAGGTTGTAAAATTTTTAATGCCTAATTTCGGTATAAAATTACTTGGTTACTTCAAATTACTAACTTATACTGAACAGGGTCATTCAGCCTGTGATAAGTAACAACTTTCTGTATTAAAACATAGGTTGTAAACAAAAAAATACATCTCATACATTTATCTACCCAATTAGCTGACAAGTTTGGATTAAATAAATGAAATGTTTGTGCTTTTTCCATTGGGAAAAGATGTTATTTACGATATCGCAAGACAGTTTGAAGAAGAAGCGAGAGCATTGGAAGTGGACCTGCATAAGTCCCGACGGTGCACTCAAAAACGAGATAGACTTAATCCATCATATTGACATATAAGTCAGAGTTGATATCAACCTGGTAGCAACCTGGTGAAAGGTCGCGACTGGTAAAATCTACACTCACGCGACCGGCAAAACCGGCAGACCAAAACCCAAACTCGGAAAACTTTCAATTAGAACTCCAAAACCGTTTCGATTGCCTAGGGCACAGCGTGGATGATGAAAATGATGAGTTCTTGAGAAGTTGTCAATGCGGTTGGAGGTAATTACTTACTACTAAGCACACTTGATCTGATGGAGAAGAGGCGTGATACGTCTCAGCAGACAACGGCAACGGATGCCTCTGCCTGCAGGCAGCTAAAGAGGCACAGCTTTATATCAATTACAAGAGACATCAGGCTATTTTATACAAAAAATATTATGGTAAAGAGCTATAGACCGAAACAAAGCCTCTAAAGTTTTTGCTCAAGATCTATCTATTCGGCAAAGCCAGGCAAGGCTGAAGACCGAGGATAGTTGGTAGAGTACTATATCCACACCTGACATTGTGGGGGAATTCGAGAAGTTCTATAGACAGAAGTTCTATTATACACGTCGACACGACAACCCATTACTGACAGTCAAGATAAGGTACTGAGAGCAACATGGACCCGACACTATACCGAGGACATCTCGGCCGTCAACCTGTATGAGATAAGTAGGCCTCGCCAACATCTTACAAACAACAAGCCAACAACAGCTGAACTTCAGAACGCAAGTGGTAAAACCAGTCTATAAGTCCCGTCAGAAATTCTTCAATTTCATTATCCGCTGATCATATCCCCAAAACTGTTTACCGCAACATTCCAAGATGTCTTCAAGAAACTGGACTGGAAGGAACTAGGCATCAGCATAAACGGCGACAAAATTACTCACTACTTATGGCCCAGACCGCGAAGGATCTCGTACAATGCTCGATGTCCTGAGTTGGGCCTCCGATCGAGTTGGTAGTAGAATGAACATGGACATAACAAAGATAATGTTCACCGCCCATGTAAGAACAATTCCACTCCAAATCAAAGACTATACAATACACTCGAAGTTGTTAAAGAATACATAACAAACTATTCTTCCGTCGACTTCAACTCGGATGAGCATCGTTAAGCTTACCAGTTGCAGGTTCAGGTTTCGTCTTAAGATACCTGTTTTCTAAAAAAAAAAACGAAGGCTTTAATCAATATATATAAAACTCTTCCGTTACTGACTGACTGACTGACTGACTGACTGACAGACAACGCAGAGCCGAAACTACTGGGCGTAGCGGGCTGAAATTTTGCATGTATGTTCCTTAGGGAGTGTAGATGAGCACTTAGAAAGGATTTCCCGAAATTCCCATGGGAACGGGAAAAAACTAAATTTTTGTGTTTATGAGAAATCTGCGCGAGTGAAACCGCGGGGCAGCCTCTAGTTAATATATATTTGAATAAATTATTATTATTATTATTGTCTTGAATATAATATTTAAGAACATTTTTCTTGCTTTCTTACAGGCCTCACAAAATAATTTGATAAAAAAAAGCTACCGAATATATGAACCGTAAACTTGGGTAAACCAATGCTGTAAACTGTAAACAAATAAAATTCCATGAAAATTTCACCTTGTCATAAAAACAAAAGCGCCATTGTTGCTGCAGGATATCACTTACGTATGTATAAATTGTTTACACCCAGGTTTTATAATATTTACTCTCTTTTATAAGTTTTAATTTTATTTTTAGGTCTCAAAAAAAAAACCACAAGCAGGGATTTTTCACATACCTACAAACACTCCATCACAAAGTGATGATCAAGATCAACCCAGGCAAAAAAAACATTTAAGGTGCAGAGTGCAGAGCAAGATTATTGAAAATGAGTGTGTAAAGAAAGAAGCGCATATCATACATTATGAAATTTCCAAAAAAAATTTGTTTTACTTGTTTTATATAGATATTATTATAGGCACACATCTTTTAGTTTTAATTATTTTAGAGCTGTGCTAATATCTGATGTGACAAAATTTTTAGAAATAGGTAAGTATTATTATATTTTCATCAAGACACCCGTTTTATTCATTAAAATAACTTATTGTGTGCAGTGGGCTTCCTGGAAGAAATCGCTTTAATCGATAAGGCCACCCATTGCCCTTATTCTTTTTCTGTTAAAATTTGTATAGGGTTGGTTTTATTTTGTATTTTTATTTGCACTTTTATAGCAATAAAGCGTTTTGTCTTTGTTTTTTTGTTATTATAATACCATACAATTACTCCTGAATTAGTTATGATAAGTTCCATAATAAAGAACCATGTCTTGTATAAAAGTATAGACAAATTGATTTAGGACAAGTTATTTTTGCCATCACTAGCTTTTTAGAAAATTAAAAATTAAAAGTCGAACCCAGCTACGGGCAAGGTGCGGAAGAGTCATACGACCCAGTGGAGAAAGTATATTGGTCTCTTTTTAACATATTCAATGGTTGCACTTGAGTAAGTAGCGTAACACAATGATGTGACTTTTTATTTTAGGACTACTTCTATGCTTGTCCTTATTCTGAGCTCTCTCTCGACTGCCTAGTATCAGTAATTATAGAGTAAAATTTTTCTATGATGATCAGTATCTCTAGTTGGTCTGTGCATTCAAGCAAGGTTTTCTCAAATTCCACTTTGCTCTAGTTTATTTGGTGTATTTCTAAACATATCTTATATTATTAACTTCTTTATATTATGCCTTCAAAACAAAGAAAAATTGCTATGATGGGGTATCGATCCGTCGGTAACGTATACAATACATTTTAGATGCCTACCACTGCCATACTATTACGTCGCACCTTCTGTTCTATAAACTGACCATTGCTAAGTACTGTAATGTATTTTTTTAAATTCATCTATTATTACAAACTTACAGGTAAATCATCGTTAATTATTCAGTTTGTTGAGGGACAGTTCGTGGACTCCTACGATCCTACAATTGAAAATAGTAAGTACCTATACTAATGTATGGACCTGCTTTTCGTATTTGTTGAAGATTATATTTCCTACTTAATTTTGTCATATCAAATGTATTTTTTTTAGCTTTTACGAAATTTCTACGCCTTAATTCAACTGAATATGAAGTTAAGTTAGTCGACACTGCAGGTCAAGATGAGTATAGCATATTCCCACCTCAGTACAGCATGGACTTTCATGGCTATGTCCTTGTCTACTCTATTACATCCAGCAAAAGTTTTCAAATTGTTCAGATAATATATGACAAACTCCTGGATATGGTTGGAAAAATTCAGTATGTATTTTATTATTTATCTAAGAGTCATTTTCAAAAAAGTTGTACGTAACGAAACCGTCATAACGAAACTTTTACTGTAGGGCTATATGTACACACTATAAGTTTTAATATTAAAAATTCATAATAAGCTAAAACATTAAAAATTTACCACTATTATCCACTTTTCACTCATTTTTGCTTTGGTGAAAACTTAAAAGAGCTACGCTGCGATCGCCAACCCTTTTTTCAAGCGTAGCAATTACGGAAATACCCCCTTAGAATGTTTGTTCCTGTGGAAATCTGTTGGGGGTACCCTATGTCGAACAGTGGACTTCTTTCTGTTGAATTAAGTTGATTAAATTAATTGAATTAGGTAGCTGTATCTAGTTCGTTTGAACTGTAATGTACACATGGCTTTATGTGTAACGAACCCGTAAATTCTAATAATTCGTAACGAAATGCAACGAAACTGTAACTTTTTCAACAAAATGTAACTAAACTGTGAGAGAAAAATAACCTAAATTGTGTAATATGACTTCACAAAAACGTTATTTTCAGGTAAATGTGTATATAAAAAGGATTAATACATTCAAATACACAACATATTTAATTATCACTTATGTACCCGTGCTAGTTCTGGTAAAAAATGTCTATGACGTTGCAGTAACGAAACCGTAAACACAGGATCCGCCAACAACGACCGGCGAAAAAATTATAATTGAGAGGCCAAGACGGTTTTCTAGCAGCCGATCAGAAGCGCGAATGTTTCGGCATTGGTAATTATTAGGAACGCGTTCAGAAAATTCAAAAATTCTTAGTGAGTTCTTGTTTTGAAACTGTCTGTTACGAAACTGTAATTTTTTGCGACATGTTAATTTTGTATTATTACTTTATATTTTTGTATTAGATTATGGTTATTTTCATAATTTCTATACAATTTGAACATTACTTAATGAGATAAAAATTTAATGAGTGCTCTAAATAAACAAAAGAATATAATTTTAGGCGAAAGAAAAAAAAAAGACCAGTGCGACACTTGCAATTTGTATGGGGAGAATAAAAAACGTTTTCAGAAATTGGAATATTTCACTATAAATAAATGCACATTATCACAGATAATGATTATGTTCGTATGCAGAATAAGATTTCCACCTATTAAAACCTCAGAATTAGAAAATACGATCATAAAATTGGGATTTATGTGGGATCAAACTTTTGCGACACGTTTTTTTTTATGCCATGTACAATTTTTTTGAAAATGAGTCTAATACGAGCTTTCCTGGCTTACTTTGTAACGCCATAGAATATAAGATACTACAAAAGACTTGGCTCTATAGACTATGTTATTTTGACTGCCCAGAATGGCCGAATAAAAAACAACAACATCAAACCACCTGTCAAAATATGTAAACAACAGAAAAAATATTGCACCTTGGGTTACATTATTTGAGTTTAGGTAAGGATCCCTAATTTTTTTGAAAATCTAATATAGCCTATGACACTCGGGGTTAATGTAGCTTCCTACCAGTAAAAGAATTTTTCAAATCGGTTCAGTATTTCCGGAACCTATTTGTTGCAAACAAACAAACAAATCTTTCCTCTTTATAATATTGCTATAGACTATACACGGTTACTTTTTTATTATGGTGGAAACTGACTTCCAGGTGACTTCCAGGACTAAGTCTTTACTAGTGACTTGGGTAAGGACACCCTAATTGTCAATTATAACACAATAGTGATACAACAGTTTATTGTGTAAGTGTGACACAAAAGTAACGCAACAGTGATTTTTTTTCAACAATTTTTGTGTAAATGCTTTTCCATAATGGTTTTTAAAAATAGAATATCTTAAAAAAATTAAGTAGTACAAACAAATATATATGTTAAGGTAAATGTGAATAATCGGTAATTATGCATAATTACCGGGAATTATGTATAATCACCAACATATGCGGTAAATGTGATAAATTATTCACATTGACCGGTCATTTATGCATAATTTCCATGCAACAGAGGTAAATGTTGACAAAAGCTTTGAATAAACAAAATTTAAAATTTAAAAAACCTCCCGACCCAGTCAGATACCCTCATCAACTAAACTAGAACTAGAGCTGATCATTTTCAAAAGGTTATGGTTACCTTACCATTAACTTTCAATATAATTGAAGTAACACGTTGACATATTTACAAACGTTAGGACTTATAGAATGTAATTTCCCCTTATCCACTAATAAAGAGCTGATCAACTTCAAACAGCTTATGTGCGGTGATAGCTTGGCCTCTTTATACATTTTCCCGCATTTAAATGTCAAAAGCGATAAAAAGTGACAGAACGATTTGACAGATGGTCAGTCATGCTACGCAAGCAGGCCATGGTTCCCTAACCATATTCAATATCATTGAAGTAACACTTCAAATTTAAAATCGAAGGGTCATGGAAGATAGTAAGGTCCCCTCATCCACTCAGCCGTTTGAAGATGATCAGCTCTTAAATAGTGGATAAGGGGATCTAATTAACAAGCCAAAATAAGTGTATTTTTTATAAGTTAAAGGTGTAGGTGTACAGAGTGTCCCAAAAGGTTAATTATCTAGGAAGGAGGGTGTTAGGGGACACAAGGGTAACCAGAAAAAATAAAAAAATCCTAAAAAAATTTGGCTGAAACCCCTTTTTTTTTTTTTTTTAAGTTTTTTTTTTATGATTCACATTGTAAATTTTGTGTCATTTTTTTTCATTATTTATATCGAAAAGATATGCAAAAACATAGGTAAATGTAAATTTCTCAACAACCCGAGAAGACCCAAGAAATTGGCCTCGAAAATTCTCGAGACCCGAGAAACTGATAAGCTCAAAAATCATGAACCCTAGTTATAACCAAAAATAGTTTTTGAAAAAACACTATTGTGTCACTTTTGTATGTAACTATTGTTGCACTTTTGCGTTACTATTGTGTCATGTATATGTTAAGGTAACCATGATATTTTCAAGATGATTAGCTCTTTTTCTACTTAAGTTGGAGGGGTCTGACTGGGTCGGGGGTTTATAAATTTTAAAATTTGAGTTATTGACTGATTATTTGTTAATTATATAAATACGAGTATAAATGTTTTTATTTTTATTCAATAAGCACACAAGAAGGACATATAGTAGGTAGTTAGAGCCCCTCATCCACTATTTCAGAGCTGATCATCTTGAAACGACTGATCTGGCCATGGTTACCTTACCATATTCTTTCAATATCATTGAAGTAACACGGTGAAAAATTTAAAGTTAAGTAAATTAAAGTAAATGGTAAGGTAACCATGACCTTTTGAAAATGATCAGCTCTAGTTCTAGTTTAGTTGATGAGGGTATCTGACTCGGTCGGGTCGGGAGGTTTTTAAAAATTTTAATTTTGGTTATTCAAAGCTTTTGTCAACATTTACCTCTGTTGCATGGAAATTATGCATAATTACCGGTCAATGTAAAAAAATATGTTGTTAATAATTCATAATTCCCGGTAATTATGCATAATTACCGATTATTCACATTTACCTTAACACTGATATCGCTAAGAAGTGTTTTTGAAGAACGAGGTCAAAAAATCTCTCGTACCTCCCTATGAGACCCTACAAAGTGTTGGACAAACAACCGAAATACTTCAAAATTGACAAAGAGTCAATTATACAGAGGTTGCTTAACATAGATACCTACCTCGTACAGGGCCTACATTACCATATTCTTTCAATATCATTGAAGTAACACAGTGAAAAATTTAAAATCAATTGGACATCTGAAAGGAAGATAGATCCACTCATCCACTATTTAAGGGCTGATAATCTTCAAACGGCTGATCATCTTCAAACGGCTGAGTGGATGGGGACCTAACTACCTTCCAGATGTCCTAACGATTTTAAATTTGTCAACGTGTTACTTCAATTATATTGAAAGTTAATGGTAAGGTAACCATGACCTTTTGAAAATGATCAGCTCTAGTTCTAGTTTAGTTGATGAGGGTATCTAACTCGGTCAGGAGGTTTTTTAAATTTTAAATTTTGTTTATTCAAAGCTTTTGTCAACATTTACCTCTGTTGCATGGAAATTGGATAATGACCGGTCAATGTAAATAATTTATCACATTTACCGCGTACGTTGGTGATTATACATAATTCCCGGTAATTATGCATAATTCCCGGTAATTATGCATAATTACCGATTATTCACATTTACCTTAACATCAGCATGAACAAAAATGTTCTTCCTGCTTTGTGTCCTAGTATTATAGGTGGGTAACTCAGATAAATATGTAATAAAATCTTTAACATATTCGGGATCATTAATTTCACCTTCGGCGGCCTGGAAAAAATCTCCTGGTAGCCTCAATGCAGCTCCGTAGGTCATCTGAGCAGGGCTGAATCCTATGTCCTCCTTGACAGCTGATCGCAATCCAAGGAGTACCATCGGTAGCTCTTGAGTCCAATGTCCGTCTGTACAGCGCGCCATAATTGCAGCTTTTAAGGTCCGGTGAACGCGCTCTATCTGACCGTTTGCCTTAGGATTATACGCGGTAGTTCGTATGCGCTCGATCCCAAGACGTCTCATCAACGATGTAAAAATTGAGACTCGAACTGTCTACCCTGATCGGTTGTGATTGTTATTGGACATCCAAATCTTGCGATCCAATTTTCAATAAGAGCTTTATTTACAGTTTCGGCTGTCATATCCTTTACAGGGATTATTTCTGGCCATTTGGTAGCTCTGTCGATTATTGTAACGCAATATCTATTATCTTCGGTTGGTGGAAGGGGTCCCGCAATGTCCATGTGTATGTGTGCGAAGCGTGGTGCGTCTTGAAATTCGCCTAAAGGCTTAAAGGCGTATGTCTTGTGACCTTTGCCTTTTGACACGGAATGCAGCATTTAACATATTTGCCTATGTTAAGTATGGAGCTCTTCCTGGCGAGGGGTTTTCTTGATTGAAATGCAGACTTACTAATAATAACTTTTAATTCGGGTTTTACAATTTTGGGAACTTATTTGAAACACTTTTATGGATATTAGCGCGGAGCTACGGTTATGCGGCGGAAAGCTAGAACAGATCACAGATTTTAAAATAAGAAAATTGTCTATGCACGGATGTCGATTCACTCACACTCGCGCCTATTACTTTAGAGTTTTGTTGTACGTTCGGGTCACGGGCACGCGTGTGGATGATGCGTTAACAAGGTCCCGGCGTTGGAACAGGATGTTCCAAGGATTCTGTAGATGGCAGGAGACATAGTCGGTTGTAGGCCCTTCTTATGACTCCTGAAGTTGTGTGGACATCAACGACTCGCGTCTCGCCGTCGGCGCCAGAATGCAGGCAGCTCACTCGTCCGAGAAGCCAGCGGTTGGGAGGCAGACGATCGTCTTTGACAAGAACCATATCGCCTAGCTGCAGACGTCCTTTGCTTCTGCTCCACTTGTGACGTTTCTGAAGCTCAGAAATATATTCAATATAGTATCGGTTCCAAAAATGAGCAGTAAGCGTTTGTATTCTTTTGTATCTGTCGAGAGTACAGATTTTGTCCTCCTTCTTGTCCAGATCAACCTGGGTAGGTAACATTGTAATTGTTCGTCCAATCAGGAAGTGAGCGGGAGTTAGTGGGATTAAATCCGAGGGATCCGAGGATAATGGCGTTATAGGTCTCGAATTGAGGATTCCCTCTATTTGAATTAGAACAGTATTCATCTCCTCATATGTCAAGTGAGCTAGACCTAACACTCGTTTTAAGTGGTGCTTAACTGATTTTACAGAGCTTTCAGCTAAGCCGTTAAAGTTTGGACTGTAAGCTGGGGAAAATTTAAAATTTATGACTAATTCCGATGCCTTTAAACTAATATTATTGTGATTTTCTTTGAGAAATTTGGACAACTCGTTGTAACAACCAAGGAAATTTTTCCCGTTGTCTGAGAATATAGTGGCGGGCTTACCTCTGCGGGCAATAAATCTGTTTAAAGCGGCAATAAATGCATTTGTGCACATCTCGGTGACAAGCTCGACGTGTACTGCCCTCACAGCCAAGCAAACAAACACACAAATGTATGATTTTATCATGGTAGCACCTCTCCCTTTTTTGTTTGCTATCAGGACTGGCCCGCAGTAATCTACAGCTGAATTATAGAAAGGGTAGTTAGAGTGCAGACGTTCTTGGGGCAAGTTGCCCATGATGGGTTGAATAACCTTTCCTGAAAATCTACAACATGTAGTACACGCACGAACAATTTTTCGTGCAAGATTGCGTCCGCCAATACACCAGAATTTATGACGTATAGTGGATAGTAGGAGCTGCGGCCCAGCATGAAAAAGGATTTTATGATTATATTTAAATATTAAGTTTGCAAGGTGATGTGATGAATGAATAATGATTGGATGTTTGGTTTCATAGTCATAATTAGAGTTAGATAATCTGCCACCTACTCTTATCACTCCGTTATTGTCAATAAACGGATTGAGATTCAATAAATTATTTTTGTTGGGTAACGGCTTGCTATTTTGTAAACAATTATACTCTACTGAAAACATATCTCGTTGTACTATTTTGCATAATGAATTTATTGAATTTCTGAGTTCAATAACCTGAAGATAACCTGTTAGTTTCTTAGTAGAATTACGGCAGTTATAAATAAAGCGCAAAACATATGCCATTATACGCTGAAGCTTTGGGAAACTTGAATATTTGTAAACAAAATTACTAAACGAATTTGTTTGTTTGACCATAGTGTGACATTGAACCTTTGTTTCTGGTAAATCGTTGTAATTAATTTCAATATTTTGTTTAGGCCAATGCGACTCGTTTTGCATTAAGAATTGTGGCCCGTGCCACCATAACTTAGATTGTTTTAATTGATCGGCATTGACACCGCGCGAACCGATGTCGGCTGGGTTTTGATCGGTAGGTACGTGCAGCCACGAAGTTGGGTCGGTTAATTCAGTGATTTCATTAATTCTGTTTAAAACAAAAGCCTTTAGAGTTGACTTAGGTGCACGTATCCACCCCAAAACTATCGTTGAATCGCACCAATATATTATTTTACTTATGACCAAATTCAATGATAATTTGACCTTTTCCGCTAATCTAGCTACTAATAAAGCACCACATAGTTCAAGTCGCGGTGTTGTCATAGTTTTTAATGGGGCTACTTTACTTTTGGCTGTCACTAAATGAACTGAAATTGGTGTATCGTTTTTTATAGATCGAATAAAAATGCATCCGCTATAAGCTAGGTTTGACGCGTCGCTAAAAGCGTGAATTTCAAAACGCGATGCTGTCTCACAAACTACGTGACGCGGTATTGTGAGGCTGTTTATTTTCGAAAGTGCGGAAATAAATTTATGCCAATCCTTTTGCATTTCAATAGGAATTGTTGCATCCCATGCAATTTTAGATGCCCATAACTTCTGTAACAATATTTTAGCTTTAAGAATGCAAGGGTTTATAATCCCAAGCGGATCATATACTTGTGCTATAGTAGATAATATAGATCGTTTGTTTATTTTTTCGTTGAATTTAATTGAGTCTATAGAAAATTTAAATGTATCGGTATCTGAGTCCCATAATAAACCTAGAATTTTTGTGTAATCATTGCTTTTTATTGTTAATAGATTATCGTTGACTTTGTCACTATTTTGAAGTGACTCTAATAGATTTTTATTGTTTGAACGCCACTTGCGTAAATTAAATTTAGCAGACTTTAATTGTTCTATTACCTCTTTGCAAATGCGAATAAGTTCGCTCTCCGAATTATGACCCCAGATAAAATCGTCGACATAAAATGAATGTAATATTGTTTCTGCTACTGTCTTATCAGGACATTCTGTACCTAACTGCATCAAACACCTTGTAGCTAGATAAGGCGCCGATGCAGTGCCGTAGCTGACGGTAAGTAGCTTATACTTTTTGATTTCGTCATTAACATCAGATCGCCATAGTATCTGTTGCAATAACCTCTGATCTTGTACCTGACCCACATATGGACCCTGCCCCCGTTCAGGAACACCTATGCATCTATACATCATCTGTATGTCCGACGTGACAACGTGTAGGTGTTCTCTGAACCTGATAAGAATGCTTAATAGGTCGTCTTGCACTACGGGCCCTACGTATTGAAGGTCGTTGAATGATAAACCCGTTGTTGTTACCGCGGATGCGTCGAAGACTACGCGTAATTTAGTAGTAAGACTGTCTTCGCGCAACACACCATGGTGTGGCAAAAAATATTGTGGTTGATCATTCGCTGAATCTTCGTTAACAGACATGTGCCCGAGGTCAATATATTCTTGCATGAAAGCAGTGTATTTTTGTTTATAGGCGGGGTCTCGCGCGAATTTACGCTCTAATGAATTAAATCTTAATAATGCTTGATTTTGTGAATCACCTAAAAGTTGTGGTGATTGTTTTAGTGGAATGTTAACTAAAAAACGACCGTCATTGTCGCGGGTCGTAGTAGTTGTAAATATATTTTCGCATTCTTGTTCATCCTTTGTTAGATTACAAGGCGACGATATCGACTCTAGTTCAAAAAATTGTTTTAATTTATTGTTTAATTCAAAATCTTGAGAGAAATGGCAGCGGACTGTATTATCGAAATTATTGCTATTGTTTAATGGAATTGTACCGCAAACTAACCAACCTAGTTTGGTGTCGCGTAAGATAGGTTTGTTCTTACCCAAATCAATCAGATTAGTGCCTAAAACCTTCCAAAATAAATCGGCACTCAATAGTATGTCGATCTCAGACGGATTATAGAAAGTTGGATCGGCAAGTTTAATATTATTTGGAATTTTAAATGATTCAAAATCTATACGTATCGATGGTAATAACTGAGTGATCTGCGGAACAACAAAACAACTTATTTTATTGTTATAGTCTTCCGTGCAAGAAGATATTGTAGGTTCGCATCGTTTTGTAACTTGCGTTGTCTGATTATTTAAACCTTCGACGGTTATAAATGTTTCGTAAACTGAAAGATTTAATTTCTTACAAAGTTTTTCTGTAATATAGCTAGAAGTACTGCAGCTATCCAACAACGCGCGCACCTGATGTTGTTTACCGTCTCGGTCGGTAGCATTGATAAGAGCGGTCGACAACAACACGTGACCGTGATGAACAGCTGACAGTGCAATATTGTTAGGTATCGATTGTAAATTATCTGAGTTGCATAACGACTCAGTTTGAGAAGACAACACAACGCAATTGTCTTTTGTGACACTAGCATGCTCCGAATTTTGATTGGAGTGCAATAGAGTGTTATGGCGTTGGCCACATTCTTTACATGGCCCTAACCTGCATGTTTTGAGTTCATGACCTTTACGTAAACAATTAACGCAAAGTCGTAATTGTTTTACCTTTTGATATTTAGCCTCAATAGGGAGAGACTGAAACTTGTTGCATAGATAGATAGAATGCGGTCCTTTGCACAAAGGGCAAGTATAGTTATAGGTATAGTTATTGTTATTGTGCGGCATGGATGATTGTGGATGTGGATTGATGACAAATGATTTTGGACGTATGAATGTGTTTTCAATTTTTCGTTTTGGGTGTGTTTGCTCCATAGTTTCCAACAAATTGGCGCGATTTCTAATAAACTCTAAAAAATCTTGAATTTTCGGCAAATCTTTTGAATTATTGTTAGTAGTTTCCCACTCTTTTGTGGTTATCGCATCCAATTTGCTAGTGATCATGTGGATGATAAACACGTCCCAATTTTCAGTTTTAAGTTTTAATGTTTTGAGAGCCCTAAGGTTCTTGTTTACCGTGTCTACAATGGCTCGCAAACCAGACGACGATTCCCTTGACAACGGTTCAATGTTAAAAAATGCTTGAATATGGTTATGAATGAGAAGTTTGTTGTTATGATAGCGGTCGCACAATATCTGCCATGCAATGTCGTAATTGTTTGCGGACGTGTCGAGAGCGGCTATGACTTGTGCGGCACTTTCCTTTAAAGAAGCGCGTAAATAAAGAAATTTATCGATTTTAGGTATGTTTGCTTTTGAATGAATCAAAGAGTTGAATGTGTCGTGAAATTCGAGCCAGTCCTGATACCGCCCAGAAAAGGTAGGTAAATGTATGGTAGGAAGTTTTAAGCTTGGCCTACCTGAGTTTTCGAAGACAGTACCCGAACCCGCCACTGAGGCGCCTGTGCCCGCAGACGCAAACCCGGCCTCGCCCTGGTCCTGCTCCCTGTGGCTGTGGCTACTGGTCAACATCTCGCGGCCCATGGCAATTGCATTGAAATATTGTGTCTCAAATTCCTCACGATCTTTGTACTCGGGCTCTGGAATTTCAGACAAACTTTCTATTTCCAACTGTAAAGAATCATATTCGGTATAAAGTTCCTCGATTTTAGATAGACGAATTGTTAGCTCATTTATTTGACATGAATCTAAACTGTCACAACTACTGGCCACACTCAGATAGGTTTTAAATTGAGTTAGTTTTGATTTATATGAGGCACGCTTTTTCTTTAATTCCTTTAATCCAGTAGTAGACATTCTGTAAGTACGTAGACAATTAGCGAACTAAACTATTGATAGGTAGGTTACTGGCAGGCGAACTGCGTAATATTGTTTATCTTTGTTATGCAACTGTATGGGTGAACAATGGGAGATGAATAAAGTTTATTTATAGATTTAGAAATTATATTTTGTACTGAAACTGAACTGTTTTATGGACTATGGAATGGAAATTACTTATAGTGATTTTTATAGGATGTAGATTGGAACGAACTCACAATGGCAAGAACACAATAGTGTATGCTCCTCCAGGTGATACTTCTTTGGATAAATGGATAAATTCCGGAGATTGGCTGCTTTGCCGCGTAGATAGTGCGTGCCGGGTAGCCTTATAGCCTCTGGAACTCTGCTTGTATGGTTGATGTATGGTGAATCTGCTTCCGTATAGATAGAGGAATAGCTTTCCAAGCCTTTGATGTAGTGTTTGATCGCCCAGTTGAACTCTTGGATGGATATTTCGTCGAAAATCGCTGGTCGGTGGCGTGGTCAAAATGGCGTCGTGGCCGCGCCTTTGCTCGACGTTCGGATCGAAGACCAAACTGTTAAGTATGGAGCTCTTCCTGGCGAGGGGTTTTCTTGATTGAAATGCAGACTTACTAATAATAACTTTTAATTCGGGTTTTACAATTTTGGGAACTTATTTGAAACACTTTTATGGATATTAGCGCGGAGCTACGGTTATGCGGCGGAAAGCTAGAACAGATCACAGATTTTAAAATAAGAAAATTGTCTATGCACGGATGTCGATTCACTCACACTCGCGCCTATTACTTTAGAGTTTTGTTGTACGTTCGGGTCACGGGCACGCGTGTGGATGATGCGTTAACAGCCTATATCAGCATTCATGTTAGGCCAGAAATATCTTTGAGCAACTAAACGTCGCGTCGCTGCTGTGCCGGGATGGCTCAACGCATGTATCGTTGATAAAGCGAGTTCTCGGAACTCCTTGGGCAGGTTTATCCGGGCTCGTTCCATTGAAGTTTCACACATAATCGCATGTTCACTATTGTCTAGAATTATTGATCTAAACTGAAGATTGGGGTTGTTTAAACATTACACTCCTTTAATTCAGGATCTATTTCTTGACTTTTTGCAAGTTTTTCGTAATCAAAAATACTTGGTATAGTAATTTCGCTTATTCGCGAAAGTGCATCCGCTACGGTGTTTTTATCGCCTTCGATATGCTCAATCTTATTCAGAATTGCGTAATAAAGTCTAGGTATCGAAGTCGAAGGAGAGTCCGATGCTGAGGTTTTCATAGATAATGAGAAAGTTAAAGGCTTATGATCTGTAAGCACAGTAAGTTCTCTACCTTCAACCATATGACGAAAGTGTTTAATTGACATGTAAATTGCAAGTAGCTCTCTATCGTAAGTGCTGTATCTCATTTGAGTTTCGCTAAGTTTTTTTGAGAAAAATCCTAAGGGTTCCAATTTATCTTGAATCCTCTGATTGAGCGAAGCTCCCACGCAACTACCTGAACAATCGGTCATTAACACCAGGGGTGCATTTGCATCGGGGTGCACGAGTTTTATGGCATCGTTTATGCTTTTTTTGCAATTTTCGAACGCTGCACGTGCCGATTCCGTCCATTCGACTGGCGTCTTGTCCCGTTTTTTGGTGTTTAAGGGCGCTTGAATTTCGGCAGCTTTTGGGATCGTTGTACGGTAAAAGTTTATGATGCCGAGGAATCGCCTTAATTCTTCAATTGTTTTAGGCAACGGGTAATCGGAAATGGTCTGTGTTTTCTCTGCGCTTGGTCTAACATCCTGTTCGTCAATGTGATAGCCTAGGAATGTAAGTTCCGTTTTGCCGAACTCACATTTATCAACATTACTTGTGAGACCATATTCATTGAGTCGCTGAAAAACTAATTCCAGGTGTTGCAGGTGCTCTGTTTCATTACACGATCCAATTATTGCGTCATCGCTAAAATTAAAAGCGAATGAATCTAATCCTTTTCATTTTAACGCATTGTTAAAGAATCTTTGAAATCCTGAGCGACATTACGAAGTCCGAAGTTCATTCTTGTAAATTCGAATAAACCAAATGGGGTAATTATTGCTGTCTTCGGAATATCTTCAGTCGCCATGGGAATGTTATAATAAGCTTTTTTCACATCAATTTTAGAAAAGATTTTCTTTCCTTTTAAAATGTACGTAAAATCGAGTAATCTTGGCAGTGGATAACGATCCGGTAAGGTGATTGCATTTAATCTGCGGTAATCGCCGCACGGCCGAAGATCTCTATTCTTTTTAACTACTACATGTAGAGGGTTGGAGCAGGGACTGCTAGAGGGGGTGCTGGCCAGAGAAACTCCACGCGGTGCACCCTGGGCAACAGCGGACGATCACACTTTTCGTTTCCCGTTTGGTGTGATCGTCCGGTGGCTAATAATCTGGCGGGAGTGGCGCTCCACATGCTCTCTGCCCTATCAGAGAGCATAGTGTGAGTCGAGAAGGCGAGCGGGGCTTGAGACTTCCAGCACGGCGTACTCCTCGGCGCCGTGGGGGGACTAACAAGCCCTGCTGAACGAGGGGGAAAAAGAGGGGAGGAAGAAGCAGGGTATAGAGATGTGGAGATGGCGGCGTGATGGGTGCGGGAGTTGGGAGCCCCCCAATGGCGCGCCCACGTGGAGATTGATGGCTCGGCTGATTAGAAACCCTGCGTTATTAGATGCCGGGAACAATAGTCCTGCCCACGGTTGGCTTGATGACTACGTCGCCAACCGTTGGGATCACAGGTCTACCCGGCTGATCCGAACGCGCAGGGGAGTAGATGCCGGGCTGTCATTTCTCCACGCTTTGCGGTCGGCTTGATGTCGCCGTCGCTGCCGCAATGGGCGTGCCGATGGGGCGCTCACAATGCCCCGTAGGAGAGGGTGGCAGTGTCCTATCCAGGGCACTGTCACACACGATCGCTGGGTGCTGCGGCCAAGGTGGAACGGCTAGTAGCACCTGGCGGTCGAGGAGGAAGGGGCGGGGACTTGACGCTTCCAACATGGCACGTTACGTGGTGCCATGTGGGGAGTGACAAGCCCTGCTCCCGCTCGACTGCTGGATGGGGCGGTCGAAGAGGAGAGCGGGCGGGGCCTCAAAGGTCCCACCACGGTGGATTACATACGCCGTGGCGGGGCCGACAGGCCCCGATCCGCCCTGCAGCACCGATGCAGGACCCCGGGGTCGTTGGGTGCACGAGGCGGGGGCCTCGTGTAGTCACATAACGGCCCCGAGAAGGACGACGGAACGAGGTGTCCAGTTCCGTCGTCGGGCGTAGGAAGAGCCATCCGCGCTCAGGGGGGACTACCACCACCTGTCCCCCCGTGAAGAGGCTACACAGCCAATGCTGGGGGGGGGTCGCGGAGAATTCCTAAGTTCTGGCTTTCCAGCGATCCTCCTGCTATCAGCCGAGAAGGACACCGGCGGGGTTTTAGTGGGTGCGAACCCCACATGACCCTGCGGCTCCCCCCGGGGCTGCAGGGTACTCGTTAGGAGTTTCCCCGCCTTAAAAAAAAAGGGACTGCTAGAGGGTCGGCAAATCCCTAAATCTACTAATCGCTCAAACTCAACCTTAGCCGCTTTGTACTTCGCTGGGTTAAGGGTCTGCATTTATCGTGCACAGGCGGGCCATTTGTAAAAATGTGATGTTGCACGCTGTGTTTCGGCGATTGTTTAAAATTTTTGACTTTCGTTAAGTCGGGGTATTTAAGACTTTCGATAAGTCGGGGTATTTAATTAGCAGCTCGTGGTACTGGTCTGCTTTATTAATTGTTTTAACGGTCGGAGTATCATCTGTGCTGGTGTCAGTGTGGGCCGTGAGGTTGGTGATCTTGTCGATCAGCCTTTTTCCATGTAGGTCCACAAGTAATTTGAATGCAGCTAAAAAAATCTGCGCCAATAATTGATCGCTTAACATCGGCTTGAACAAATTGCCATTTAAATTGCCTATCGCAATCCTAAATCTATGGTTGCAGATTTGACACCATAAGTATTAATTTTCGTGCCATTCGCCGCGTAGAGGGTGTAGTCAGCAGGAGTGGTGCGTTTTTTAGTCACTAACACGGATACGTCAGCACCGGTATCTATAAGGAAACGCATGCCACTTTTCCGATCCGTAACACATAGGCGATACGATACACTATCGCCGACGCTCGACAACGTCGACGGTGTTATTAGTTTTTTTGAGAGCATTGCGTATGGCTACATCTAATGGGCATCTTTATCGTAGATGTAGTGATGGTAACATTTAAAATTAGTGTCGCCGGGCTTAGCGGTTTGTTCCCGGTATTTATTTGTATTACTATATGCTTTATTTGGTGGGCCACGGGATCTTGAATGAGACCTGGAACGAGTTCGCATATTCTCTAACTGGCGACTCAGCTCCTCAATGCGAGATTCCATTCTCCGCAATTGGTTATGTAGTGGATCGCTATTATTGCTATCTACTGCATGTACCTCGGGAGACGCCGTCTCTAATATTTTATCCGCGATAATAGCTAATTTGTCTAATTATATATCAGAATCGCACGCTGTAATAACGGCGCGCGTAGAATGTGGAAGTCGTCCTATCCACAGAATTTTAAGCGTTTCGTCAGGTAGCTTATTGCGTCCCCACTCGCGCATACGTCGTAGTAACTGTGACGGTTTGTTATCTCCTAGCTCGATTTCATTAAGCAGCTGTTGAAGCTGTCTTGTCTCTGATGCCTCGAACGAAGAAATTAATCTATTTTTTAAAGCTAAATATTTCCCTTCTGATGGGGGATTCTCTAAAATGTCTCCGCATTGCCCTAATTCATCTCGGCCTAACTTAGCTATGAGTAATTGATATTTTTGTACATCACCTGGTTTCTGTGCTGTGACGATTGCCTGAAACTGATGAAACCAGAGCCTCGGTGCCAGTCGCCAAAATTCGGGAATCCGACATCCAATGGCGATAGCTGACATTTCGGCTGAAGCAGCAAGCGATGAAGGCTGGCTGGTGCTGGTGAATGTAGTCATCGCAGGCGCGTAGCCTGCGTGGGCTGGAGAGATGGCTGGCGGCACATAGCCCGCTGCAGCCGTGGGGTTGGTGGGCGGCACATTGCCGTTGTTACCCGCCGTTGTGAACACGGACGGAGAGATATTTTCCCAGGCCCCAGTAGTGATCATTATAAACACTATAATTAGTAGCACTTAAAAAAAATGAGTTGCAGTAAATTTTCACTATTTCACACTACGCCGTCGTAGGTACTTGTAAATGTTCGCGTCGGGCGTCAATACTTTAGATATTAAGTATTAAGCACTTTTTAACGTCGGGTGTCACCACTTTAGAAATAACTTATTTGGTTTGCTACTTTGTAGGTATACAAACAATATAAGTAATTTCTAAAGTAAGGTAACCATGACCAGATCAGTCGTTTCAAGATGATTAGCTCTGAAATAGTGGATGAGGGGCTCTAACTACCTTCTATATGTCCTTCTTGTGTGCTTATTGAATAAAAATAAAAACATTTTTAAAGTTTTATTAATATAATTAACAATTAATCAGTCAAAAATTTAAATAAGTAACACAATGAAAATCAGTGAAAAAATAACAATAAGTACCTCAAATCTATAAAAAAAAAAATTAAACCTCCGATCCGACCCACTCAGACCCCTCATCAACTAAACTAGAACTAGAGCTGATCATCTTTGAAAGATCATGGTTACCTTACCAATTACCATATTGTTTCAATATCATTGAAGTAACACGGTGCAAAATTTAAAATCGATAGGTATTTTAGAATGTAGTTAGATCCCCTTATCCACTATTAAAGAGCTGATCAACTTCAAACAGCTTATGTGCGGTGATATCTTGGCGTACAATTTGTCGAATTTGTCGTATCTGTCTGTCACTTTGGTCGTTCCTCTTTATACATTTTTCCGCATTTAAATGTCAAAAGCGATCAAAAGTGACAGAACGATTTGACAAATGGTCAGTCATGCTACGCAAGCAGGCCATGGTTACCTAACCATATTCTTTCAATATCATTGAAGTAACACTTTAGCAAATTTAAAATCGAAAGGTCATGGAAGATAGTTAGGTCCCCTCATCCACTCGGCCGTTTGAAGATGATCAGCTCTTAAACAGCGGATAAGGGGATCTAACTACCTTCCAGATCAGATCTAAACACTCCGAAGTGATGAATATAAACGTAATTTATTACATTTACCAATGGGGACTGGGAATTATATATAGTTACCGGTTAATGTTATAAATTCAGAGTTTTTTATTACATTTACCGCAAGTGCCGGTAATTATGCATAATAACCGGGAATTATGCATAATCACCGCATTATTCACATTTACCGTAACATATAAAAAAACTAGTCGACCCGGCGAACTTCGTACCGCCTAACCTATTACTATTTTGTGCATGTATTACACTTATAAACCTTCCTCTTGAATTACTGTATCTCTATTAAAAAAAACGCATCAAAATTCGTTGCGTAGTTTTAAAGATATAAGCATACATAGGGACAGACGCGGGAAGCGAATTTATTTTATATTATGTATGTATATTGATGAATCGTGGTTTGTTAGTCTCGCTAAAACTCGAGATCGGCCGGGCTGATTTAGCAAATTTTTGTTTTAAAATGTTCTTAGTAGTCGGAAGGTTTAAAAGGTGAGAAAATCTGGAAAAATTTAGTGGAAGTTAGTAAAAACTTTCATTAGGTACCTACTGTTCTATCTGTAAATTTTCTGTCACAGATTAATTCGAAGTTGTTGTTTTTTAATTCTACCATTCTGGGCGGGCAAAGTAACATTATCCATACAGCCAAGTTTTTAGTGGGTAGGTATATTATATTCTA
Organism: Euspilapteryx auroguttella; assembly: GCA_951802225.1. Lineage (NCBI taxonomy): Eukaryota > Metazoa > Arthropoda > Insecta > Lepidoptera > Gracillariidae > Euspilapteryx > Euspilapteryx auroguttella. Next base: position 5,390,583 of record OX637645.1, read on the forward strand.
AGGCGATACGGAGTTTGCTGGGTCATCTTGTATCTAATAAATTTTACATTGATTGATTGGTGGCTATCTGAGTATGTTCAGAATGTAATGAAAATATTTGTATTTCAGTGTCCCAATAGTATTAGTTGGTAATAAAACAGATCTTCACATGGAGAGGAAAATCAGTACAGAGGAGGGAAAGCGATTAGCAGAAAAATGGAAGGCTGCATTTATAGAAACAAGTGCAAAACAAAATGAGGTAATGTTTTCTTTTAAGTTTTTATCACTACTGGGTGTTTGCCAAAAACTTTAAAGTTTTATTAACAAAATGGCCCAATTTAAGTATCTTTATCGGCAGCAAAAACAAAACTTGCTCCTGTCAAACAAGTGTCGCATATTTCCCTTCGCTCGGAAGAGCGACGAGGGAATGAGGGGTTTGCAACCTCTAAAACCCTCTGGTGGCCGTCTCGGTGTTTTTGTGAAGAACCCCAAGAACCATTGATGATCAGCTTTCGGTGTCCTTTCCACTGTACTGTATGTGTCACCACTTCCTTTTTTCTGAATTGCAAAATAGCTCTTGTTCTTTGGTAATACAATCTAGGGCGCACGAGGCCATAGACAAATCTTTTACGCCGTCTTAGACCACTACTGTACATACATAAGAAAAACCTCATCTTCTAAAATATCTATTAGGTAACCGGTTACTACCAATGTTGATCAATAGTTCTGTGCACAACTGTACATAGATCGCAATGTATGGAAAAGTAAAAGTGATGATTTTAACGTGCTTCTTCAAAGAAAACCTAGTTCGAAGTGATTATAGTTCTGGTGGACCAATTGAAGATTACTTCTTACACCTTTAGCCCGCCTATTTAATACGATAATAGAAGAAGAAAGTATCCCTCAGACTTGGACCGAGTCAGAAATTATTTTGATATACAAAAAAGGAGATCCAAAAGATGTAGGAAATTACCGTCCAATAAGTAAAATGTCATCCGTCTACAAACTATTCTCTTCCTGCCTTATGGATCGAATAAAAAACGATATAGAGTCAAGCCAACCGATAGAGCAAGCCGGATTCAGGAAAGGCTACAGCACAATGGACCATATACAAGTTGTCGAACAGCTCATTGAAAAATACTCAGAATTTAGAAAACCACTCTATCTATCATTTGTGGATTATAAAAAAGCGATCGACTCTATCTCACACCAAAGTATATGGCAAGCCCTAGAAAACCAAAATGTTGATGAAAAATATATAAAAATACTTAAGAACATTTATGATAGATGTACAAGTGTAATCAAACTAGAAAGGTCGGGTCAAAAAATTAATATCTGCAGAGGTGTAAGACAGGGAGACCCAATCTCGCCAAAGCTGTTTATAGCAGTACTCCAGGATATTTTGAAAAACTTATGGAACAACAAAGGCTTAAAAATAGAAAAGCAACGCTTAACACACTTAAGGTTTGCTGACGACATTGTTTTATTTTCAGAAACCTCGCAAGAACTACAAGAAATGATGATAGAGCTAAATAAAGTCAGTAACAAGATAGGCCTAGAAATGAACATATCAAAAACAAAAATAATGACAACCACACAGAACTCCAATAAAAGTAAATGAAATAACCATAGAATACGTTGAAGATTACTTATATCTGGGTAAACAAGTCTCATTCAGAAAGACAAATAATATAGAAGAAATAGATAGACGCATTGCTCTTACATGGAAAAAATATTGGAGCGCCAAAGAAATTATGAAATCAGAAATGAACATGAGATGGAAACAAAATATCATGGACTCTTGTTTACTGCCGTGTCTTACGTATGGGTGTCAAACATGGATCTTCGACTCTACAGTAGAAAGAAAAATAAACTCTTGTCAAAGAGCCTTAGAACGAAGTATGTTAAAAGTAAGACTTAAAGATAAAATCAGACATGTCAACATTAGGCAGAAGACAAAAGCTATAGATGCACTGTCTTACGCAAAAAGTCTAAAATGGAAATGGGCTGGGCACTTAGCCAGATATACTGATGATAGATGGACACAGAAGATCACATCTTGGGAAGGTCCCGCGGGCTCCAGGCGCCCCGGCAGACCAAAGGCTAGATGGAAGGACGAGTTAGTATCTATAGCGGGTACTAAATGGATGGACACAGCTCAAGACAGAGAAAAATGGATGTCGCTAGAGGAGGCCTTTACCCGAAGAGGGGCCTTACAGTAATTTTTTTTATCTTTTTTTTATAATTTATTTTTGTAGTAGATTAAGTACTGTAATGGAAAATATAAGGCTTTTTTATTTTTATTTATTATTTATTTAATTGAAGATTATTTTTTGGCAAAATTTCGTGTACTTCAAGCTGTAATCCTCATCTTTTAAATCTTCGCTAAAACAAATTTTAAGAATGCAAATAATTAGTCATGAATTGATCCAAATTGGTCCACAAAGTAAAATAATTAGTCCACTTATACTTTAGAAGTTATAGCCAAATGTTTGTGAGGATTATGGCTTGACGTTCAAGCTGTAATCCTCATCTCTGGTCCAAGAAAACGGTAGGGCCTATCGACTTGGTTCAGGTCTAAATAATTAGTCCTCAATTGATCCACACGACATGCCAAATCTCAGAATTGGTCCTCCAGAGGTTCCGAAGTTATAAGGGCATCTTAGTGAGGATTATGGCTTGAACATTTGGCACCTTCAATTATCTCCGAAACGCCTATAGCTATTGGTTTGAAATTTGGCCAAAAATTAATCCTCAATTGGTCCACCAGAATCATAATCATTTTTAACTAGGTTTTCTTTGAAGAAGTACGTTAAAATCATCGGTTTGACTTTCCCATACATTGCGATCCATGTACAGTTTTGCACAAAATAATTGATAAACATTGATATTAACCGGTTACCTAAACGATTCTTTAGAAGAGTAAAGTGGGTAAAGTATGTACTTATTATTTTGACGAGTTCCCAATTACGTAAATGTACTTACCAAGATATTTAACCAAAAAAAACCTTTATCTATGATTTATATTTTTGCATGTACTTCAATTAAAAGTTTACAATAGTTTCTTTTCTTACTTATCTTAATTACAGCACCGTTTATATTGCAAAAAATATTTAGTTTTAACAAAATCACAGTTGGTTCAAGTGTAAATAAAACAACAACAAAAATTTGTTATGTACTTGCGCTTGCACCTCTCATTAATTAATTATTTAAAGTAACCAGTGTTACTATGTTTGACATTATGTGTCTGTGTCAACGTAAATTGCTATCTATGTGTATGTATACATATTTTTATTATTTTGGATGTAAGCAATAATAAGCGATTTTGTAAGGGCGACATTGGATCTTTCTGTCCATTACGCAAAATGTGTTTTAAAACGCGGAGGGGAGACGGAGCTGCGGGGAGTAAGTAAGTACTATTTATATTATTACTGTAATATATGCGGAGAGCAATGAAATACGTTTATGGCTGTAACTTAACTGTTTTATTCGAATACCCACACGCGTAACATAAACTCGAGACTACGGTATATCGATATTACATAGCTACATCACAATTCTCCTTCACATAGCCAACACTAAACATACAATCTTAAACTAATTAAACTACTACACCTCTAGGCAAATTACAAAGAATGTATTAATATATTTCGACACTTATACTAGACAAATGGAAAAATTAACACTTCTTTAAACCATCTACTAAAGGATAAACAAAGAATGACTTAACCCTATTAGGTAATTATTATTTAATCATCGATCCCAAAGCGTTTGACTGGACGGTGCATACGGCGCGAGTAGCCAGTGTCAGCCTCATCGTCCGGCGCGGGCGCGGCCGGTGCCGGCGGCGGCGGCGGCGCGGCGTTGCTGGAGTGGCTACTCTGGCTACTCTCTCCTTCACATGACTCAGTGGCCACCTCAACATCGTCAACTTGCAACTCTTTGGCATCAATAATCTGATCAACATGGCGTTTGTGTACCTCATTATTAAAGCCAACATCATACACTAACGGACCTAATTTATTAACTATTTTTCCTAATTTCCAAGATTCTTTATTATTTTTGTAACATTTAAAAGCTATAGAGTCACCAACCTCAAACTGTCTATGTTTGCCCTTAAAATAATGCGCTTGTCTCATTTGAGATTCTTCAACTTGATCTTTAACTGTAGGTACTAACAAATCCCAACAAGTTTTAACTTTTCTTCCCAATAAGAGTTCGCTTGGTGCTTTACCGGTCGTGGTACAGGGAGTATTACGGTGTGTTAAAAGAAATCTGCTCAAAGCCACATCGCTCGCTACACGCTCCACCTTAGCTTTCATTAAACATTTCTTAACTTGCCCCACCACATTTTCTGCCGCGCCGTTACTACGCGGGTGGTAAGGGGGAGAAGTTATATGCCTGACTCCATTTTTCTTTAAAAATGTTGCAAATTCCAAACTGCCAAATGGAGGACCATTATCCGTAACGACTAAATTTGGTAATCCGAAACAAGCGAATAATTCTCTTAATACCCTTATTGTTGTTTCCGCACTAGTGCTAGGTACCGGTCTCACTTCTATCCATTTTGAATGCGAATCTACAACGATTAGATAGTATTTGTCCTAAAACTTTCCTAAAAAGTCTAAGTGCAATCTACTCCAAGGCTTCTCAGGCCATGGCCACGCCGTCAGCTCGCTTTTCTGCGGGTTAGCGCGGAACTGTACACAAGTTGTGCACCGCTTGCACATTTCCTCAATTTGTTTATCCATGGATGGCCACGAAACATAGCAACGCGCAAGTGATTTTGTTTTAACAATTCCTTGGTGGCTGTTATGTAATTGTTTAAGAACTTCGTCTCTCAAACCTTCCGGAATCACCACCCTAAATCCATAGAATAAACATTGGCTATCTATAGTTAAAAATAATCTACGTTGAAAATAATATTTAATATCGCTCTCGCTATCGCCTATGGTTTGTGGCCAACCTTTTGTCACATATGTTATCACTTTACTTAAACAATAATCCCTTTTTGTTTCGGCCGCTACTACTTTAAATGTGATTGGTAATTCTGCTTCCACAAAATTTAAATAAAACTCATTGCTGTCAACGCCGTCCTTCTCATCCAGCGGAACTGGATGTCGTGATAAACAATCGGCCACGCAATTTTCGCTAGACTTAACACAACGAATTTCATAATCATAAGCACTCAATATAAGAGCCCAACGTTGCAAGCGGCCCGCCATCATTTGTGGAATTGATGATTTAGGGCCGAAAATTGAAATTAAAGGCTTACAATCAGTAACTAATATAAATCGTTTTCCATAAATATAATCGTGAAACTTTTTGACCGCAAACATGATGGCGAGCCCCTCCCTGCACAGCTGCGAGTAGTTGCGCTCGGCCGCCGATAGGCGGCGCGAGGCGTGCTGCACGGCGCGCTGCTCGCCGTCGCGGCCGCGCTGCGCCAGCACGCAGCCCACGCCCTCTGCCGAGGCGTCACATGAGACCACTATCTCGAGCTCGGGGTCGAAATGTACTAAAACGCCCGCTTTTTTCATTCGCATTTTCACTTCCTCAAAAGCATTCTGGCAACGCGCCGACCATTCATAATTCACATTCTTATTCAATAGTTCATATAATGGAGCCAAAGTAGTGCTTAGATTGTTAATAAATTTTCCATAGTAGTTTACTAAGCCTAAAAAACTTTTTAGCTCGCTAACATTTCTGGGGGGTTCCGTATTATAAATCGCATCAATTTTTGTTTGTTCGGTATGTAAACCGCGTTCATCTATGACGTGACCCAGATAAGACACCGACTTCTTGAAAAACTGACATTTTTCTTTAGCAACTTTAAGGCCCGCGTCAGACAAAATTTGAAAAACTGCGTGTAAATTTTTTTTGTGATCTACGTCATCTAAACCGGTTATAATTAAATCGTCAATAAACGAAGCAACGTGATGTATTTTAAATAATTGATCTACAATCCGTTGAAATTTATTTGGGGCACATTTAATCCCAAAAGGTAATCGATTGTATGCGAAAATTCCCCGTTCTGTAACAATCGTACATAGGCGTTTAGATGCCTCATTTAATTCAAGTTGTAGGTACGCGTTTTTTAAATCAATTTTAGAAAACCGTTTACCCCCCTGCAATGACGTAAATATATCATCAATTCGAGGTAATGGGTATTTATCGTCTATGAGAACCGGGTTAAGAGTCACCTTAAAATCTCCACAAATACGAATATCACCCGACTTTTTGAATACTACTACAATTGGTGTACCCCACTCCCCCGTTTCCACCGGCGATAACACCCCCTCCGCTAATAACCTGTCTATCTCTGAATTAACCTTATCTTTGAGCGCGTACGGAACCGTGCGCGCTCTGCGCCACACCGGTACGCTCCCTTCAACTACCTGTAGATTAATTTGGCCTTTATTATACTTGCCCATTCCTGGACTAAAAACCGATGGGTACAACTTAAATAAATTATCATCTGCAATGTAGTTACATACCTCCGTGTCTAGTTGGTTGACATATGGCACTTGAATACCTAACTTTCGGATCCATTTACGTCCGACAATAGTAGGACTGCTTGCGTTATTCATAACATACAGATAACAAATAACCGGCGAGCTATTATTACATGATACTCGCACTTTGATTTCACCTAACGGTTGTAACTTGTGTCCACTATACACCGTGATTTGCAATGACGAAGGTTCTAGTTCAATGTGCGAAAACAGTTCGGAATACACCTTGCTTGATATCGCACTAATTGCAGCTCCCGTGTCCACCTGCATCACAAGCTTGACACCTTCGACGTAGACATCGCAGAACCACGGCCCGTCCTCTCCCGCCGTTGCGTGCACTTGATAAATGCATGACGCCGAATCAGACGACTCGGAGTCCTCGTTCACGTAGTTCACTCGATAACCGTTAGCACTCTTGCACATATGACTTATATGCCCTATTTTGTTGCACGAATAACATACTTCCTTAATAAAAGCACAAGCACTTGGATCATGTGCAGATGATCCACACCTGAAACACCTATAATGACGCATTCGCCCATCCCGATCACGACGGCCTCGGCCGCTCGCTTCCCTGCTGCCGCAGTTGCCGCTGCCGCGGCCCGCGGGCCCCGAGCCGGCTCGCCCGCCGCGCCCAGCCCGCGTCGACACAGCCATCACCTGTGTCGTTTGCGGAGATGCATTGCCCGCTCGTAAATCCTTTTCGGCCGATTCTAATGACAATGCGATCTCCATCGCTCTGCCGAACGATAGTGTCTTCTCTGTTAACAGTCGCTGCCGCCCACTGTCACTTCTCATGCCATAAACCAGTTGATCCCGCAGGTTTTCTTCAATTGCTCCCGCCGACTTAAACCCGCAAGTTTTAGCCAGTGTCCTCAGACGAAGGATGTATTCATTCAAAGTCTCTGATGCCGTCTGCTTACACGACCGGAAACGCATCCTTTCGGCGATCTCAGACGCCTTTGGTTTCAAGTGACCTTCAACCAGCGTCACTATCTCCTCGAACGATAACTCGTTTGGTTGACGAGGATCGCAAAGGTTCGCAATCAAATCGTAGCAATCGTTGCCTGCCAAAGCTATAAAGTGCGTAGTTTGGTCCACCGGCTTGACAACTGCATTGATGACAAAGTATGCGCGCACACGAGCCACGTAGGTTTGCCAGTTGTCTGAGTTAATGTTGAACTCCTTGATATTTCCTTTGGTTGCCATGATCAAATACGCGAATAATATGTAAAATATTACACTTTTAATTAATACCGACTGCGCCAAAATGTAATATATGCGGAGAGCAATGAAAGACGTTTATGGCTGTAACTTAACTGTTTTATTCGAATACCCACACGCGTAACATAAACTCGAGACTACGGTATATCGATATTACATAGCTACATCACAATTACCTACTACTATTGTATAAAATACTAGTCGACCCGGCGAACTTTGTACCGCCCGACCTCTTACTACATTGTGCATGTATTATACTTTAAACCATCTTCTTAAATCACTCTATCTGTTAAAAAAAAACGCATCAAAATCCGTTGCATAGTTTTAAAGATATAAGCATACATAGGGACAGACGTGGAAAGCTACTTTGTTTTATACTATGTATTGATGATATTGATGACAACAGTAACAAACAACACAGTGTAAGGGAAGCTTACGTCTACTATCTCTATTTGTATATATTGTAACACTGATCTCTATCTTCGATTGCATGCACGCTGCTTTTGAGTGGAGATAAGGATAGCGCTATTTGGCCAATCCTGGGTTGATAAGAGACATCATGCGCGATACTCCTGTAGAGTTACATTAAATAATATATACACGAGTATAGCGCCTGACGCGCGTCGAGAGACTGTTGTCTCTTATCAACCCTGTATTGGCCAAATAGCGCTATCCTTGTCTCCACTCAAAGGCAGCGTGTGCGCACGCAACTGCGCACTTGAAAATAGAGCCAGGTTTTCGAATGTCGAAGAGCTAGTATTAGCTAAACTAGAACAGGACTAGAATGTAGCTAAAACGGGTATATTTGTAGCCAAAAAGGGGACATGAAAAAAAACAATGTAAATACTTGATAAAATTATTTCGTTTATTTATTAAAAGTATAGTTTCGCGCCATACCGAAAGTTACCACCTCACCATAAAAAACTGTGATTATTGCAATGAAGCAACTGTGATTATTAAAACATTTTTTTTTGTTATTATTTTAATTGAACTAACTGAGATTATTGTTAGTTATTAAAAATAAGTAAGTAAGTATAAGTATTGTGATATAAACGGTGATTTAATTAAGTTAAGTAAGAAAAGACACTATTGTAAACTTTTAATTGAATATAAACTTACAAAAATTTAAATTATACATAGAAGTTTTTTTTGGTACATTAATGATTCACCTGCAACTAGTGATAGCAATCAATCAATCAGGCTGTCTTAAACATAAGTACATAGCGAAAACCAAACCCACTTTCACTTTTCTAAAAAATCGTTTAGGTAACTGGTTAATATCAATGGTAATCAATTATTTTGTGCACAACTGTACATGGATCGCAATGTATGGGAAAGTAAAACTGATGATTTTAACGTACTTCTTCAAAGAAAACCTAGTTCGAAGTGATTATAATTCTGGTGGACTAATTGAGGATTAATTTTTGGCAAAATTTCAAACCAATAGCTATAGGCGTTCCGGAGATAATTGAAGGTGCCAAATGTTCAAGCCATAATCCTCACTAAGATGCCCTTATAACTCCGGAACCTCTTGAGGACCAATTCTGAGATTTGGCATGTCGTGTGGATCAATTGAGGACTAATTATTTAGACCTAAACCAAATCGATAGGCCCTACCGTTTTCTTGGACCAGAGATGAGGATTACAGCTTGAACGTCAAGCCATAATCCTCACAAACATTTGGCTATAACTTCTAAAGTATAAGTGGACTAATTATTTTACTTTGTGGACCAATTTGGATCAATTCATGACTAATTATTTGCATTCTCAAAATTTGTTTTAGCGAAGATTTAAAAGATGAGGATTACAACTTGAAGTACACAAAATTTCAAACCAATAGCTATAGGCGTTCCGGAGATAATTGAAGGTGCCAAATGTTCAAGCCATAATCCTCACTAAAATGCCCTTATAACTCCGGAACCTCTTGAGGACCAATTCTAGGATTTGGCATGTCGTGTGGATCAAATCAATTGAGGACTAATTATTTAGACCTGTACCATGTTGATAGGCCCTACCGTTTTCTTGGACGAGAGATGAGGATTACAGCTTGAACGTCAAGCCATAATGCTAACAAACATTTGGCTATAACTTCTAAAGTTTATGTGGACTAATTATTTTACTTTGTGGACCAATTTGGATCAATTCATGACTAATTACTTGCATTCTCAAAATTTTTTTTTGCGAAGATTTAAAAGATGAGGATTACAGCTTGAAGCACACTCAACTACAGAAAAGTTATTACGTTCCCAGTCTGTTTTTTTCACAGAACAAGAGAATACAATAGAAATAGCATCATGAGTTTTTAGTACTGAAACCAGTGTGTCCAAACTCACACATATAAACCAAACGCTCACTATGAAATCCAAGCTACCATTGGTGATAAACGACAAAGCCGAAAAGATCTACATCACAAAACTTTGAAGTAGACTACGAACCATTTTTACAAATAAACAAAGATCAAAATCAAATAACAATGATGAAATACTTAAGATGGTATAAACACTAAGGTTTTAAAATGTTTAGAAGACCTATTACTTGACAAAATAACAATATGCGTAAACCAATGCCTACAGTCTGGTTATTTTCCAGACACATTAAAGATAGCAAAAGTTTCACCAATTTATAAATCTGGTTCTTGCACAGATCCAGGTAATTATCGCCCAATATCAGTGTTACCGGTAATGTCAAAAATTTATGAAAAAGTTATTTACACACGGCTTAATGACCATCTAACAAGTATTGATTATTTATTCGAAAAGCAGTATGGCTTCCGTTCAAAATCAAGTACACTCTCAGCGGTAGTTGATCTGGTAACCAAAATAAATACTGAAATGATAAAAAAAATTGTTGTCTGGGAATATTCATTGATTTAAGAAAAGCCTTCGACACTGTGAGTCATACACTTCTACTAGCAAAGCTTAATAATATTGGTGTGGTAGGCTCTGCATCAAAAGTATTACAATCATACTTATCAAAAAGAAATCAAATAGTTAAAATTGGAGATAGTATAAGTACACCAAAGCCTATCGACTGCGGAATCCCACAAGGATCCATATTAGGACCTTTGCTGTTTTCAATTTACGTTAATAATATTAGTAAAATAAATCTTAATGCTGAAATAACTCTATACGCAGATGACACCTGTCTGTTTTATTTTGGAAATGAAATTTCTGCTATCATTACTGAGGCTCAACAGGATCTTATAAGGTACAACAACTGGTGTCAAAGCAACTTACTGACAATTAACACAAAAAAACATCATATATGATATTTGCTGCAAAAAATAAAAAGAATTTAGATCATCCGCCATTAACCCTTAATAATGAAAAACTGAACAGGTCTCATCAAGAAAAATATTTGGGTATAATCCTAGATGATAAACTCACATGGCGGCCACATATAGAAAAGGTGAGAAACAAATTATTGGCTCTTGCAGGTTCTTTGCGTCGAATTACTTGCATTCCTCAGAAAACAAGAAAATTACTTTATAACGCACTAGTTAAATCACACTTAGATTATCTTATTGAGGTTTGGGGAAGTGCTTGTAAGACAAACTTAAAGCCTGTACAAACTGCACAGAATAGAGTTATCAAAGTATTATTCAAATATGACCGCCTTATACATACACCCACTTTATACGAAAAGACAGAAATTTTAAATATTAAGCAAACATATGCCTACAAAACTTGCATATTAATAAAAAAAATCTTACTTAAAGAAATTCACACAGAATTGATATTAACAAATAAAACTTATAAATACTGTCTCAGAAAAACAAATAAACTTGAACTCTACTGTCCGAGGACGGGATACGGAAAAAGATCCTTATTGTATGACGGAATCAAAACATATAATAACTTACCCGATGATGTTAAAGAGTGTGAAACTATTTCAACATACAAATTAAAATTAAAAAAATATATACTTAAAAATATGTACGAATAAATAAAAACTATTGAGTGTGAAACTATTTCAACATTCAAATTAAAATTAAAAAATATATACTTAAAAATATGTACGAATAAATAAAACAAACCAAAATAAAAATACAAATAAATTAAACTAGCATCTCAAAGGTCCCATCTATTTTCTTTCTTGAGTCATCGGAGTCAATTAGTGTTATCATTGCATGCAGTGAATGTTGTTATTGTTAGAAAGATTGAACTACTGGCTTATAAAACTTGTTTATATTTAATTTAGTACGTTATGCTCATTAATTTAAGTGAACTGTAATGTTCTTATTATGAGTAATAAAGTTCTTTAAACCTAAGATAATGATGACATACATATGATAAAAGAATGAAATTAGGTTTTTCCAAAGACATGGTAGAAAGCACAGAACAAGGAAGATGCTCTCTCTCTCTAAATAGAAATCGCGAGTAGGCGGAGCCCGCGTGCCGATCATTAGCTCTGCAGTGCCTATGCGTAGTTTTTGACAGATTTGATAAGCTCAGTTGCTTTATGCTTCTTGTAAACAAACCACCAGGAAAAATATGAAAAAAAAAACACTAAAATACCATATTGTGCTGTGTTGGAATGCAAAAATTAAAGTTGGGGACTTAAAAGTACTAATTATGCCGTATCATTACATCGGTAAGTAATATTTCACTGTATTTTTAAATAAATTTGAAATTATACATGAACAAGAAAACAAAACCATAAGTGAGAAAATGAAAACACCCTAATTACGGAGCAGTAAAATTCAATTTTCATTGAAGCCTGTGACTGTGACTGTACCTTCTTAGCGTTCTTCTTTATCTATGGTACTAGCTTTCCCGGCTTACTTCGTTACGCCATTGAATATAAGATACTACAAAAGACTTGGCTCTAAAGACTATGTTCTTTTTAATGGCCAGAATGGCCGAATAAAAAACAAACAACAACAACAAACCACCTGTCAAAATATGTAAACAACGGAAAAAATATTGCACCTCGGGTTACATTTTTTGAGTTTAGGTAAGGATCCCTAATTTTTTTGAAAATCTAATATAGCCTATGACACTCGGGGTTAATGTAGCTTCCTACCAGTGAAAGAATTTTTCAAATCGGTTCAGTATTTCCGGAGCCTATTCGTTACAAACAAACAAACAAACAAACAAATCTTTCCTCTTTATAATATTGGTATAGATAATTACTACACATCCCACTAACCAAAATAAAAAAATTTATACTGTAAATTTTTAACAGCGGCCCGCTAACTAAAATTTATTATTTGCAACAATACAGGCTATGCTTGTGTGTAAGCTATTGTTTAGGTTAGTTAGAATTATTAATTAAAAATAAAAAAAATTAATTTTTTTATAAATATAATAATTATTTTACCACAAAATGAGTCCAAAAACCTAAATTTTATCATTTTATTTAACACTTTTATGAAGTTGACCTGTATGAAACATTTTCTTCCTTTACTTTATCATATATAAGCCCACTGCTGGGCGAATGCCTTTCCAAGTATTTTCCAGTTCGCTCCAGCGGCTGCCAGTCTCATCTATGTTTCCTCAGCAACGGTCATTATATCGTAGGTCCATTTGGCTGGTGGTCTGCCTGCACTTCTTTTCCCATCTCTTGTTCTCCATTTGAGGATGGCTTGGTCAGTGGGTCGTTTTGGCTTTGCTCCTTATGAATTGGAAAAAAATTAACCATCTTCCAAGGGTCGTAGCGAAGCGTCATGAAAAGTGGCAGCAGTGTGTATTTCTGATGACAATACAATAATATTGTACTGTAGAACTGATCTGATGATGGAGCCGGAGGGTTTAAACTGGAACTTTATGAAACATCGGTACCTATCGAAGCTGTGTGTGAAGCTGTTAAAAAAGTCTTGTAATGAACTTTGACCACGATTAGGGCTTCAAGGTCTGATGAAGAAGCCGAAAGATAAGCACTGGCATTCCATTACATTATGTAAAGCGTGTTTTTTTCTTGAATTCTTGATTTAATAGGTCCCAATACTTTGAAATCAAAACAAACGTTTCTAACCTATAAGGTAGCGATAAGTACTTCAATGTGCCATCCCTTTTCGATGTACGAAATAATACAACATACTATCCCGGCTTACTTCGTTACGCCATATAATATAAGATACTACAAAAGACTTGGCTCTATAGACTATGTTCTTTTGCCTGCCCAGAATGGGCTTGATAAAAAAACAAACAACAACAACAAACCACCTGACAAAATATGTAAACAACGGTAAAAATATTGCACCTTGGGTTACATTATTTGAGTTTAGGTAAGGATCCCTAATTTTTTTGAAAATCTAATATAGCCTATGACACTCGGGGTTAATGTAGCTTCCTACCAGTGAAATAATTTTTCAAATCGGTTCAGTATTTCCGGAGCCTATTCGTTACAAACAAACAAACAAACAAACAAACAAACAAATCTTTCCTCTTTATAATATTGGTATAGATTAGACTCATGACTTTTTCTAGAACATTTTGACAACAGTATAATGGAAATCAGTTAGAGATTGCTCAACATGATGAAAATCTATCGATAATTTTCAATGATAAAAATCTATCGATAATAATAATTTTCAGTGAAAACAAAAATAGGTATTCGCTTCGACTTGAAAACCTCTACCTTTTTTCGGTTTAAAATGTGATTTACTTTAAAGTTAAATTCATGAATACGAATGAAATTATATGAATCTTTCAGCTTAGACTCTTGCGTATGAATGAAATTATATTAGCATCATCATCATATTACAATAATGTTGTAATATGTAAAAAAATATCGTCGCTTTCCGCATCAGTCCTTAGGTATGTTTAAATCTTTAAAAATACAGCGGATTTTAATGCGGATTTTTTTAATAGATAGAGTGACAAGAGGAAGGTTTATTAGTATAAAACATGCACGTTCTAATAATAGGTTAGGCGGTACGAAGTTTGCCGGGTCGACTAGTATTGTATAAAGACAAGTCGTCACTCTTATAGTGTGCTATATTTTATTTTTCTTTTCATTTATTTACAGCCTGTGTTACTGGATCACCTTGGGCCAAGCTCAGAACCTAATACACTTAAGCATAAACTTGAAGATGAAGCCATCATGAAAGCTTCTTAAGAGAAGAAAAAATGCTAAATATTATGTATTAAAAAATATTTATTTTATATATTATTTTTTTATTTTATATGTATTAAAAAAACCAAGATTAGTTAAGAGTTTAAGGCAAGTAATAAATAAGCAAGTACTTCAATATTAAATAAGATAAAATAATATAAATATAAAACCCATCTTGTTTTATTGCTCTATCTACCCATCCACCTAAATTGTTTACTTTGGTTAAAATAAAGCTTCATTTAAAGTACAGTACTTACTCCAAAATTAATAATGCGCATGCAGATTCGCTAATTGTCGATTTCACGGAAACACCTGAATCAAAAATCATAATTCTATTAAATTACGCATGCAGAAAATGTACTTAACCTTTTCGGCGCCGCAGGAATTAAACGAAGGTTGCTCCCCCACGCCAAGGCATTTTACCTTCAAAAACATTAGTGATTGCAAAATTCAATCGACACACAAAATCAACCAAAATTTTTATGTGAGATAAATAAACAATGGAGTGATAAATATACGAAAAGCTAAACATTTTCCCGTTTTTTAAACTTTTGTAATGCTAGAACCCAATTAGAATTTGCTTTTATGGAGTTTTGTCTGATTACTTTCAACTGAATTATGTAACAAACTAAAGCGGTGGCACGTCACTTACTACTTCATATCAAGTACTCGGCGCTGGAGAGACACAAAAACTGCGAAGTCGTTCGATCGTGCGATCTCGTTAAAGAGTTGTTAATCACAGAGTCGATAGTTTTTTTGTACTATATTTTTTTATCTTTTATTTAATCGTATTTAAATCTTTAAAATTATTCAACGGATTTCGATGCGGTTTTTTTTTTAATAGATAGAGTGATTCAAGAGGAAGGTTTATAAGTTTAATACGTGCACAAGATAGTTATAGGTTATAGGTAGGCGGTGCGAAGATCGCCGGGTGGACTAGTTTTTAATAAAACGATTTATGTACCAATCAAAATAATCACACTCAAGTAACTTAATAATTTTAAGTTCATGAGTCACATGTCATGTGATGCATTTCTCGTTACAGTTTAAGGCACCATTTTTGTCATGAGCGTGGCGGGATATTTCATTGAATCATACCTGGACAATGGGCATGGAAACACACCTCAATTTATACTCCAAAAGCTATAGTTGTTAGTTAAAAAAACGTATAGTATTAGTATTATAAAGCTTATAATTCAAGCTTTATTAAATTGAGTTGTATTGGGACATGGAAGTTGTTGGGTAAATTTGTCTAACACTCGTAACAACAAAATAATGTTCCCTTGGTGTTTTCGCCACCATTAAAAAACGCTCCGCTTTTGCGTTTGCAGGGGCCTTACATTATGGAGACAATATAAATGGGGCGGACGGAGCCTATAGTGTCGCGAGCGCATCTTTCCTTATCGTGCCCCTCCAGAGGGATCTAGGCTTCGCACCGACCGCACGCGCGTTCTTTCTATTTTTGTAGAAATACGTAATTAATTCTGGATAAAAAATATATAGTACCTATACTTAGTTTTCTTTTGGCAAATTATTTTTTTTTTTAATTATTCTCTTTCGTCCTCAAATACAAATATGTACAAAATTAAAACTATACTGTCTATAAATTTAAAATCTAAAAATTAATATAATTTATGTTTGTAGCTGTTCGTCCCTCGACCATTGCCATAAATCAATCATAGATAACATCGTATCCAAAACGTCATTATAAAGAACTATGTAAAATCAAAGGTTGTTTTAATTTTGAGGACATAAATAACATTTAAATTAAAAATTACAAATTACAAATAATTGTAAAATACTATAAAGTCTCTTTTTACAACCTCTACACTTCATCAAAGAGATTTTTTAATTTTCATCAGGAATTTTCTTAAGTATCTCAATTTACATACGTAAACAAAAATATGTTGTAGAGTTTTTTTTAATGAACTTTTAACTAGTTCAAATAAAACAACTTATGAGGTAAGGTCCCAATAGTTCTCTGCAAATCTGTATTCCAGTAGTAGAAGCCGTGGAAAAGAATAATTTTTAAGGTAAACAAAGTCATAAATCACATTTCTTACCTGTATTACTATTCTTACCTGGAATCGACGCTTTTGTTTTAGCATAAACGCATAGGCGGGGTGGGGTGCCTATCCAACATACCTTACACACAAAGACAACATAATGCGACATCTATTTGTCTCTGAGCACTGCTATCTAAAGCTTTAGCAAACAAATCAAACCATTTATGGAATTAGTTGCCAATATTTTTTTTTTAGTTTTGCTGGGTATTTCCTATTACTTTGTATATACCGTTTAAGGCTGAGGCCTCTTTTATTTGAACGCCGATTTCGCGCGACCCTAGCGCTCAATGTTACGCGGCCGAGTTGCGAACATTTCTTGGCGCAATATTTAAATCTGATTTTTCGCGCGAATTAACTTGGGTGTATCGTTACTATGATTTATGGGTTTATTGAATTGTGATTACGAAATAATATGATTTATCGATGTTATATAATTTTTTTACTGCCTAATAGGTTTTATTTTAGTACAAATTGTTTATTGTTGAGTACTTAAACATACTTTATTAGAAACATTAAAAAAATTGTTTAGAACTTTAACTATCTAACTAAATATCTTACCTACTTATTATTTACTAAATAAAAGGTAAAGTATGTTTATTTTAACTAATGAAGTCGGTTAAAAAAGATCGTCGGTCAGAGTTCAACACTGCAAAAATACAAAAAGTTGGTTATGACTTTTTGATTACATTAAAGGTAAAAATTAAAGTCGCATTTCAATATTATATTTTTTTTTGTATATTTTTAATTAATTACAACTGGTATAAGATAGAAAACAATTATTGCCACAAATAAAAAATTGTCGATTTTACTTGATTTTTAGGCTTTGAGAGTGATTTTAATATATTCAGCTTTTAGGTTTTTTTTTTATTTGTTAAAGGACTGAATTTCTCAACATATTTCATTTAAGTAAATACTCACACGTAAATATTTTATTAATTTAAAATTTTAACTACAATAAAATATAATAACAATATCCCCTAAATTACAAAAGATTTCAAAATCGTAATGACATGACGACTCCACTCGTCTACTCCAGTTTTACATTATAAACTGCAGTATGCCTCATAAAGGTGTGATAAATTCTTATCAGCGGGGGGATGGAAGATTCTGATTTCTGTAAAAAACAAATATGAATTAATGAGGGGTTTTCATTGTGCCATTAAAAAGCAAAAATAAGTCTCATAATACGCCCGTAGATTGCGTTGTCTAAAGTAAAAGACATAGGATAGTAATTCAAATCAGTTCAAATTAACTTAAAAAGTTTAAAACAAAAATAACTATCTGACTGACGCGTGACGAGTTTCAATTTTCTTTTTTTCTTTTAATGAAAGTAAAAAGATGGGTATGCTTATATACATGTCTATCAATACGACCGATAAAGCTCGAAGTAGTCGGATATTTAACTGCGGAAGAGTGTCTAATGGCATTAAGGAGATTTATCTCAGCTAGAGGGTTCCCAAAAATGATAGTATCGGATAGTGCACTTCAATTTAAGCTTACAGCAGAAGTAATCACAGGTCCATATTGCGTCACCAATGGAGTTAAATGGAAATTTATTCCAGAGCTTGCTCCGTGGTACGTAGGATTTTACGAGCGCTTAAATGGTATCGTAAAACATTTGTTGAAGAGAACGCTGGACAAACATCTTTAAAACTCTTCACAGTTGCGGACCATTATTAAAGAAATCGAGGCAGTTGTTAACACTAGGCCACTAACAACAGTGGGTCCAGACGTAGAGCATGTTTTGACACCGGCAGATTTTGTGGGTGCTGTAGGTCTTAGAGATGTAGTGATATCAGACGAAGAGTTAATAGAGCCCGCAACATTAACCAAGTCTAATTTGATAGAGAGTTGGAAAAGAGGTCAGCGTATTCTAAAGGAATTTATTGAGATGTTTAGAAACCAGTATTTATCAAGTTTGAGAGAACGTCGTACAGTACACAAGGAACCAAGTATAGTTGTCAATAGAATTCCAAAAGTTGGTGACATAGTACAGATAAAGAATAACTCTAACAGAACAGCATGGGAGGTAGGAAAGATTTGGGAAGTAGTAAAAGGGACTGAGGGGCATTTAATTTGGTCGGTTAGTTCTAAATTTAATGTTTTTTCTTGAATAACTTCGGATTGTTTAAGAATATCACACTGAAATTTAAAGTAAATCTTTATTACATAATACTCGAATTAGTGCCAGGTTACCAATGTCGTCGCTGCTTTGGTTTTTGTTAAAGCTTTATTTCTCGAAAAGTATTTGACCTAGCGTTATAAAAACTTCAGAATAACGTGAAGGACAAGGTAAGGAAGGGTTCATAGAGTTTTGAAGTCTCCAAGTATCGTCCTTAATTAGTGCTCAGGGTATTTCTCTTTTTGTTGTTTATTTTTTTTTCACGAAAACTAACAATTATTTTGAAACCGACATATTGTCACAAATTCAAGAAAGTGACTAGTAATGCTTATAAAAAAATCCAGTTCTCTAGCGTCAGCAGTTTCCGAAATATTTAATAAAATAGATTTCCGGCAAAACGTCAGTCCAGCAACAGATGGAATAACTCTGTTATCTGAAGAGGCACATTTACCCGATTCAGCGCACATTTAGGCACATTTATAAGCTACATTCCTGCCAAGTTGCAAAGACCTAGGCCCAGCGGTTCAAAAAAGTGTTTCCAGGATGACGTCATCCCAGCAGAATTCGTTTTTAGCCTATAACTCCAGAACCTCTGGATGCACAAATTCGACACTTCACGCACTAATCCTTCGTTCGATGCACTGAATATTGACATTTTCGAAATTTCGATGCCGTGACTTTTTCGGCCCCACTGACGCACACCAAAAGGTTTAACCTCAAAATAATAGTTTAACCTATTTCAAACTAAACAAAAAAGGTTTAAACCTCGATTAACTTTTAAACAAAATATAGGTACCAAAAGATACATAGCGTATTATTATAGTTAGAGAACTAACAACTTTATTAACATAACATTATTTGCGAAACAAATTTACAATGAAATTCCTTACACAAAGGTTTTGTTAACACATCAGCTATCATCTCAGTCGTGTTCAGATATTTTATATCTATGGAACCATTACAAACATGTTCTCTAACGAAATGGTGCCTAATATCTATGTTTTTGGTTCTGGCATGGAGAATGGAATTCTTACACAATTTTTGCGCGGACTGATTATCATTAAAAATTGTGACTTTAAGATTAACACCTAAAATCTCATGTAAGAATGTACGAAGAAAAAGAGCCTCTTTACATGTTTCTGAGAGACACATGTATTCAGCCTCTGTGCTGGAGAGAGCCACAGTGCGTTGTTTACGGCTTTCCCATGACACAACAGAACTGCCTACTTTAAATACATACCCAGTATAGGAGCGGCGATCGGACTCATTTCTTCCGCAGTCAGCATCCGCAAATGCAGTTAACTGTAACTCAGCCTTTTGAAATGACAAACAATAGTTCTTAGTTCCCTTGAGATAACGAAGAACTCTCTTTGCTGCCTTCCAATGACTTTCATCAAAGCACTCATTAAATTGACTCAAATAACTCACTGCATGAGCAATGTCTGGACGAGTACCAACTGCTACGTACATCAGTGATCCAATCAAGCCTCTGAAATCATATTTAGTGCTATTAGGAACATTCTCTGTTTTCACTAACTTTATTCCAGTTTCCATGGGAGTTGCTGCAGGATTACAATCATCCATCTTATACTTTTGCAATAAGTTTTCTATGAAAAGTGACTGATCAACGGTGATTTTGTCTGATTCCTGACAGATTCTCATGCCAAGTGGAAGGCGAGCTGGCCCTAAATCTGTGATTTCAAACTCTCTCTTCAGTTTGTCCTTTATCTCTGTACTATCTGAAGAACTCGGAGTTAAAAATTGAATTAAATCGTCAACATACAATGCAATAATTGTTAGCGCATCATTACTTTTTCTGTAGAAGACACACGGTTCTAATTTGGACTTTATAAACTTCAATTTTTCACATAATACTTGATTGATTTTCTCATACCAAGCTTTTGAAGCTTGCTTCAAGCCATATATGGCCTTGTTTAATTTATAAACTTTGTGTTCATTACCTTTTTGAACAAAGTTTCCAGGCTGCTCCATATAGACAGTCTCCTGCAGGTCGCCATTTAAAAATGCTGTCTTCACGTCCAGATGTTCAATGGTCATGTCGTACTTCGCAGCAATCGCCATCAGGGTACGTATTGTCGAATATTTGACTACAGATGAAAATGTTTCATTATAATCAATGCCTTCACGTTGAGTATACCCTTTGGCAACAAGCCTCGCTTTGTATTTCAAAAGTTCACCATCTGCGCCAAATTTCCTTTTAAAAACCCACTTGCATTTTATTGGTTTATGCTCTTTAATACGATCAACAAGTGTCCAACATTCATTTTTTATAAAAGAATCATATTCTTCCTCCATAGCCTTTTTCCAGTATTCAGCCTCCGAACTCCTCAAAGCCTCCTCTAATGTCTGAGGGTCATCTCCGCTACTGCACGCCATCTTCGCTGCTTGCGCCAATAGGTAGTCACTTGAGCAGTCCGTGACCGTTTCTGAGTCACTGATCTCCTCTTCTACCAGTGACTCATCTGGAACATAAGGAGGATCGGCAGGATCACTAGGAACTGAGCTTTCCTCACTTTCAGAATCATCAACAGTGATTGTACTATATCTTTGTTCATCCTGAGTTAAATTAGTGTCATCAGATACAGGTTCACTACTGTTCACTTCACAGTATGATTCTGCGAGTGGTGTTTGGTCATATGTACTACCCAACTCATAATTTCTATTATCATCATGTGACTCATTACTATCATTGATGAACTTGTTTTCTAAGAACGTGACATCTCGAGCCTTTATGCATGTCTTTGGACACTCAGGATCTATTACCCGATAGCCCTTAGTATTTTCACAATACCCCACAAATATGTATCTCATTGCTTTTGGTTCCAACTTATTACGAACTTGCGTATGAGCATAAGCAATGCATCCAAAAATACGAAGATGTAACACAGATACCTTTTTATTAGTCCATTTC
This sequence comes from Euspilapteryx auroguttella, assembly GCA_951802225.1. NCBI lineage: Eukaryota > Metazoa > Arthropoda > Insecta > Lepidoptera > Gracillariidae > Euspilapteryx > Euspilapteryx auroguttella. Next base: position 5,412,480 of record OX637645.1, read on the forward strand.
TCCTCAGGTACCAATTCTTTGACAGCAACAGTCGGGGAACGATTTTTCAAGTAGACTGCTGTATTCACTGCCTCAGCCCAGTATTTATTATCCAAGCCTGATTCCTGAAACATACAGCGCGCCTTGTCCATTATGCTTCTGTTGGCTCGCTCAGCCACTCCGTTTTGCTGTGGTGAATATGGTACTGTACTGTGATGCTCAATGCCATTGACTCGTAAATATTCCTGAAATTTATAATTAAAATATTCACCACCGTTGTCGCTTCTGATAGCTTTTAATTTTTCTTAGTCTGATTCTGAACTAAAGCTTTCCACTCCAAAAATTTGCCATAAACTTCATCTTTTGTTTTTAGAAAATACACAAATGTTTTTTTTTTAGTATAATCATCAATGAATGTTAGAAAATATTTGGAACCACTGAGCGACTTACAAGGCATTGGCCCACACACATCTGTGTGCACTCATCCTAAAACATCACTAGCTCGACTATAGGATTTCTTGGGAAAAGATATCCGAGTTTGTTTTCCCTCAATACATGGAACACACTGTTCATAACTATCCTCACAATAGGAAATGTCTTTGACCATACCTGATTTTAATAACTTCATGCTTCTGTGATTGAGATGTCCTAACCTGGAATGCCAAACCTTTTGTGAGGTCGTCGACCCCTGGGTCACAGCTGCAGATGTTGCAGCTGAAATGCCAGGCTGCTCTTCACAATGTGCAGCCTCCCTGCAACTCATACCCAGCACAGTCGCTGTTGACACACAAGCATTATTTATGTTAGAGGTATCCATTTCCTTCACATAGTTACACACTAGAGTTTTATCTACATCTAAAATATAAACTCCATCAGAGAGACTAGCCGTTGCTACTACAGTTTTATTGTCCAATATACTACAAGTGCCAGAACCAAACACAGTCGCAAGTTCAAACATTTTTAACCCAGAGTAAGCGCCATCTATTCTCGCTCGTTGCTTTGTCCGTCTTGCAACTTGCCGAAAATAGCCTGAACTTTCTAGATGTCGCTACTATATATGCAGTTTTCGGGCCAGTTCAAATAGCCCGATAGAGCGAGACAAAAACAATGTATGGCGCGAGGCCTCTGTACTGGTTAAGTATTATATTATCTGTGGCGGGGAGTACCAATTTGTGCCGTTTGGGTTCGATCAGTCAGGTGACCAGGGACTCGGCTGGCTGGCTCATATTATGTTCCGATCAGTGGCGGCGATCTGGGTTCTTAGTCTCATCGCGCAAAACGTAACTATCGAATAAAGGTAGAGTAGAAACAGTACGTTAATTGCAAGAAAATACACATTTGGTAGTCTCGTAATCAATTTTGCTATAACTATAGCAGTAGTATCGCAACAGATTGGAATTGACCAAAAAGGGTAGTCTGCTCCATAATAAGATATTGTTATGATTACGTTCGACTGACATTATATTTGTCAATAATGATTGATATTAAGTGACAGTTGCACTACGCCCGTTCCAATTTCGTCTAATAAAACAGGATTCACTATTTAGGTAAAAAAAAAACAGATTTTTCTATAGCTTGCTATTCATAGTCTACTGCTATACTATAATGATCGATCAAAGTTACGAGACTCGCAATTTTTGACACAATCGTAATAGAGTAATAGTAGAATAATAATAGAATAGAAGTATAATCGTAAGTGTAAGAGACTAGAGTCCCTGAACGTTATATTTTATTTATAGGCTCTTTTATTTTTTATAGTTTTTCTTTCCTTTTTTTTTTTTGTAAGTATGTATAATGTAATATACTTACTTAAGTAAATGTAAATATCAATGGAAAGCTGTAAATAAATTAATTTTGTAACTAAAATAAAATTTACAGAATTAATTACAGGATGGGACTTCAATTCAACAATTATCCGCAGGCGTATCAATACCACAATATCTCACCTCTTGCCGATAGACGTTCAATTTTCGACATTATTAATTTATACAAAATCTTAAATGGATTATGAAACACACCTCAACTTTTGTCTAAAATAAACTTATATACTCCGCCCCGCAGACTTCGACAAAATAACCTTATCGACGTACCTATATGCAGAAAAAAATACTCCAAAAATTCCTTCATCCCCCGCAGCCTTGACAAATATAACAAAGCCCTGACACATATTGACTTATTTAATAACACGTTAGTAACTTTAAGAGGAGTTTAGCAAAATTAAAAAAAAAATATATTGTACGGATCTGAGACCAAAAGCTCTCCGCAACTGACTCATTTTTCGTTTCGCTCGCGCCGAGTCGCAGACACAGCTCGAACAGAAAAAGAGTGGAGTCGACGAATGAGGATCAATATAAATATGTAGATAGTTATGGAAAATTCAAAATAATTATTAACCACGCCAATTATAATTATTATTCATGACAAAACTTTTTTTTATTTTAATTATTATTTAATTGATTATTATTAATTATAATTAATTATTATATTTTTAATTATTAAAATCAGACTATTTATTACTGAATCAGAATATTTTATTTTTTAGCACATGTAAGATTAATGCTAATAATATTGTAATTACATACGATGATCATAAGAATTTAAGTTAGTTAGTGCACACCGCTAAAAGTTGCAATTTTTACTCGGATGGGTGTGACGTCATCTCGTCTGAACTAAAATCGAACGAACGCAAATTTTCTGCGAAGGCGACTCTTTTTATTATATTTAATTTTAAAAGTTCATTGTTTAACATGTATAATTTGAGTTCTAAATTTGAACGTAATTAAAGTTTAGTTATAGACAAAGTCAAGTATAAATTAAGATGCACACAATGATACAGGTTTCTTTATATAGGCCACTAACTTGTCGTTTCTGAACATGTTGTAGGGAAGTAATCATATGGATGTAGATTAAATTAAATTCCTTCTGATACCAAGCCGGCCTGTAAAGAGAGATGCAGTTTTATAAGATAAGTAAATATAGGTATAAAGAAGTGGCTTAGGTTATTTTTATTTTACAAATGGTTTCATACATATAGAGAGGTGTTTGTTTCACAAACTATACGTTTAGTTTGACTTCAGCATAAAACGTTCCGAGTGGACGTCTGAAGGCCTGGCACAACTTTAGCGTTCAATACATCTCATTCGCTAATGACGTCGACTCATTTACATCAGCTTTAGTCGACAAACCGTGTTGGCGTTTAGCGCAGCGTATTAGGAGTGCAGAGGAGGGGTGGCATATCTACGTATAATTACCTAGAACTTTAGGTCTTTATGCAAAGTTACGAACTTCATACGAATCTACACATCTATCAAATTAAAGAAATAAAAAAAAATACAAATCCTTAGTCGGAAAGGGCAAATTTCCTTTTAAATATAAAGAATATTAGTAGTAATAGTAAATTTATAAAACAATACAAAAAAAAGACTGCACTGAAAGTTTAAGTTATTAGTTTAATTTAATTGCATTCCGATTTTAATTGCATCCAAACCGGCATCGCAGTCGTTGGCGAGGCCATCTTGATTCCAATCTCGAGAACTGGCCAAAGGTGACACAATAGAAATAATTGGAGAAATAGGGTAGGTTTCCAGCAGTTAAAACTTTAGATGCTACATAAAAAAAAACCATTCTTATAACCTCAATTTCTGCTTTTTAATATATTTATATCAGAAAAGTATGACATTCATTTGTTAGTATGAACGCAGTATTATAAGTAAATCTTTACTAATACATGGTAATAATAATAATAAATATGTAATAACACATCACACTCAGAGCCCCTAACTAGGAAGAACCTGTATCTTGGATGCCCGAAACACACACAGAGATGAACATCACACCTAGACCCGAAACAAAATCGATATTCATCATATCACAATATTCGCCCCGCCCGGGAATCGAACCCAGGTGCACACGCTTCTCAGTACACACCCCTGCCAACTGAGCCACGGAGCATTTAAACAACAGTAATAGTACTAAAAATTATCTTGCTTAATACTTTCCTTTAGAGCGTTATTACTTGTAGTCAGGATTTAGTTTCCAACTTAATTTTTGTTTTGACTACTTTGTGGTTAAAATAATTAAGTATTTTGGAAAGCGCTTAATTAAATTTTTATTTCACTTAATAAGAATTTTTGACATAATGACATCTGTAAGTTGAGGCAAAGGCGACTCCACAGATTCCGTTCCGCTGCTGTTTTGTTTATATTTTATATAGGGTAAACTACACGATCATTGTCAACCTTCAAGATTGTCATGGTTTTATTTAGATGCTGAAAATAATGATTTTTGTCATTTTACAGCATTAACTACAAAAATCATGTCATTATAATACATTATTTTATTAAACTATTAACGCAATTTTAAACTAATGACTGATTAAAGCGGAGGGTGCCAATATTTGGTTTATGGTTTGAAAGTTTCTATTAAAATATCAATATTAAATGGTTATACGCACAAAACAACAATACCATATTTTGACGATTTAGCATTTTTATTTTGCAGTTATAAATTTAGCCAAGAGAAATTTGTAAAAGTGACAATCATGGGGCAGTTTACCCTAGGTCGAATATTTATCAAAGACCACGTGACCTGTAGGAGAACCGGCGTACACGTCCTCCCTCTACGAGCTGCACGCAGCATCTGAAGTATTGTATAACAGTGACAGAAGTTCAATGATTGCATACGAATGCAAATCGGATTCTTGATTCTGCGCCACCACCTGGTTTTTAGTGAAAAGCAATTAATATTTAATATCTTTTTAATTATAACTTTTAAATCAAATTCAAATTACCAGAATTTAATTTACTTTATTATCATTATTCCTATGTAGTTTCAGCAAAAACTAATTAGTAATTTCGAAGAACTAGCTATTCCCGTTTTTTGGAATGGTTATCTTTGACGAAATAATGTATCGAGGTTTTTGTATCCTCGTTGTGTTTCTAAATTATAAAAAACTTTGTTATATCCTCAAGAAGGTTATACTAAAGTTTCAGATCTCTACCGTCTGTAGTTTATGAGAATTACTTGATTTAGAAACGCCTTCCCAGCGCGTATAGCGTCTTAAAACGCAAGCTTAGAACTTAAAAATAAATAACAAATAAGTATATAGAAATTAAAATAACAAACAATTATGTATTTACCAAACAAAAAAAAAATATTATGCTGATACCTAACGTAATATTGTTTAAATATTTGGAACTGTAGGTCTTTTTAGAACTAAGCTATGACCGTTTGTTTTCCAAAAAAAAAAATGTTCAATATATATATTGATTTTAAAAACAGAAAAAAAACGTATTAAAATAATAATTTCTTGCATCAAAGCACTAATTGGTTTGTCTGACGTGCAGATAAACCAAGACAGTAAGGCTTTTTAGATGCCAGATGATTTTTTTAGATGATGCTAGATTAATATCTTTCCTCGAATTTTTCTATTATTTCTCACCTTTTAAACCTTCCCTGGACTACGACAAACCGTAGGGCTTGGACACCGGTTTTCGGTAGTACCGAAAAACCGGAATACCGGACAAATATAACCGTATTCTAAAACCGGTTTTCGATGGACAAAATACCGTTTTTACGGTATTATTCCTTCCTTTTTTATTTTATAATTTTCTTGCTTAGATTTGCACTAAGAGTCTAAATGTGTTTTCGTTCCTTTTAATATACTTAAACACATTTATAAAATGTATTAAACCTGTGTTTGAGTGACTTTGATCTTTCTGATAAGGTCCATAGTTAGCGATCATGTCTTAGTCCAGTAAAGTTATCTCTGGCAACAGACATATTGGCTTGTTGACTTTTGTCGTCCACTTAGACGAGAAGATGTAGTGAAGCTTCCCGAACGCTGGCAATCCGATTTTGATTCGACGATCGACCTCTTTCTTGAAGATTGACCGACCTGATCTAGTTGGACAGTTTGTCCCAGGTATATGTATTCGTCAAAACTCCGAGCGCATAGTTTCCGATCTTGACTGGAGTTGGTTTGGCATAGGTTAAACATGATTTTCATTTTGGTCCATGTTCATTCTATTCATCGAGCATTGCATTGAAAATCTTCGCAGTCTGTGCCATAACTACTACAATGTTGAGTGATGTACTCGCCGTTTATGCCTAGGCCTAGTTTTTTTCAGTTCAGAGACTTGAAGACATCCTTAGTATACAGTTTTGGGGATATAACATCCCTATATAAATCCCTGCTACCAGTCGAATAGCCATCGAGTTCTGATCTACTAAACTGACTTAGAGTCGAACAGACATAGTGGTGTTTTTAAATAAACACTTTAACACCGATTCATCGGTAGTCCACTTGGCATCGCTGGAGAGATTGCAGTACTGCCCAGGTCAACTCAATCGAAACAAAGGTTTTATCATAGTCCACAAATAATCGGCAAAGGGGCAGGGTATACTCTGGTAATTAGAAGACTAAAGAGCAAAAGCCTTCGTAGCCTTACCTTTAGCATGATGATGAGATCCGCAGAAGAACTATAGACACCGACATACCCCAAAGAATTAACAAACCTTATTGGCAATAGGCAAGGCACATAGTTCGAAGACCAGATAGTCTCTGAGGCTGAAAAGTTATCGATTGGCGACTGCGCACCGTAAGAGGCAGAGTAGGTAGATCTCTAACAGGGTGGTCATACGACCTGGTAAAATATGCGTGCGGGAGTACTAAACCATTTCAAACCAAAGTTTTATTAAAAAAAAATTTTATAGATTTGAGTTGAACAAAGTTATTTTTGATGTTAGTTAATTAATGCATGACTGCATGTTAATTATTTTTATAAAAGGTTAAATCTATAACAAAGATAACCTACTTTTTGTCGTTGAGTGTTTTATTTTGAACCTATCTTCAAAAACAATTTTTTTTCAAACAAAAAGAATAATACCGAAAAATTACCGAAATCCCGGTTTCCCGGTTTTAAAAATTTCACTACCGAAAAAAAACTGGTTTTCAAAAACGCATCGGTAGTCCAAGCCCTAGACAAACCTTAGCAGCTTCATCCCCCCCCTCAGTATGATGTTTATATTTTTTTTTTACAAAAGTCGACCCCGTCCACGTTTAAATTGACAGTTAAAGATCTAAGGCTCACAAGCTTCATTAATGTCTTGATCAAAGACTTAGTAGTTAGGCTACCTAAGTTACTAACAAAATAACCATGTATTGCCTTATTTTTTTTTTAAAGTGGGAGAATAAAAAAAAAATATTTTTTTTTTTAGTTTTTACGGATTTTCAAAGTTATCACAAAAAAATGCGGATACATTTTTTTGTGTTTTATTGTTAGCTTTTGAGTTGTTCTCCAAAATAGTACTAAATTTATTTCTCTACGTCAATTACTTTGGAAATTATCAACTACTAAAAAGTCCATTCACTTTTACCTTTTAATTTAAGATTTCAATTAAACCTACTTTTATTAAAAAATAAAGTGAATATTTAATTATTTTGTTAGTTATTTAGGTAGCCTACCTATAAATCCTTCAATCAAGACCTAAATTAGGAGGCCTCTACGCGAACAGTGGTGCCACTCTAGAAAAACTAAAATTTCTAGTTACATTTTTTCAAAAAGAAAAAGTGCTCCCTACTGCATAAAATCTTGGTCCCTAGAATTTTTTAAGTCTTTTAAATAATATCTAGTTTTAGACTGTTAATGAATTACCAGGACGCAGTGGGAGCGTGCTGGGCCCATAACCTGATGGGTTATGAGCAAAAACCAGGATTTAAAGATAGTAAGTTAGTTTATTAAAATGACTGTTTTCTACAAGTTTGTTATTCAAGTGTCAGTTGTGTTGTCAGCATTTGACGACTAGGTTTACATATTCCATATTCAACAGTTTTTTGCTACAAGTGGCCAGTTTTAGCAATTAGGAAGAAACAATAATACATGTAACAGTATAAACCTAAAGTGGCCACTTTTAGCAACAAATAGTAATACATAAACAGTCTATACCTAGATATTATTTTAAATACTAAAAAAATATTAGGGACCAAGATCTAATGCACTGAGGGAGCACTTTTTTTTTTGAAGAAAGCCGTGTGGCGCCACTGTTCGCGTAAAAAGACTCTTAAGGTCTTAGGTCTATCGAAGGCTAAGCAAGTAGGCTACCTAAATAACTAACAAAATAATTAAATATTGACTTTATTTTTTAATAACACCCCCCCCATTAGTATGATGTTTTTAATTTTTTTTTGGCCCGCTGTTCACCATTTTTTTTTTGTAACGGGGGGAAATGCCTAACGCATTTCCCGACGCTCGGGGGAGCGTCGGGGGTATGTGGGGCTCGCACCCACTAAAACCCCCCGGCGGCCGTCTTGGCGCTTTCGGGAAGGACCCCGGGAACCACGCATTACTGGCGTCCGAGGTTCTTCCCACGCTCAACTGATATCAGCTTCGTGCTTAGGGAGGGCATGTTGTTCCCTCCCCGGCTCGCCTTTGTAGCTGCGGCGGCACAGTGCCACAAGCTGTGCCGCCGCCCATCTTGGGGCCGTTTGATGAGTGTGTCGGGCCTCCGCCTTCACACCCACGGCCCCAAAGACCCCTTTTAGTCGCCTCTTACGACAGGCAGGGTATACCGTAGACCTATTCTTACGCCCGGACCTACAGGGCTTCAATCTGGCGCGTCGACAGTTTTTTAAACAATCGGCGCGCCTCCCGGCCCCCACGGCCCCAGGGTTTCGACCCAAACGGCACAAATTCGTGCTCCTCACTAGAGTGGTGTATTTACGCCCTTTGAGGTCTTCAGCGGCTGCGGCTGCCGCGCCCGCGCCAGTTGCCGTGTGTTTGACGTGGACGGCCGCCAGTGTGTCGACACAAGTGGCGACCTACACTAGAGGCCTGCCGCGCTTCCACAGAATGACAGTCATACCGTCGGGCCGCTTGCCGTCGTCACGCACCAACCCATTGGGTTCCAATACGGCTGGAACGTGGACAATGGCTAGGGCCCGGCGGATTACGTCGTTCAGGCTGGCGTGGCGCGGCAGTCGCCCCGCACTGCGCGCGCAGTCGCCCCGCACTGCACGCGCAGGAAAGTCCGTGTTGGCCTAATCGATCGACCATGCCACCGTAGTGGCAGCGATGTGGAGCGCAAATTGGTACCCCTAGCCGCAGGCACACCGACAGTGATAGGGTAATCCTGTCTAGCAGGGTTCCTATCGCTGCCGATGGAACAGCTATTATTTATTATTATTGATTATTTAGATGTTAGAACAGAAATATTGAATTCATGTTCAATATGTTAATTTTGCTGCAATGAGGAAGCCATGCATTGACAACCCTTGTTTCTATTTTTGTTACAGTCAGTAACAGACATGTTCCATGCAATGCTGTCAGAAATCGAGCGCTCAGATGGCCACATACAGGAGAAAAATGGATGTATAATTTCTTAATTATAGCTAGTTATCTTTTCATAGCATTAAGTGCTTACGGCTTTCCTAAACTCAGCCAGCATGTATAAATATTGTTTTGTTATTAAGGGCTTACACGGTGCGAAACTAGCGCCACTCCCGAACAAAAAATTATTTCTTCTAAACTATGCCTGAAATAAAAAATATGCGTCTTTGCCTCCCTAGATAATCTTTCTTAGAATTTTAAAGCCCTGTTGTGTATTTTTCAATTTCCAAATCTAAGAAAAAAAAAACCGTTTGCTGCCTAAAGTGGCCACTTAAGTTTCGTAAAAGAATATTTCTAAGATTTTTATCCTAAAAGATACACAACAGAGCCTTTTAATTCTAAGCAAGATTATCTCGGGAGATAAAGACGCATATTTTTGATTTCGGCCATGGTTTAGAAGATATTAATTATTTATCGATGTGGCGCTAGTATCGCACAGTTTCGCGGTTCCGCCCCTTAATGCATAAATTTTAAAAATTAATTAATTTTGAAAAGGTACGCACTTCAAATAACATGTAAGAATATAAGCTAAATAAAAATGTTAGAAGTCTAAATTGTAAGTTATCTATTATATTGAAAATTGATTTGCAAGCATCAATGCTTATCAACAGTTGAATAAAAACTTATAATTGTAGCAATTAATATTTGAATTTTTTGAATACTTAATTTTTTTGTTAGTGGCATATTATTTATTATGTTAGAAAAGTAGGATAATCTCTGTTACTACATACTAACAATACCTATATTTCTAATTTTGATATGTACAATAGCTAAACTTTAAGCATTTTTGGATATACAGCATTACTGGTAAGTAGACCAAACCATTTCAGGACGTGACAGTAGGGGTCATTACTTCATTACTAATTTTAGCCCTCAGGTACCCTGGTCAGAACCCAACCGTTTCCGAGTTATTGAACTTTTTAGTTTTTTTTCATAAATCGTCTACTTACCAGTAAACATGTAGGTATAATCCATTTTATTATATTTTTGGAAGTTTTTTTTATAATTTAACCTATGCGTGTATACCTATGTGTCGAAAGAGCATGAAAAGTTCTGATAGGCTCGTAACCTTCCCCATAAAGGAGCCTCCTTTAAACTTATTTTTATCACCGAAATAATAGTAGTTTATTCAACATGGATGTAAAGTAAAGTGATGTACAGGTCTCTCACCATGTAATTTTGTGTTTGACCTTGAATGCGCAGAAATCAAAAATCAGGTGTCATAGGAAATTACAGGGGCGTGGGGCGGGTTGTGCATGACTTGAAACTTGAACAAGCGAGGATTTAAACCACACCCGAGGCAGAATAACTTTACCCACAAGTTGTATATATACTGCTTTTTATTCCATCCGCCGAGAAAATTTACATATAATAAAAACTTTTTATCAAAAAATTAAACCGCCGAAAAAACTGTAAAGCAATAAATAATAGGGAAACATTTTCTATTAGGAGTTAATTTACTCACTTCTTAAAGTAATTTTGGTTTACCAAGACATTTTAAGTCGGCGCCACACCACACAAGCAAATTCCTTATATACCTAAAGCGCGATGCGCGGCGGCACACGTTTTTCGGTTATTTCTTTGAATTTCAGGTAATTTAGTGATCTTTATTCGTTGATACTGTGGCACCGACTCAAAATTTCTTAGTAAACCAAAATTACTTTAAGAAGTGAGTAAATTAAGTCCTAATAGAAAATGTTTTCCTATTATTTAATGCTTTTCAGTTTTTTCGGCGGTTTAATTTTTTGATAAAAAGTTTTTATTTTTAACTTTTCAGTTTTTTTTGGGCTATTTTTTTTTGACCCCAGCTAATCACCCTTCACAGGTTGGTCGCACCCCACAAGGTGGCCACACAACCTGGTGAAGGTTAAGGGACTAAAAGGATGAGGTTCGATCACGACCGGTCGGTGAGGCGATTTTTGAGGGAGGCCAATGTCCAGCAGTGGACGTGTATCGGCTGAGATTTTGATTATTAACATTCATATAAAAAATACTCATAATTATACCTAGCAGTTTTCATGTAAATCACAAAACGGCAATACAATCTGTGAGTGAACATTAAAGTCGGGGTGACTTTATTGTTCACTTTGACTTTATTTTTCCACCCTTAGGGTTGGAATTTTATTTCCAAATTTTTATGGGACCAACTTCAAGGTATACCCTGTCGATTAAAAAAGGAATTATCAAAATCGCTCCACACAGTAAAAAGTTATGCGTGATCATACATAATATATATATATATATATATGTTTGCTTACACCGCACTATTACCTCCAATCTCGAAAAAAATAAAGTTAAGTGAGTACATATTTTAAATTTTGCGAATAAGTGTAATTAATATGTACTTACCTATCTCATTAAAAATGTAGGTATTGTTTTTTCGAGATTGGCGCTGGAGTCGCGGTAAAATCGCTCTTAACCTCTTTGATACATTAGTGCGATATCTTCTGCTGATCGGTTCTTTTATTGTCATTTGTACGGATTATGAAATTTCAATCTTAATATGTAAAAAATATATGTTATGATCAGCAGCCATTATATTTACTCTTTTTTTTCATAACGGCTTATCAGAAACACCCAGGATAATAGGCGGTTCAACTTTTACTTTTGATAGCCCGATTTGGTTATCTACGCGATACTTTAGGTACTACATAATTTTACGCCCACGGCTGCTCTGCTCAAAACATGGCTTGTACATACATCGGAAAATAAGAAGATTCGCAAGTTTATAAATTTCCTAGGAAATTTATAAACTTTCGTAGGATTCTAAACGAGTAATAAATGGAATTATTTTACGCTCACTTTTTAAATAACCAAAATTCGTGCGCTGCCGCGCATCAATCTTTACGTAATTATGGGAATTGCTTGTGTGGTGCGCCGACTTCAAATTACTTGGTATACCCTACATTACTTCAAGAACTTTATTATTTTTGAACTTTTCGATTATTATTTTATGCTTTTCAGTTTTGTTTTTCGGCGGTTTAATTTTTTTATAAAAAGTTTTATTCTAATGCTGTAGATTTGCCATAATTCGAAGTAGAATGACTCTAGCAGCAACTAGCAAAAACTGTTGTGTGAACTTTAGTTTGCTTTGCTTTTCTTTTACCATCTATCCACCATCCATCTATCTATAAAAACAATTGTTAGGTACTTACTACTGTAAATTTTTATTTAGTTTGCATTAATATCATAATTTAGATGTTATCTTGTTTCTGTCCTAATAGGTGTAACAGGTCTGTCTCTGTTACCAACAATAACGGAATGTGTCAATAGTAAAAAATAATGTTGGGTTAGACTGTATACTCTTATTCATAAAAAGTTAAAGAGCATTTTAGTTTTTTGACGTATGTCAATTTAGACTGGATGTCACGTATTTACCATACAACAAACCAGAGAAGTAGACCTTCAGTAACGCTACTTAAAATCTACTGTATCTTTATGAATAAGACGGTAATGGTCTGCTAAGTGTTGGTGTTGATGGCTTTGTTAATGGTAATGAAATGAATAATATGTTTGTAGAGAATGAGCAGCTCTTTGCTTCTCATTCTCTTCTCTCTCTCTCTGTGTATAGGAACTATATCTTTGTAAATATAGATGTATTTAAATAACGGAAATTATCTATGTACCTTTTCTAGTTATAATAAAATGTTTATATTTTAAGTAATTAAGATTTTTTTATTAACGGGCCACACGGTGCGATACCAGCGCCACTTCCGATAAATAATTGAAGGGAGCAGTTAAGTCCACTTAGAGACTTTTTGTTCCGATATTACCAGCGTGTAGAGGAGGTTCTCATTATCTATGGAAAGTTTTGAGATATTTTCTATAAAGTTCCTGAGTCCCGAAAGAAAAGGAAATAAATAAATAAAATAAGTTTTAGATAAGTAAGTATACTAAAAGTGTCTAAGTTGGCAAAAAGTCTATAATCCAATTTTTGTTAGTAAAAATCCCTAAGTTTAGACATTTTTTAATGTTGGCCATATTTCAATGAATTAAAATCCTTTTAATTTAACCGCCAAGCACTTGATATAAAGTAGGTAGTCACACGCCAAGCACTTCTCTGGAAGTAGCTTGGATTTACATTTTATGACCCAACTATATTAGTGGGTTTGTTAAGTCCAATAAATGTATGGGAACCAATATTTTCTGCATTAAAGCATGAAACTTGGCACACTTGTTGCTTAGGTGGCCCAGACTGAGAATCGCCCAGGAGGGAGCGGGAGACCCCCCTCTGGGGGGCGGGGGGAGGGGGTGAAGTTTTCTTCTGCCGCGCGCGCTATTGATCCCTATTGCTGCTATTTTATATCTACTAGGGCAAGTGTGGTGTCATTTTCGGATAATTTAAGGATGAGGAATCCATTTCTGGAACAATTTTTTTTACATTTCCATAGAAAAAAAACGAAATTTACCATAAAATAGATAATTGTAGACGCAAAAAAAAATCTTCTGATGACGATATTTTTTGAATGAGTATAGAATATTAACAAAATAAAAATATTTGAAAAGCTGCATTCATGCAGTTTTTGAAAATATAGGGTTCACTATACTTTTTGTTTATATTTATGTGTTAAAAAAAATAGTAAACACACCGCGGAAGAGGTTGTAAAAATATTTAATGCCTAAATTCGGTTTAAAAATTACTTGGTTACTTCAAATTACTACCTAATACTGAACAGGTTCATTCAGCCTGTGTTAGCTAACAACTTTTTGTACTAAAAACATAGGTTGTATAAAAAAACACATTTCTCATACATTATCTACCCAATAGCTGACAGATATGGATGAAACAAAGGAAATTTTTGTGCTTTTGCCACTGGGAAGAGTTGTTATTTACGATATCGCAAGACAGCTTGAAGAAGCGAGAGCATCCGAAGTGGACCTGCATAAGTCCCGAGGGTGCACTTAAAAACGAGATAGACTTCATCCATCATGTCGACATATAACCTTATATTGAAAGATGTCTGTGATCAACGCGGGGCTAGAACCGGAAGCAATCACTGTTGGTACAGGACACATTGATATAAATGTTAAGCTCAAAAGGTCGCGATTGGTAAAGTCAACACTTAGACCGGCAAAACCGGCAGACCAAAACCCAAACTCGGAACACTTTCAATTAGAACTTCAAAACCGTTATATTGCCTAGGGCGCAGCTTGGATGATGTAAATGATGGGTTCTTGAGAAGTTGTCAATGCGGTTGGAGGTAATTACTTACAACTAAGTAAGCACATTTGATAAAAATGAAAAATCTGAAGCACAAATAATCGAAAAATGCATGAATTTATCTTTAATGTAAATAAAAAAAAAACATTGTTAAAAGCAAGTTGGAAATAAAGGTTGGAAATAAATATTCTATTCTATGGAGAAGAGGCGTGATACGTCTCAGCAGACAACGGCACCGGATGCCTTTGCCTGCAGGCAGCTGAAGAGGCAGGTCGTTATAACAATTACAAGAGACATCAAGCGATTTTATACAAAATTTATTAAGGTAAAGAGCCATAGACCGAAACAAAGCCTCCAAAGTTTTTGCTTGAGATCTATCTATTCGGCAAAGCCAGGCGAGGCTAAAGACCGAGAATGGTTGGTAGAGTACTATATCCAAACCTGAGATTGTGGAGGAATTTGAGAAGTTCTATGGACAGAAGTTATATTATACACGTCGACACGACAACCCATCACTGACATAACCCACCTCCTACAAACTTCATGTTATGGGTACCTAAATGCGCGGGAGCATTGCGCCTGGTACTAGCAATGCAACATTCGGCTACCACAGCGAATCGGCTCACTTACAGGCCTTCGCATGTCCTTAGGCCACTCTGGTCGTTCTGACCTATGGCAACAAGCAACATCTAGCTGGTTCTGCGCGTGTCCAGTCTCTCTAAGAAGGCCTCAAGCTGTTAACTCTCGGTACTCCTCTGTAGTTCTGCCAGACCAGTGCCGGCGCATTACTAAATTCGTCGTTTTAATAATTGCTGATTGACAGCAACATTTAATCAAAAAGAGATGGACGATCATCTATCGCGGCTACTGATCTCATATCGAAGCGGCTATTGGAGCGATCGTATTCTTCTTTCAAAGATAATGCACTTTATGATCAAAACTCGAAAACCCAAAATTTTGAGATAATTCGTTTTATTATTAAGGGTGCGATAAGGAAGCTAGTTAGATCCTCTCATCCATTATTCAAGAGCTGATCATCTTCAAACGGCAGAGCAGGTCATGGTTACCTTAACATATACTTTCAATATCATAGATATAACATGGTAGGTACCAAATTTCATCTCGATTGGACCTAAGGAAGCTAGTTAGATCCTCTCATCCATTATTCAAGAGCTGATCATCTTCAAACGGCTGATCAGGTAATGGTTACCTTACCATATACTTTCTATATCAAAGATGTAACATGGTACCAAATTTCAAATCGATCGGACATAAGGAAGCTAGTTAGATCCTCTCATCCATTATTCAAGAGCTGATCATCTTCAAACGGCAGATCAGGTCATGGTTACCTTACCAAATACTTTCTATATCATAGATGTAACATGGTACCAAATTTCATCTCGATTGGACCTAAGGAAGCTAGTTAGATCCTCTCATCCATTATTCAAGAGCTGATCATCTTCAAACGGCTGATCAGGTAATGGTTACCTTACCATATACTTTCTATATCAAAGATGTAACATGGTACCAAATTTCAAATCGATCGGACATAAGGAAGCTAGTTAGATCCTCTCATCCATTATTCAAGAGCTGATCATCTTCAAACGGCAGATCAGGTCATGGTTACCTTACCAAATACTTTCTATATCATAGATGTAACATGGTACCAAATTTCATCTCGATTGGACCTAAGGAAGCTAGTTAGATCCTCTCATCCATTATTCAAGAGCTGATCATCTTCAAACGGCTGATCAGGTAATGGTTACCTTACCATATACTTTCTATATCAAAGATGTAACATGGTACCAAATTTCAAATCGATCGGACATAAGGAAGCTAGTTAGATCCTCTCATCCATTATTCAAGAGCTGATCATCTTCAAACGGCAGATCAGGTCATGGTTACCTTACCAAATACTTTCTATATCATAGATGTAACATGGTACCAATTTTCAACTCGATCGGACATAAGGATGCTAGTTAGATCCTCTCATCCATTATTCAAGAGCTGATCATCTTCAAACGGCAGATCAGGTCATGGTTACCTTACCAAATACTTTCAATATCATAGATGTAACATGGTACCAAATTGCAACTCGATCGGACATAAGGAAGCTAGTTAGATCCTATCATCCATTATTCAAGAGCTGATCATCTTCAAACGGCAGATCAGGTCATGGTTACCTTACCAAATACTTTCTATATCATAGATGTAACATGGTACCAAATTTCAACTCGATCGGACATAAGGAGGTAGTTAGATCCTCTCATCCATTATTCAAGAGCTGATTATCTTCAAACGGCAGATCAGGTCATGTTTACCTTACCAAATACTTTCTATAATCATAGATGTAACATGGTACCAAATTTCATCTCGATTGGACCTAAGGAAGCTAGTTAGATCCTCTCATCCATTATTCAAGAGCTGATCATCTTCAAACGGCTGATCAGGTAATGGTTACCTTACCATATACTTTCTATATCAAAGATGTAACATGGTACCAAATTTCAAATCGATCGGACATAAGGAAGCTAGTTAGATCCTCTCATCCATTATTCAAGAGCTGATCATCTTCAAACGGCAGATCAGGTCATGGTTACCTTACCAAATACTTTCTATATCATAGATGTAACATGGTACCAAATTTCATCTCGATTGGACCTAAGGAAGCTAGTTAGATCCTCTCATCCATTATTCAAGAGCTGATCATCTTCAAACGGCAGATCAGGTCATGGTTACCTTACCAAATACTTTCTATATCATAGATGTAACATGGTACCAATTTTCAACTCGATCGGACATAAGGATGCTAGTTAGATCCTCTCATCCATTATTCAAGAGCTGATCATCTTCAAACGGCAGATCAGGTCATGGTTACCTTACCAAATACTTTCAATATCATAGATGTAACATGGTACCAAATTGCAACTCGATCGGACATAAGGAAGCTAGTTAGATCCTATCATCCATTATTCAAGAGCTGATCATCTTCAAACGGCAGATCAGGTCATGGTTACCTTACCAAATACTTTCTATATCATAGATGTAACATGGTACCAAATTTCAACTCGATCGGACATAAGGAGGTAGTTAGATCCTCTCATCCATTATTCAAGAGCTGATTATCTTCAAACGGCAGATCAGGTCATGTTGACCTTACCAAATACTTTCTATAATCATAGATGTAACATGGTACCAAATTTCAAATCGATCGGACATAGGGAACCTAGTTAGATCCTCTCATCCATTATTCAAGAGCTGATCATCTTCGAACGGCAGATCAGGTCATGGTCACCTTACCAAATACTTTCTATAACATACATGTAACATGGTACCAAATTTCAACTCGATCGGACGTAAGGAAGCTAGTAAGATTCCCTCATCCATTATTCAAGAGCTGATCATCTTCGAACGGCTGATCAGGTCATGGTTACCTTACCAAATACTTTCTATATCATAGATGTAACATGGTACCAATTTTCAACTCGATCGGACATAAGGATGCTAGTTAGATCCTCTCATCCATTATTCAAGAGCTGATCATCTTCAAACGGCAGATCAGGTCATGGTTAACTTACCAAATACTTTCTATATCATAGATGTAACATGGTACCAAATTGCAACTCGATCGGACATAAGGAAGCTAGTTAGATCCTCTCATCCATTATACAAGAGCTGATCATCTTCAAACGGCAGATCAGGTCATGGTTACCTTAACATATACTTACTTTCAATATCATAGATGTAACATGGTACCAAATTTCAAATCAATCGGACATAAGGAAGCTAGTTAGATCCTCTCATCCATTATTCAAGAGCTGATCATCTTCAAACGGCTGATCAGGTCATGGTTACCTTACCAAATACTTTCAATATCATAGATGTAACATGGTAAGTACCAAATTTCAAATCGATCGGACATAAGGAAGCTAGGTAGATCCTCTCATACATTATTCAAGAGCTGATCATCTTCAAACGGCTGATCAGGTCATGGTTACCTAACCAAATACTTTCTATATCATAGATGTAACATGGTACCAAATTTCAAATCGATCGGACATAAGGAAGCTAGTTAGATTCTCTCATCCATTATTCAAGAGCTGATCATCTTCAAACGGCTGATCAGGTCATGGTTACCTTACCAAATACTTTCTATATCATAGATGTAACATGGTAAGTACCAAATTTTAAATCGATCGGACATAAGGAAGCTAGGTAGATCCTCTCATCCATTATTCAAGAGCTGATCATCTTCAAACGGCTGATCAGGTCATGGTTACCTAACCAAATACTTTCTTTATCATAGATGTAACATGGTACCAAATTTAAAATCGATCGGACATAAGGAAGCTAGTTAGATCCTCTCATCCATTATTCAAGAGCTGATCATCTTCAAACGGCTGATCAGATCTTCTTTAGACATGGCTAAGAACACTCGGCCTGAAATTATCTATGATGCGACATTATGTATGATATGATATCTATGATAAACGAAAATCGGTTCAGCCGTTTGGGCTCTACGATGCCACAGACAGATACACATACACAGACAGACAGACAGATACACACGTTAAAATTATAACCCCCCTCTCGGAATTTTCGTTCGGGGGTTAAAAATCGACGTGTACTTCAAGCTGTAATCCTCATCTTTTAAATCTTCGCTAAAACAAATTTTAAGAATGCAAATAATTAGTCATGAATTGATCCAAATTGGTCCACAAAGTAAAATAATTAGTCCACTTACCTATACTTTAGAAGTTATAGCCAAATGTTTGTGAGGATTATGGCTTGACGTTCAAGCTGTAATCCTCATCTCTGGTCCAAGAAAACGGTAGGGTCTATCGACTTGGTTCAGGTCTAAATAATTAGTCCTCAATTGATCCACACGACATGCCAAATCTCAGAATTGGTCCTCCAGAGGTTCCGAAGTTATAAGGGCATCTTAGTGAGGATTATGGCTTGAACATTTGGCACCTACAATTATCTCCGAAACGCCTATAGCTATTGGTTTGAAATTTGGCCAAAAATTAATCCTCAATTGGTCCACCAGAATCATAATTATTTTAAACTCGGTTTTCTTTGAAGAAGTACGTTAAAATCATCGGTTTTACTTTCCCATACATTGCGATCCATGTACAGTTGTGCACAAAATAATTGATAAACATTGATATTAACCGGTTACCTAAACGATTCTTTAGAAGAGTAAAGTGGGTAAAGTATGTACTTATTATTTTGACGAGTTCCCAATTACGTAAATGTACTTACCAAGATATTTAACCAAAAAAACCTTTATCTATGATTTTTATTTTTGCATGTACTTTAATTAAAAGTTTACAATAGTTTATTTTCTTACTTTTAATTACAGCACCGTTTATATTGCAAAAAATATTTAGTTTTAACAAAATCACAGTTGTTTCAAGTGTAAATAAAACAACAACAAAAATTTGTTATGTACTTGCGCTTGCACCTCTCATTAATTAATTGTTTAAAGTAACCAGTGTTACTATGTTTGACATTATGTGTCTGTGTCAACGTAAATTGCAATCATGTGTATGTATACATATTTTTATTATTTTGGATGTAAGCAATAATAAGCGATTTTGTAAGGGCGACATTGGATCTTTCTGTCCATTACGCAAAATGTGTTTTAAAACGCGGAGGGGAGACGGAGCTGCGGGGAGTAAGTAAGTACTATTTATATTATTATTATTAGGTACCTACTACTATTGTATAAAATACTAGTCGACCCGGCGAACTTTGTACCGCCCGACCTCTTACTACATTGTGCATGTATTATACTTTAAACCTTCTTCTTAAATCACTCTATCTGTTAAAAAAACCGCATCAAAATCCGATGTATAGTTTAAAAGATATAAGCATACATAGGGACAGACGCGGAAAGCTACTTTGTTTTATACTATGTATTGATGATATTGATGACAACAGTAACAAACAACACAGTGTAAGGGAAGCTTACGTCTACTATCTCTATATGTATATATTGTAACACTGATCTCTATCTTCGATTGCGTGCACGCTGCTTTTGGGTGGAGACAAGGATAGCGCTATTTGGCCAATCCTGGGTTGATAAGAGACATCATGCGCGATACTCCTGTAGAGTAACATTAAATAATATATACACGAGTATAGCGCCTGACGCGCGTCGCGGGACTGTTGTCTCTTATCAACCTGGTATTGGCCAAATAGCGCTATCCTTGTCTCCACTCACGCAGCGTGTGCGCACGCAACTGCGCACTTGAAAATAGAGCCAGGTTCTCGAATGTCGAAGAGCTAGTATTAGCTAAACTAGAACAGGACTAGAATGTAGCTAAAACGGGTATATTTGTAGCCAAAAAGGGGAGATGAAAAAAAAAACAATGTAAATACTTGATAAAATTATTTCGTTTATTTATTAAAAGTATAGTTTCGCGCCATACCGAAAGTTACCACCTCACCATAAAAACTGTGATTATTGCAATGAAGCAACTGTGATTATTAAAACATTTTTTTTTTTTGTTATTATTATAATTGAACTAAATGAGATTATTGTTAGTTATTAAAAATAAGTAAGTAAGTATAAGTATTGTGATATAAACGGTGATTTAATTAAGTTAAGTAAGAAAAGACACTATTGTAAACTTTTAATTGAATATAAACTTACAAAAATTTAAATTATACATAGAAGTTTTTTTTGGTACATTAATGATTCACCTGCAACTAGTGATAGCAATCAATCAATCAGGCTGTCTTAAACATAAGTACATAGCGAAAACCAAACCCACTTTCACTTTTCTAAAGAATCGTTTAGGTAACTGGTTAATATCAATGTTAATCAATTATTTTGTGCACAACTGTACATGGATCGCAATGTATGGGAAAGTAAAACTGATGATTTTAACGTACTTCTTCAAAGAAAACCTAGTTCGAAGTGATTATAATTCTGGTGGACTAATTGAGGATTAATTTTTGGCAAAATTTCAAACCAATAGCTATAGGCGTTCCGGAGATAATTGAAAGTGCCAAATGTTCAAGCCATAATCCTCACTAAGATGCCCTTATAACTCCGGAACCTCTTGAGGACCAATTCTGAGATTTGGCATGTCGTGTGGATCAATTGAGGACTAATTATTTAGACCTGAACCAAGTCGATAGACCCTACCGTTTTCTTGGACCAGAGATGAGGATTACAGCTTGAACGTCAAGCCATAATCCTCACAAACATTTGGCTATAACTTCTAAAGTATAAGTGGACTAATTATTTTACTTTGTGGACCAATTTGGATCAATTCATGACTAATTATTTGCATTCTCAAAATTTGTTTTAGCGAAGATTTAAAAGATGAGGATTACAGCTTGAAGTACACAAATCGACGTGCGCTTCGCCTCGCGACCGGGGCGTACTGACGTCTCTGACGTCCGAAGTGCAATTTCGTGCAAAATTTACCCGGATTTTTGTATAAAAACTTATGTATTACAGAAAATACGCATTTATATATTTATTTTGCGATGTTAATTCAAAGTTTATAGATACTTTTTTTCGGCGTTTTCAGTATCAACTTGAGGGAAAAATATTTGTTTTTAATATCATAATCCTAAAAACTCCGGCGCTTTAACTTTTCTGATTTTGGTCGACTTTAAACAATTATAAGTATTAAACCATTGATGATAATACAAATTGGTTTCCGTAAATAGATAAACATGTTCATAAATAAAATTATAAATATTTTTTCATATTTTTATAAACGATATTAGGGCTACTAAAACGTAAACCGCGACCAGCGTTTTAAGTTTTCAGCGGTCTGACCGCCCTTAAGGTTTTCGAAAACATTTAAATTATCCTGAAACATTTTTTATTTTTTAACAAATTCTTAAATACGGGACACTAAAATGTAGGTAGAAAAGAAGAACAACCCATCAGGTTTGAAAGCAGTCATAAAAATAAAAGTAAAAAAAAAATACACTTACCTTACTCACTTACTTACCTCTTGCACTATACTGAAATACTTATTGTAAGTGCCTTGTGTGTCAGCTGGGCGAAGCATGAACTCAGTGTGGCTATTTTCTGTCGAGAACCAAATACTACCTCAGGCTCTTCAGTTTCTAGTTCAGCTGAAATTGGAAAAATAATAGACATGGTGAGTGAGAAATTAATTTTGACGGTTTGTGCCACGATTGTGCATAGGCTGAGAAAGGCAGCTAAGCTATCTAGAGTTACAATTACTTACATTAAAAATATATATTATTTTAAAAAATTATGGAAATTATTAAACACGAGCTTTCCCGGCTTACTTCGTTACGCCATAGAATATAAGATACTACAAAATACTTGGCTCTATAGACTATGTTCTTTTGACTGCCCAGAATGGGCGAATAAAAAAACAAACAACAACAACAAACCACCTGTCAAAATATGTAAACAACGGAAAAAATATTGCACCTTGGGTTATATTATTTGAGTTACTTTTTATCTTGAGTTGTGACCCCTGCTACACATTCTTATACGTGGTTATTATATTTTATTAATGTTTAGTTTAGTTTAGTTTACGGGCGAGTTTCCGCAATTTGACAGCTATCGTGCCTATTTTGCGTGAAAAAGGGGTAGCGCTACTCTAACCACCCCAGCTCCTCCACGAAATTCAGCAGCGCTTTCACGTTGCCTACTCAACTAAACAAACTTTTTAAGTTCGGAAACACAATAAATTTTGTTTTAAAATCAAAGTTAAAACACCAACTCAACTTAGGTATGTAGGTACCTGTTTTTACTTCCGATTTTGACTTATTTTTTTTATATTTTCTTCAGATACTTGGTTGTTGCCAGGGAATGAGTACGAAATACTTCTAAAATTTAAAAAATCGTACTACGAATCAACAGCTATAGGTACATTTATACCATAAAGGTTTAGACAATATCTGGTTTCACGTCCCTTGCCACCCCGCCATCCCTTGTCACCCCAATTTATATCTCTAGTTGGTCTGTGGTTAGTACTTAACATCTCTAGTTGGTCTGTGGTACTTAACTGTTAAGTGCTCAGAATAAAGACAAGCATAGAAACCGGGCTAAAATAAAAAGTTATTTTCATATTGTTACGCTCCTTACTAAACGGCAAAAAGACTATTAGTTAGAGAGAGATAAAATATGAGAATTCTTTGCAAGTTTTCTTCTTGTGGTATCAAAGTGGTTTATTGATGACACTGGTTTATTAGTACCGTACAAAATTAAAAAACAATAATTTGGTACATATTTGGTGGTTTGTTTATGGTTTGTTTTATTTTGACGTATAATATGACATTGTAAACATCGGTAGCAGCTCCAAAAGTTTTATGATTATATTTTATGAAAAAGGTGTGATAAATTGGTTTTGTGATTGTGAATGTTTAACTTAATGTATAACAATCTCTTGTGTAGTGACGGGATGTGAATCCAACGCGTCAAGGAATCAAAATCTTGATGTTTCGGTCACCTACCATTCGGTAAATAATTTTGTTTCATTGTAGACTTCTGGGCACTATTTTGACTAATAAATTATCAAGAACATCAATTTTACACGCTGTTTGTCGAACTCGTACCTAAATTTATTGAATTATTACGGTAAAACACCTTCTGTAAAGGTTGTGATAGTGTTGTGCCAAAATATGTTTAGACAAAAGTTATCGAACCTAAATCATCCGTTCTAACTTAAGGACAAATAAAAATCAGACATAATAATATGCTAATTGTTGTATTTTTTTCAGTTTTCAAGTAAATTATATACTAAAAACAAAATGACTGGATGCTATAAAGAGACAAGATTTTAAACATTCACAACATACTGTTTTATCAACAAAGAAGATTTAAGATGGTGAAGATTATAACCTGAAACTGTAACAACAGTTTTGCTGCTGCAATTTGAATAAGTTGGTTGGTGGTAATCATAAAATATTGCCCTTTCAATTGCTTATTTTATATCAAATTAATTAAATGTTATTCGTTATCAACTTAATGTTAAAGGAAATAGGACAGCGACATTCAGTGGACAATTCATATTTCATATCTAAGAAAGAAATGCAACCAGAAAATACCATCATCTCAGCTAAAAACATCTACTGCTGGATATAGGCCTTAAAGAAAATATCGTGACATACAATTTGCCCATTCTGGATAAAACAGGTTTAAGTTTATCTATGTTTTTTTTCTGCAGATCCTCATAATTGTATATGAAAATTTCAAGTTTAAGTTGCGGGATGTCATCGTTTAAGTTAATATTCTCTAAGATACCTGTTTTCTAAAAAAAATACGAAGGCTTTAATTAATATATATTTGAATAAATTATTATTATTATTAGTAAAGTAAAGTAAAGTAAAAAATGATTTATTCAATACAGGATACAAGATATCGCTTATTGAAAGTCAATTAGACTAATCTAATTAATATTGATACCTTATTTCGTAAAGTATCCTATACTGATAGAGGCGAGGTAGTTCAGGGTGCCCACTAATTGGCTCAGGCAAACAATGTTTGCCTTGCCTTACGACAATGGTCGCCTTGAGACGCCCCCAAACGAGCCCTCCTCTGTCAAATGATTCTACTCCCTTTCGCAATGATTTTACAGCGTAGAGAAGAAAGGGGTAACAAACTCTACTTTACAATTTCTCTCTTTTTTTTTTTTTTTTTTTTTTTTTTTGTTCTTATATATGTGACATTACAATTCAATTTACAATACAAAGAACATAAATTAATAAGATTTAAAATACATACATGAAATAATGAAAATATCGTGCAGAGCTAGACTACTTCCATGCGTCTTTGTCGTTTTCATAATCATCAACATTGTAATAAGCTTTCTTAATCAAACCTTTTTTGATACGAGTTTTAAACTCATTATCATTCAGGATCAAAATCTCTTCTGGGATCTTGTTATAAAATCTTACTTCGTTTCCTATAAAGCATTTGTTTGTCCGTTTTAGTCTGTTCTGTGGAATACTTAGTTTGTTTTTGCTACGCGTTCTAAGGTCTTTAATTTTATCACATTTTTTATCAAACATATGTAAGTTTTTACGAGTATACATAATAATTTCAAAGACGTACTGGGACGGAAGCGTCAAAATATCAATTTCTTTGAATTTTTGTCTGAGGGACTCGCGAGCTTTAAGCTGATAAATGTTTCTAATTGCGCGTTTTTGTAGTATAAAAATGACGTTAATATCTGCAGCTCTTCCCCATAGAAGCAAGCCATAGGTTATTAAGCTATGAAAGTAACTGAAATACACAAGTCTCGCGGTAGAAACATCAGTTAATTTTCTGATTTTCCAGATTGCGTACGCAGCCGAACTGAGCCTTGCCGCAAGATTTGAGATATGGGGACCCACTGAAGTTTCGAATCTAGAGTGATACCAAGGAATACAGTTTGATTTACCAGATTAAGCTTGTTATTGTCCAAATGTATGTCTGTATCATAAGCAGTCACATTTGGCAAGGAAAACTTAATGCAATTAGTTTTCTTTGCGTTCAAAAGTAAATTATTAGAAGTAAACCATTGAGAAATCTCCACTAATGTTTTGTTTATATCTAAGTTTTATTGTCTTGAATATAATATTTAAGAACATTTTTCTTGCTTTCTTACAGGCCTCACAAAATACTTTGATAAAAAAAGCTACAGAATATATGAACCGTAAAATTTGGGTAAACCAATGCTGTAAACTGTAAACAAATAAAATTCCATGAAAATTTTACTTTGTGATAAAAACAAAAGCGCCATTGTTGCTGCAGGATATCACTTACGTATGTATAAATTGTTTACACCCAGGTTTTATAATACTTACTCTCTTTTATAAGTTTTAATTAAAACATATTATATTTTTAGGTCTCAAAAAAAAAACCACAAGCAGGGTTTTTTCACATACAAACAAAGTGATGATCAAGATCAACCCAGGCAAAAACAAACATTTGAGGTGCAGAGTGCAGAGCAAGATTATTGAAAATGAGTGTGTAAAGAAAGAAGCGCATAATTCATACATTATGAAATTTCCAAAAATAGATTTGTTTTACTTGTTTTATATATACATATTATTATAGGCACACATCTTTTAGTTTTAATTATTTTAGAGCTGTGCTAATAATATCTGATGTGACAGAGTTTTTTATGAACGGAAAATCTTTAGAAATAGGTAAGTATTATTATATTTTTATCAAGACACCCGTTTTATTCATTAAAATAACTTATTGTGTGCAGTAGGTTTCCTGGAAGAAATCGCTTTAATCGATAAGGCACAATTGCCCTTATTCTTTTTCTGTTAAAAATGTTATACGGTTTGTTACATTTTGTATTTTTATTTGCATTTTTATAGAAATAAAGCGTTTTTATCTTTGTCTTTGTTTTCTTGTTATTATAATACCATACAATTACTCCTGAATTAGTTATGATAAGTTCCATAATAAAGAACCATGTCTTGTATAAAAGTATAGACAACTTGATTTAGGACAAGTTATTTTTGCCATCACTAGCTTTTTAGAAAATTAAAAATAAAAAGTCGAACCCAGGTACGGGCAAGGTGCGGAAGAGTCAAACGACCCAGTGGAGAAAGTATATTGGTCTCTTTTTAACATATTCAATGGTTGCACTTGAGTAAGTAGCGTAACACAATTATGTGACTTTTTATTTTAGGACTCCTTCTATGCTTGTCTTTATTCTGAGGTTAAGTGGTATGGTATCTCTAGTTGGTCTGTGGTGGTTTGCGGTTTGTTTTTTGCGGTTTTTGGTTAGGTGCTGTTTGGTTTGTTGTGATTTGATGTGAATGTGAAAAATATTGTGATTATTGTGAAATGAAAATGGCGACTACTGGAATTGGATTCCGATGGTTGGATTTATTAGAAAAAGAATTTGACAAAGCGTGCGTCGAATTAGACACGTCTTTAGGTAAGTCACGGACTAGGAGGCCGTAACAGATTTGTCTATGGTTTCGTCAGCCCTAGACTGTATTACTAAAGAACAAGAGCTATTTTGCAATACAGAAAAACCGGAAGTGTTACGCCGATTGTGTCCGCCACCTAATCTGTTTTTTTTTTTTGTAATTGTATTTTTTTTGTTTCTTTGATGCAGGCCTAAGCGAAACGATAATCCTGTCTTCTGTAGACTCTTCTTCGTCTGTTGTTGCAGAAAAGACAGACTCTAGTCTCTTCCATGAAAAGAACTGCCCTCCATTGATTAAGTTTCCTCAATTGATCATGCCGAGTGTAGATGACAAATCTTCAAAATAGTAATAAAAAATGTGTAAATATCAACAATACCGCTTACCTAACCATAGCGAGCCGGTTCTGCGTATTCCTTAGTTTTTAACATCAATCAAGTCCCAACTCCATAGGTACTGAAGAAACAACGAAAAATTTCCAAATATAAACCCCCTTTTCTTTAGTAGGTTATAAAAAAAGTTGAAAATTTTACAAGTCCCATTAATAGTAGGGGAGCCCACGATGCTAAATGGAGATTTACTCGAGCGCCGTAGAGACCTATTGGGTTGCAAAGCTTAGATGATAAGAATAGTATATATATGTTATATGGTATATATACCTTTACATTGGTGGGGGAATCGGCTATATATTTTTAAATATGTAAAAAAAACTGTTGCATGGACATCCTCGAGCGCGTCAGATATTGATAGCATCATTGCCCTACGTATTTTTAATAATGTACGTATGTTAATCTGATCCTTTGCATGATGCAGGTGGTTGTATGTAAGGGTTGAAAATTCAAAAAAAAAAAAAAAACAAGCGCGTCAGATTTTCTAAGAGAGTGTTAAGTGCACCAAAAAAAAAGCTTTCATTCACTAATCTGAAGATTTTATATGGTTTATCTTTATGTTCTAAACGTACTGTCTCATAATCTGACGATTATCTAGAGGGATTTGCCTGATCTGACGAAAAAAAATTAGAAAAACGGTTCACCTTAACCTGGGTTCGGCCATCCCTGCAACTTCCCGCTAATTCCATTACTGGACGCTTAAAATTGTACTTATGACATTTTTGAGCTCAAAATATAATTTATGTGATATTTTGAGCTCGCTGAGTTCAAAGAAATAATATTTCTATGCATTTGAGCTCTCCCAGCTCGAAAGTCTGGTAGAAGTTTCATAGAACACTATTTTTGGAATTTTCAAACCGCAATAACTTTTGAATGGATCAACCAATTTTCACGCGGTTGGCGGCATTAGACGCAGTTTTATCATCCTCATAAGAAATTTGCAAATTTAATTGATCGAACCAAACATTTCGGAGTAATCCCGAAAAAACACTTTTTTCGGTTTTCTTTCGTTCATGATCTCTCGAACAAATCAATCGATTTTAAACGGATAAGCGACGATCGGCGTGGTTTTTCAAGCTTAAGGGCGGATTAGTTTTTGAAGTTGATCGATAAAGCCGTTTAAAAGTTATTATTGTTAATATATTATAATTGAACTTAATTAATTGAAAATCTCAGGAATAGCATGCAAATAAATAAGTGAGAAAGTAATATATAGTGAAAGAGTGAGAGAAGAATAGAAACTCGGAGAAGGAAATGTAGGCATCACGCAGCTGCACGCATTTAACTTCATAGACGAATTTTTGTTATTTCGGCTTGCGGAAATCGTCAGATTATATATTTTTCATTTCACTTCAAAATAAAAAAAAATTTAGCTTCGCTCGAGAATGTCGAGATAACGTTTTTTTTACAACTTTGTTGCCCTCCCCTTTCTTTACGTCACTCTCAAATTGTCAGATTAGTGGAATATACACTTTTTAGGATGTAATTAACTCACCCTACCTTAATCTGACGCACTCGAGAATTTCTGATGGTCAATCTTTTTTTACTAAATCTGATCCTGTATCCTTCGCGGGCGGCCATATTTAAGGGCCTCATGTTTTGTGGAGGTACTTAACCGGGTACAAGGTATCCTCCTGTATTTTAATCTGCCTCGCTTTAGTGAATGCCAAAATCCCCTCTTGGGCTCCCCTACCATAAATAACTCCGAAATTCGTCAAGACTCTTTTGCCCATACAAAATCCATCGACCAAAATTTTTCTGTCTTTTTTCAGTTCAAAAAAATTTTTTTTTTTATAACTATACTTAAGATTTGTCCATCACCATTGAAGGTTAGAATTTGGTAGGTAAATGTTTGGTCTATTATGTATTGTCTATTCTATACCAATATTATAAAGAGGAAAGATTTGTTTGTTTGTATGTTTGTTTGTTTGTAACGAATAGGCTCCGGAAATACTGAATCCATTTTAAAAATTATTTCACTGGTAGGAAGCTACATTAACCCCGAGTGTCATAGGCTATATTAGATTTTCAAAAAAATTAGGGATCCTTACCTAAACTCAAATAATATAACCCAAGGTGCAATATTTTTTCCGTTGTTTACATATTTTGACAGGTGGTTTGTTGTTGTTGTTTGTTTTTTTATTCGCCCATTCTGGGCAGTCAAATGTACATAGTCTATAGAGCCAAGTATTTTGTAGTATCTTATATTCTATGGCGTAACGAAGTAAGCCGGGAAAGCTCGTGTTTAATAATTTCCATATTTTTTTAAAATAATATATATTTTTAATGTAATTGTAACTCTAGATAGCTTAGCTGCCTTTCTCAGCCTATGCACAATCGTGGCACAAACCGTCAAAATTAATTTCTCACTCACCATGTCTATTATTTTTCCAATTTCAGCTGAACTAGAAACTGAAGAGCCTGAGGTAGTATTTGGTTCTCGACAGAAAATAGCCACACTGAGTTCATGCTTCGCCCAGCTGACACACAAGGCACTTACAATATTTCAGTATAGTGCAAAATTAGAGGTAAGTGTATTTTTTTTAACTTTTATTTTTATGACTGCTTTCAAGACCTGATGGGTTGTTCTTCTTTTCTACCTACATTTTAGTGTCCCGCATTTAAGAATTTGTTAAAAAATAAAAAAATGTTTCAGGATAATTTAAATGTTTTCGAAAACCTTCAGGGCTAAAAATATTTATAATTTTATTTATGAACATGTTTATCTATTTACGGAAAACAATTTGTAATCATCAATGATTTAATACTTATAATTGTTTAAAGTCGACCAAAATCAGAAAAGTTAAAGCGCCGGAGTTTTTAGGATTATGATATTAAAAACAAATATTTTCCCCTCAAGTTGATACTGAAAACGCCGAAAAAAAGTATCTATAAACTTTGAATTAACATCGCAAAATAAATATATAAATGCGTATTTTCTGTAATACATAAGTTTTTATACAAAAATCCGGGTAAATTTTGCACGAAATTGCACTTCGGACGTCAGAGACGTCAGTACGCCCCGGTCGCGAGGCGAAGCGCACGTCGATTTTTAACCCCCGAACGAAAATTCCGAGAGGGGTGTTATAATTTTAACGTGTGTATCTGTCTGTCTGTCTGTCTGTGTATCTGTCTGTGGCATCGTAGAGCCCAAACGGCTGAACCGATTTTCGTTTATCATAGATATCATATCATAGATAATGTCGTAATGTCGTATCATAGATAATTTCAGGCCGAGTGTTCTTAGCCATGTCTAAAGAAGATCTGATCAGCCGTTTGAAGATGATCAGCTCTTGAATAATGGATGAGAGGATCTAACTAGCTTCCTTATGTCCGATCGATTTTAAATTTGGTACCATGTTACATCTATGATAAAGAAAGTATTTGGTTAGGTAACCATGACCTGATCAGCCGTTTGAAGATGATCAGCTCTTGAATAATGGATGAGAGGATCTACCTAGCTTCCTTATGTCCGATCGATTTAAAATTTGGTACTTACCATGTTACACTATGATATAGAAAGTATTTGGTAAGGTAACCATGACCTGATCAGCCGTTTAAAGATGATCAGCTCTTGAATAATGGATGAGAGGATCTAACTAGCTTCCTTATGTCCGATCGATTTGAAATTTGGTACCATGTTACATCTATGATATAGAAAGTATTTGGTTAGGTAACCATGACCTGATCAGCCGTTTGAAGATGATCAGCTCTTGAATAATGGATGAGAGGATCTACCTAGCTTCCTTATGTCCGATCGATTTGAAATTTGGTACTTACCATGTTACATCTATGATATTGAACTTATTTGGTAAGGTAACCATGACCTGATCAGCCGTTTGAAGATGATCAGCTCTTGAATAATGGATGAGAGGATCTAACTAGCTTACTTATGTCCGATCGATTTGAAATTTGGTACCATGTTACATCTATGATATAGAAAGTATATGGTTAGGTAACCATTACCTGATCAGCCGTTTGAAGATGATCAGCTATTGAATAATGGATGAGAGGATCTAACTAGCTTCCTTATGTCCGATCGATTTGAAATTTGGTACCATGTTACATCTATGATATAGAAAGTATATGGTTAGGTAACCATTACCTGATCAGCCGTTTGAAGATGATCAGCTATTGAATAATGGATAAGAGGATCTAACTAGCTTCCTTAGGTCCAACCGAGTTGAAATTTGGTACCATGTTACATCTATAATATTGAAAGTATATGTTAAGGTTACCATGACCTGATCTGCCGTTTGAAGATGATCAGCTCTTGAATAATGGATGAGAGGATCTAACTAGCTTCCTTATGTCCGATCGATTAGAAATTTGGTACCTTGTTACATCTATGATATAGAAAGTATAGGGTAAGGTAACCATTACCTGATAAGCCGTTCGAAGATGATCAGATCTTGAATGATGGATGAGAGAATCTAACTAGCTTCCTTATTACCGATCTAGTTGAAATTTGGTACAGTGTTACATATATGATATTGAAAGTATATGTTAAGGTAACTATGATATTTTTAAGATGATTAGCTCTCGTTCTACTTAGGTTGATGAGGGATCTGACTGGGTCGGGGGTTTTTAAATTTTTAAATTTGAGTTATTATTCAGTATCTATCACTGTTTTCGACTAACAAACTTGTGACATGTCACACACATCAACTTGACTTTTGATTATTTTTAACCCCCGAACGAAAAATTCAGAGAGGGGTGTTATAATTTTAACGTGTGTATCTGTCTGTCTGTCTGTGTATCTGTCTGTGGCATCGTAGAGCCCAAATGGCTGAACCGATTTTCGTTTAGTTTTTTTTGTATCATAGATAATTTCAGGCCGAGTGTTCTTAGCCATGTCTGATGAAGATCTGATCAGCGGTTTGAAGATGATCAGCTCTTGAATAATGGATGAGAGGATCTAACTAGCTTCCTTATGCCCGATCGAGTTGAAATATGCTACCATGTTACATCTATGATATAGAAAGTATTTGGTAAGGTAGCCATGACCTGATCTGCCGTTTGAAGATGATCAGCTCTTGAACAATGGATGAGAGGATCTAACTAGCTTCCTTATGTCCGTTCGAGTTGAAATTTGGTACCATGTGACATCTATGATATAGAAAGTATTTGGTAAGGTAACCATGACCTGATCTGCCGTTTGAAGATGATCAGCTCTTGAATAATGGATGAGAGGATCTAACTAGCTTCCTTATGTCCGATCGATTTGAAATACGGTACCATGTTACATCTATGATATAGAAAGTATATGGTAAGGTAACCATTACCTGATCAGCCGTTGAAGATGATCAGCTATTGAATAATGGATGAGAGGATCTAACTAGCTTCCTTAGGTCCAACCGAGTTGAAATTTGGTACCATGTTACATCTATGATATTGAAAGTATATGTTAAGGTTACCATGACCTGATCTGCCGTTTGAAGATGATCAGCTCTTGAATAATGGATGAGAGGATCTAACTAGCTTACTTATGTCCGATCGATTTGAAATTTGGTACCATGTTACATCTATGATATAAAAAGTATATGGTAAGGTAACCATAACCTGATCAGCCGTTTGAAGATGATCAGCTCTTGAATAATGGAATGAGAGGATCTAACTAGCTTCCTTATGTCCGATCTAGTTTAAATTTGGTACCATGTTACATCTATGATATTGAAAGTATATCTTAAGGTAACCATGACCTGATCTGCCGTTTGAAGATGATCAGCTCTTGAAAAATGGATGAGGATCTAACTACCTTCCATTTGTCCTATCAATAAAAATTTGGTACAGTGTTACTTCAATGATATTGAAAGTATATGTTAAGGTAACAATGATATTTTTAAGATGATTAGCTCTCGTTCTACTTAAGTTGATGAGGGGTCTGACTGGGTCGGGGGTTTTTAAATTTTTAAATTTGAGTTATTATTTAATATAGTTTATGTATGATGAAGATCCTGATGAAGACCTGATGAAGTCTACGCTCCGTCCTACCCTCGCTTAGATCGAAAACCCCGAGAGCTTTCAACTCGAGCTCTCTAATCGCTTTGATTGTCTAGACGACGCATCAGTGGACGAGATCAATAACAGGTTCGTAAAAACTGTCCATACGGTCGGATCTAAATTCTTTAGGACTCGCCGTACCGCTAGAACTCAGAAACTCTCTGAAGACACCCTCAAACTTATGGCTGAACGACGCTTGCTTAGACTGCAGTCTCCCGATGATGCTGCGTCATATAGGCGGCTCAATAGGCAGATCTCGAAGGCCTTGCGACACGATATCCGTGTCTTTAATACTGCGCGTATTAAGGATACGATAGAGCGAAATAAAGGCTCCAAAGTGTTCGCGAGAGATATGTCTGTTGGGCAAAGCCAAATGACCAAGCTGAAGAGGGATGACGGCAGTATAGCGTCGACGAAAGCGGAAATTTTGAGGGAAATCGAGAAGTTCTACGGACAGCTATACGATTCGGTCACTAAGCCTGTTACTAGTGCGGCTAACGACCCTAGAGCCAAACTAACCCGACACTATACCGAAGATATCCCGGACATCAGCCTGTACGAGATAAGGATGGCCCTGAAACTGCTTAAAAACAACAAGGCACCGGGTGAGGATGGAATCACGTCAGAGCTTCTGAAAGCGGGTGGAACACCGGTACTCAAAGTCCTTCAGAGGCTCTTTAATTCTGTCCTACTCGAAGGGACCACGCCTGAAGCATGGAACAGAAGTGAGGTGGTGCTTTTCTTTAAGAAGGGCGATAAAACCCTTTTGAAGAATTATAAGCCCATCTCGCTTTTGAGCCATGTTTATAAGCTGTTTTCCAGGATCATCGCCAATCGTCTCGAACGAAGGTTTGATGACTTCCAGCCTCCCGAACAAGCCGGCTTCCGAAGAGGCTTTAGTACCATAGACCACATACATACGCTGCGGCAAGTTATACAGAAGACCGAAGAGTATAACTTGCCGCTATGTCTAGCGTTTGTGGACTATGAGAAGGCCTTTGATTCGGTCGAAACATGGGCGGTGCTAGAGTCCCTCCAACGATGCCGGATTGACTATCGGTACATCGAAGTGCTGAAGTGTTTGTATAGCAACGCCACCATGTCTGTCCGAGTACAGGAACAGAATTCGAAGGCTATTCCCTTGAACAGAGGCGTGAGACAGGGAGATGTTATATCTCCGAAACTGTTCACCGCCACTCTAGAAGACGCCTTCAAACTTCTAGAATGGAAAGGGCAGGGCATCAATATTAACGGCGAATACATCACTCACCTTCGGTTTGCCGACGACATCGTAGTCATGGCAAGGTCGATGGAGGAACTCAGCACGATGCTCGAAGGCCTCAACCGAGTCTCCCAACAGGTGGGCCTTAAAATGAACATGGACAAGACGAAGGTCATGTCTAATGTCCACTGTTCTGCCTACCCCAGTTATGGTTGGGAACTCGGTTCTCGAAGTTGTCGACGAGTACGTATACCTAGGACAAACCATCGAGTTAGGTAGGTCCAACTTCGAGAAGGAGGTCAATCGCCGAATCCAGCTCGGATGGGCGGCGTTCGGGAAACTACGCAACGTCTTCTCGTCCAATATTCCTCAGTGCCTGAAGACGAAGGTATTTAACCAATGTGTGCTGCCAGTGATGACATACGGTTCTGAAACGTGGTGCTTCACTATAGGGCTTATGAACAGGCTCCGAGTAGCTCAACGAGCCATGGAGCGGGCTATGCTCGGGATTTCTCTGCGGGATCGAATCAGAAATGAGGACATACGCAGAGAAACCAGGGTCACCGACATAGCCAAGCGGATAAGCTCGTTGAAGTGGCAATGGGCAGGTCATATAGCCCGCAGAACAGATGGCCGCTGGGGCCGAAAAGTTCTCGAATGGAGAGCACGGATCGGCAAGCGCAGCGTAGGACGTCCACCGACCAGATGGACGGATGATCTGCGCAAGGCTGCGGGTCCACGCTGGATGCAGGCCACCTGCGATCGGTACAGATTTAGAGCCTTGAGGGAGGCCTATGACAGTGGACGTATTGCGGCTGAAATGATGAATGATGAATGATGATGATAGTTTATGTAAAACAAAAGAGTACTGATACATATAACAACAATAAAATTCACCGTCAGGCCCGCAGAAAAAACTCTTGAATTTTTGGAATGATCTTTTAGTTTGTCCTGGCAATGCTTCTTCCATTTAGCATGCTGTTAGTTGTTTATTTTTTACCTGTGAACCCGTGAATAGTTATACAAATAAAGATATACTGTATATGTATATCACAGTATTGCGAATATTTTATTCACGATATATGAAGGTATTTAAGTAATACCATTCACATTAGACTAAAAACAAATTTAAACGTACTCTTTACCACTCTGCCAGGTATTTTTACCACTCGGTCACAATTTATGTGACAGAGTTGGTCAATAACAATATTAACAATGCTGTATGTTATGAAAATAAAATATTCTTTTAATAAGTTGAAATGTAAGTTAATCTTAATATAGTTGATCAGTTAATAAGATCTCAATTAAAACGTAATTTTATAAAGTTTTTACTTACGCGACAAAGTTGTCGCCCAATAAACACACGCATCGCATATCACGGCTTGCAGAGAACTTGCATGCAGAGACTTATCGCTGAAGCAAAATAATAGCCCAGGGGAGGAAGTGGGTTAGAGTACTTACTAGCGACGAAAGAGGCAAGGATCGTGTTAGTAGAGTTTTAAGTAGAGTACAAAAACCAAATAAATTAAAAAACAGTAATTTTTTTTGAGTGGGAGACAATGTTATGTAGGAAAAAAAGATTTAACAACCCACATATAGCAATAACAACTGAAAAGTATTGACTGTGCATTTAATTTATCTCAGCCAAAACAGATCCACTATTAGTTTATAGGGTTATAGCCCTCCCCCTCAGATTGCTATAGGGTGAATTATTTTGGGGAATATTATTACCATTATCGCCAATCCTTGCATTGCATTGTATTGGTGATTGCAGTATTGCTATGGCTTAAAGTTTTTCAACAAAGGGTGCTGCTGCCCGTCAGTTGGATGTTCCCTTAGTAGCCTTTTACAACATCCATGTGAAGAGATGGGGTGGTATTATTCTATGCAAATAGGCTGTACAGTTTCGTACTATTGTATATTTTTTGTGATACCTAGCAAACCTATTCACCAATTTACAATGAAAACATTCTGAAAGAAAAAGAATATAAACCAAGGTTTTGTCTACATACTTTATCACTCCGCTAAACAATTTTATGTAATGTATGGAATATGAATACAGATCTGACCCACTACAATACCTAGTTGAGCGAAAGGGTATGTTGTGTGTTCCAATTGGGCTTTTATGCACATACTATACTTGTAAAAGTATAGAAAAGTGAGGACATGGCTGCTAACTTATAATAGCGTAGTTCCTTACATTGCATATTTATTTACATAAATCTTCTTGTCTAAAAATTTTGTTCTCTTTGTCAAAACTATGACATGTCTTTAAGGTGGATGCCAAGTTTTTGTCCTTCTGGTACTATGCTGCTCCTTTAACTGTTTTGGGTATTCTTAACTTAGTTAACTTTTTATAAATTCCAAATATTGACTGCATGAACTGCATCCAGAGTGGAAATTAGAGTTACTTACACTTTTTTCAGTAGGTCCACTAAATCTGTGTAATACTGAACCTGTGTAAGTATACTGCTGCAGCCTATACTGAAACGGAAATGGAGTATGGAGCAGAACTTATCTGCATGGCAGCAAGAATAAAACATTTATTGTGCTTGACTCAAAATTTATAAAAATTAAACTGCATTTTCTCTGGGTAGGGATAAATCATGAAAGATATCATTTATACAAACTAAACAATTTTATTCTTATAGGAAAAAAATAAAACAATATTAAAGTTAAATACAAAAAATATATTACTGGAATAAAAATGCTTGTTTATAATACAAATTACTAGGGTAGGTCCTTAGAAGGGCCACGGTCGTACGGGTGTTTGTGCAGATGTCTCCGGTGCAGCACGCGCGCGGTGGCTGCCTCGGGCCGGCGCGTGCCGGTGAGGATCGCACGGTCCTCGTCCATCATGTCGGCCGTGTCGGCGCCGCCCTCTGACTCGTAGTCGTCGAAGTATCCCTCTTGTTCTTCTTCCCAGTTGTCGTCGTCGTCTTCTTCTTGGGAATCTTGTTCACTCCTGTTGAATTTAATCAATTTTCAAATTTTTGTGGGTGGTTATTTGTTATCAATTAGCACATGGTACTTGTAAAAACAAAGTCGCTTCCTCTGTCTGTCGCTATATGGGCTTGAATCTTTAAAACTATGGATCGGATTTTGATGTGTATCTATACCAATATTATAAAGAGGAAAGATTTGTTTGTTTGTTTGTTTGTTTGTAACGAATAGGCTCCGGAAATACTGAACCGATTTGAAAAATTATTTCACTGGTAGGAAGCTACATTAACCCCGAGTGTCATAGGCTATATTAGATTTTCAAAAAAATTAGGGATCCTTACCTAAACTCAAATAATG
This sequence comes from Euspilapteryx auroguttella, assembly GCA_951802225.1. Classification (NCBI taxonomy): domain Eukaryota; kingdom Metazoa; phylum Arthropoda; class Insecta; order Lepidoptera; family Gracillariidae; genus Euspilapteryx; species Euspilapteryx auroguttella. The sequence continues at coordinate 5,450,805 of OX637645.1, forward strand.
TAACCCAAGGTGCAATATTTTTTCCGTTGTTTACATATTTTGACAGGTGGTTTGTTGTTGTTGTTTGCTTTTTTATCAAGCCCATTCTGGGCAGGCAAAAGAACATAGTCTATAGAGCCAAGTATTTTGTAGTAACTTATATTCTATGGCGTAACAAAGTAAGCCGGGAAAGCTCGTTTTTTATAAGTGGATAGAGTGATTCAAAAGGAAGGTTTATATGTATAAATTATGCATGTGTCGTAGTAAGATTTGATAATTAGGTTTTTTGCAAAAAAAAACTTGGTTTATTGCGAAAACCCGGATAATTTGATATAAGTAAGCATTACTTTTTTTTTCAATCGTCCTGACATAAAGCAGTTTTTTTTTGCAAAAAACCCTAGTATAATTGAAAAATCTGAAACCTGCCTTAACTCTGATTGGCTAGATACTTGCTTGCTGGTAAACTCTTATTTTTGCAAAAAACCTAATTATCAAATCTTACTACGACACATGCACAACATAGTAATAGTTTAGGCGGTACATACGAAGTTTGCCGGGTCGACTGTATTATTATAAATTATGTTTAAATCTAATATAAATAACTATTTAAAATATCAAACCCAAGTGTTTAAATTGAATCATCTAACTGTAGTGGGGTACGGCCACCCACCTTCCACCCACTTGTACTTAGGTTAAGTAAGATCATAAATAAACTAATATTCAACCAGTAAGCACGTCTTTGCATTAATACAAGAGTAACAACATTACATGGCGAACCTGCCAGCAGGCCTGCCTCATCAGCGGCAGCGCCGGCGGCAGCGCCGGTCGGCCTGCATTTTATAAATTTTAAAGAGAACACGTGAGACTTCCAAAGTGACAAAGTGACACACATAATATATTGTAATATTAATAATAATAATAATAAATGCATTTATTTCAGATTATTCAATCCATAACTTATGAATAGGTTAATACTTAAAAATATACTTATTGACAAATTACAATTAAATAATAATATTAAAAAATAAACATGGTGACAACAAAATAAATACTTATCTAAAGCTGGTATGTACACCTACCCAGTGTCTCAAGAAAGGGCTTTCGACCTTAGTAGACAACACGCTGAGGATGGTGTTGCTCGACTCTCGCAAGCGTCTCATTGACGATGTCGTTCGTTTGCGCATGATACAGTAGAAGTCGTCAATGCCTGCTTGTGCAAACATTGCCGACGCGCTACAATGTCGCGGCTTCTTCAACACCGCCCTCAGCGCATTGTTGTACTGGATACGAAGGGCGTTGTAGGCCCGCTTAGTATAGCTCACCCATAGGCTGCATGTATAGAATGACTGACAGAATGCACGAAATAGTGTCAGCTTAACAGGCTGCGTACATCTCGAAAACCTACGTGCAAGCATATTACTGCGGATCGACAACGCCCTTCTCTCCCTCTCTATATCCTCATCATCATTAAGCCGCTCATCAACAATATGACCCAAGTATCTGAACTCCTTAACTCTATTTAAGGGTACACCACAGAGCTTTATCGGGGGTACCACTGCAGGTGACTTGCCTCTCGAAGAAAATACAATAAATTCACTCTTTTTAGAGTTATATCTCAGACCGTTATCAGCTGCATATTTCTCACAAATAGTTACAAGTTTTCTAATCCCATTTATCGAAGGACTCAGCAAAACCATATCGTCGGCGTACCTTATGTTGTTTATTGCCGTGCCATCGATCGAGCAACCGACTTTGGTTTCGCTGAGCTCCACAAGCAATCTATTAACAAAGAGATTGAACAACTTTGGAGAAGTCAGACCCCCTTGTCTGACACCACATTTAAGCCTATATTCATCGCTAAGTGCATCACGCCATCTAACCACATTTACCTGGTTCTCGTACCAATACCTTAGTATGCCCAAGAACTCTGAATCAATACTAGTTTCATTACTAAGCTTCTTCCAAAGCACATCATACGATACCATATCAAATGCCTTAGAAAGGTCCAAGAAGCATCCATAGATGGCAGTTTTTCGGTCTGTATAGTACCGGACAGTCTGCTTGAGACACAGAATGGCACTTTCGGTGGATAGGCCAGCTCTAAAACCAAATTGCGAATCATGCAGTTTGAGATATTTATCTAACTGTGTATCAAGAAGACTGTCCAGCACCTTTGCTACAATGGTGGCCAATGAAATAGGTCTGTAATTGGTTTTGTCCCCCACATCCCCGGTCTTATTTTTACTATAGGTACCACAACTGTGCGCATAAGACCCTCCGGTAAGTAAGAATGACCCACACATAAATTAAACAACATTGTTAGGACTCTAGGTAGGTGCACACCAGCATACCTTAAGTGCTCTAGGCTGAGCCCGTCGTGTCGTGTATTAAAAATAATAGTCTAGTAAATATAGTGGGATAAGTTAAACGATGGAAAGAGAACTGTCAAAGTCAAGAAGTGTGAAGGTGATAGCAAAAGGCTAAGGAGAAGGACTAGGAAAAGGAAAGTAAAAGAATCGAAGAGACGTTATAGGATAGAGATGATTTGGTGAACTGCAACTGCAACGTGCGCGATTTTAGAACAGTGTTGTGACAGTAGCCCGACCGCGCGGACTATTTAATTAAGTATGTAGGTAACGTAAAATTTTAAATAATAAAAATTAAACAAAAAAGCGGGTCCACGCTGGATGCAGGCCACCTGCGATCGGTACAGATGGAGAGCCTTGAGGGAGGCCTATGTCCAGCAGTGGACGTCCTACGGCTGAAATGATGATGGTGATGATGATGAACCAAAAAAAAGAAATTAGTATATAAGTTCTTTGAAGTAGATAATAAAAATTACTAATCGTAGAGTAATGTAAAATTTATCAATTTATTTGAATTTGTTAATTTCCATTTATTGTTAATTTTTTGTGTATTTTATGTTTTTGTATTTTCCGATGTTTTGTTACGTATTAAGCTATCTCAAAAACATAAAAAAATGTTTTATGATTCATTTAGTAACAGTACCTACCCATTTTGAGCGAGCGTCTCAGGTCGCGAGCGAGCTTACATTCCATAGAGTCAGCATTGTTAGGTTCCATATCTGGCGATGTCTTCAATAACATTGCACAGTTTAAGATACTTTGTAATGAGGAGTAATTTTTTTTTTCGGTTTTTTTTTTTAACACAACTTTTTTCAATCAGATACTAAAAAGATATAATTATGAAATGTGCATGCATTGTATTAAAAAGTAGAATTTATTTTATTGTTATTGAATATTGTTTAAGTTATTTTTGTTGTACTTATTATTAATCGGACATGCCGTAACTCAGGCAGGATACACAATTGGCTTGGATTGAGATGTTAAAAATAAGTATTAGAAGAGGTAATATTAAGCATGGTTTCTTAGTACCTATCTAAGGAGTATGAAAGAGCTTTATGATTGGAGATTTTTAAAGAGTCCGAGTGACAAAAGGAAAACGAATGTATGATTAAGTTGATTCATTGTTTGTTTTGAAAAGTATAAAGTTTGAGAATCTTTAGTTGTGAAGTTTTGGAATAGACAGTTGGACTGATCACCCAAGTGAAGTTTCAAATCTTTACAATTAAAATTAATGGAATGTAGAGAAACGATTATTGAAAGGAAAATGAATGAGCATGCATGATGATTTAGTTCAGCGAGTCTGATAAGTCAGTGCAAAAGGTAAAATATTATAAGGTACACACAGGCAGTTGGAATCCTACTCTGATCACGATGATGAACAAGATTCACTTCGTGTAGAGGCTGGACATTGAATGAGATGTTAAAAGAAGATGCCTGATTAGAGAAATAATAAGTGAAATATAGATAAATATCTATACCAATATTATAAAGAGGAAAGATTTGTTTGTAACGAAAAGGCTCCGGAAATACTGAAACGATTCGAAAAATTCTTTCACTGGTAGGAAACTACACTATCCCCGAGTGTAATAAGCTGTATTCGATTTTCAAAAAAATTACGGATCCTTACTTAAACTCAAATAATGCAACCCAAGGTGCAATATTTTTTTCATTGTTTACATATTTTGACAGGTGGTTTGTTGTTGTCTCAGATTAATGAATACCAATAGATTAAACCTTAGTGACGTCACGTGAGTAAAAAGAAATTGTCAAATGATATCTTATTTCCTTATTATAATCCTACAAAATTAAAGACTCACTAAAAATCTACGATGGTAACATTAGCAATCCTCTATCCTCTCTATGTCGCGTAATAGTTTCTGACATTTTCAATGGTAAACTCCGGCAGATATTTTAATTTTATCAAATTTCGTAATTTAAGGGTGTGTGTATGTTAAACAAAGAAAAGCAATCATTAGGAGAATGTCCTGCATGGTGCGCAATTGCAGATCACTCTATGGAAATAAAGAAAACTTGGACGAAAGAATCAGTTTTCACGCGTGAGTATTTTTCCTACAAAATAAACTTAAAAATGATTTAGAGACAATACTTCAGAATGCTTATTATAAGTACCTAACGTGATTTCATTCACTTTAAAACAAAAATAAGCCCAAAAATGTAGAATTTAAACATTTCTAATTTGAGGCTATTAGGGATGTCAAAACATTGTATCGATAATCAAGTCGATGAATGATTAACTTAACATTTTCTTCCAGGTTTTCGAACGCTGAAAACATTCGCAGGCTCTGGTTTACTGCCACTGATCGCAGGGAAAAGTATATTATAAAAATTTTTGGAACTCGGAACTTCAAGCCCGAATGCTTTGAGGTTTGCAACTTATTGAGATTTCACTTTAATCTTTCCCAGTGAAACAGAAGTTTCTTTGGTAAGAACAAAACAATACTTACCAAAAAAAATCTAAGCTTCACACTTACCCTGTTATTCAGGAAAAATAAAAAAAAAATTTAGTTATTTATTTAGCTTGAAGAATCGCACCGCAAGACACAGAAAAGCCCAGAGAGGCCCCTTAGAAGGTGGACAGACGATCTGGTGAAGACTGCAAATCCGAATCTGATTTTTGAACCATTTTTGGAATGATATTGATTCGTCAGTTCGTCACCAATGTATATTGAAAAAAAGTTATACAATTTGTTTGTTGAGTGATTTGTTAATTTTTTTTATTTAGCCCTATATGTCCCACTGCTCGGCAAAGGCCTGCTTCTTTTTCCAAGCCTTTATGTAAGTCAATAATAAAATTAGGATAGTAGAACATTATTTTATTCTGTTTCTTAAGAGAGAAATTCAAGAGCACTGAGGGTTTTATATAAGGTGTTTCTGACAAGACGGTAATAAATCAAAAGAGGGATTCTGCTCACCACACCTAACAACTTTCACAAAGCAACATGGGTCGAAATCTCAAAACAAAAATCAGCCGTCCCGTACATTGACCCTGTCAGCTGATCGAACCAATGTATGGAACAGCTGTTTTTTTTTTTTTTGAGATTTTGACCCATGTTGCTTTTGGAAAGTTGTTAGTTATGGTAAGCAGAGTCCCTCCTTTGATTTATTAACGCCTTGTCAGAAACACCCAGTATATATTAGCGTACAGTGTCTTCACTCTTGAGACTCTTACTCTCATTTATTTTACATTACGGGTCCTGGCGGATTAACAGCGTTGCGATGTATATTACGTGAATAAGGAGTACCTACTTAGTGCGCATATTTCTGTGATAAGAAGCTGAGCCCGAGCCCTTACATCGCACAGTACTTACTGCTTTTCTATAAAAATATTATGTATTATATATTTTTACTTAGGGTTTTCTTATGTCAACTGATTTCGATCTGTGCTGTGTGATGCATACTTTTTTTATCTATCTACCTAAATATAATTCTGACACAAAAAAAACTTAAAGAAAAAAGATAGAAAATCTTTCTGTGACACTGACATATTTTTATTATAAGTTTTAATTTTTGCGTATATCGATATCGATTGAAACTGGATTCAATACAACCCTATTTGACAGTTTAGTTGATACACCGCTCAAAATCGAACCCATCTTCTGTCCTTTTTGATCACATAGTAAGTTTTGTAAGCGTAACCAGGACAGGGCATATACACAAAAATAGGTTAACTCTATTGTAGGGTAGCGGCGGTTTCCTTACTCTGAGGTTGTTGTTGTTTGTACTTTTATTCGCCCATTCTGGGCAGTCAAAAGAACATAGTCTATAGAGCCAAGTCTTTTGTAGTATCTTATATTCTATGACGTAACGAAGTAAGCCGGGACAGCTCGTGAATAATAAAAAAAGGAAAATGAAGTATAATGTAGTATAATAATGAAAATGTGTACCTTTGAGAGTTATATAGGAGATAAATGATAAATGAAAAGATTATGAGATGTTTGCTAATAAATAAAGAATATGAGAATAACACAATATTAATGTGAATAAAGGAAACATTTATAGAAATATGAAAGAGATGAGAAGAAATATGAATAAGAAAATGAGAATAAAATAAATGTTAATTAAAAATAAAATTGATAATAATATTATAATACTGAAATAATAAAAAGAATAAAAATAATAAATGAAAGACAGAGAAGGAGAAAAAGGAGAATCAAGATAAAAATATACGACGAAGATAATAATGGATTGACGTTTAACAAAATTACAACATATATGTAACAAAATTAAAAAGTACTTATATAAAATATTATATCGGTTAATATAATTAAGTAGGTTTTTTTTCAAATTTACTTGTCAATTAAATGTTATTTTATTTTTATATACTAGTCGACCCGGCGAACTTTGTACAGCCTAACTTATTACTATCTTGTGCATGTATTATACTTATAAACCTTCCTCTTGAATCACTATCTATTAAAAAAAAACGCATCAAAATCCATTGCATAATTTTAAAGATTTAAGCATACATAGGGACAGACGCGGGAAGCGACTTTATTTTATACTATGTATTGAAGATAAATATTGTATTCTAATAAATATTTTTTTTTATATATAAAAGGGGGGAGGTGTAGTGGGGGTGGGGGCCACCCACCTTCCACCCACTTGTACTTAGGTTAAGTAATATCATAAATAAAGTAATATTCAACCAGTAAGCACGTCTTTGCATTAATACAAGAGTAACAACATTACATAACGATTCATAGTCAAACACTATTATACGAAATGACAAAGATAAAATTTATAATTAAGTGGAAGAGGCATACTTATAATTTTGAAGAACGAAGAAGGATGGGCAATTTGGTATATCGGCTAATAGAAATGAATGGTACATGTTTAGATTGGGATACTATATAGTACATCAATATTTACTGTCAGGTTCCCCAGATCGTTATATCGTCGGAGATACAGCGATCCCAACATGAGAAATTATTATTTTTAACAATTGCAATAAATAGCTAATTTATATTTTTATAATGGTTTGGCTACAGGTATTGTTGTCATAAGCTGTTTAAAACAATAAACAAATAAATAAAAAACTTTAAAGAGCAGAAGCAAAATTAAGAAAGAGAGGAGCGGGGGGAGGAAAGCGTACGGGAAAGTCTATAAAAAAGTTAGTTTTTATGATTATGTTATTTAAACAATGAGAGGTTTTCGATTTGACATCTCAGAAAAAAAAAACAAACCAGTTTATCACGCCGCTATCAGATGGCGCTAGCAAAAATCTACAGGTGAAGTTGAAATGAATCACTAAAAGCTTAAAATAAAACAGGAACTCGTTAAGCACCAGTCAAATAGTAACGATTTTCTACTATAAAAAAGTAACGATTTTCTACTATAATTAATAATTGCCGTGCAAAAAAAATACTAGGCTACATTATCTAGTGTCATACAGTGCCACATTTTTGATATTTGCCTTAGTTTAGAAGATATACATTTTTTTCGCGAATGGCGCTAGCATCGCTGTAAACTGGCTCTTAATAATTATATATAAATGAATCGTGGTTCGTCAGTCTCGCTAAAACTCGAGAACGACCGGGCCGATTGAGCTGATGTTGGTCTAGATATGTTTGTCGTAGTCCAGGGTAGGTTTAAAAGGTTAGAAATAATGGAAAAATTGCGAAAAGTTAGTAAAAATCAACAATTCTAATTTCCCATACAAAGTGTTCCATTACTGTCCTATCCATTTTCCTGTAAAAGATTAATTGATTTTACGTTGTTGTTTTTTTAGTAACCCATTCTGGACGGGCAAAGTAACATAGTCCACACAGCCAAGTTTTTAGTGCGAAGAGTAGTGATTTAGTTATGTGGTAGGGTTGGTAGTATAATAATAATCGTGTAAACTTAATATCTAAGGCGATGAGTAGTTTGCCGGGTCAGCTTGTTTATAATAAATCATCAGATTCAAAGTAAGATAACTCAGATAATACAGCACTTACATGTGAACATGTGACTTGTGCATACGCAAAGGCATAATATTGCCTTTCTTTGCATATATGACTCATCGTTATTGCAAGATATACCCAGCTTCCATCCATACTGCTACTGTAATTTGAATAACTGACAGACACGCAAGTTATAAAAAAATAATTACCGTTTCGCTATGACGATTTGTTTCTAGTGTGCACGGGAAAGCGAGCCGAAACGCAAACTATATCTCCTCTGCATACTATTTATCATTAAAAATGTTTTTTTTTGTTGGGATACCTAAATATAATATAATGTACAGGACTTACTTGATTGACTTCAGTTTTAATAAGAGCCGGTCCGCAGCAGAGGTAATTTCAGAAGCTGGCGCTGGTCCTTCGTCAGCCATGTGTGCCTCCAACCGCTGCAGCGCTGCGTCTGCTCTATCTGTCAGAGCTATGAACTTCTCGGTCATTTGTTGCAGCTCGCTATCTTTAGCCGACTGTGTTACATTGCGAAGTGTCGACTCCAGGCGTTTGCATGTAGCCTCGTTCTGTAAAGAATTCACGATTACATAATCTGCTGTCGTCTTTTCGTTCAACTTAGTTCGGATAAAACTCTTACTTGATTACTTCGTCCGGCACTAAAAATCTTCATAACTCGATTATCGTGATTTCGTATTGTACTATGTATATTTTGCAACTCTCGGAATGTTGAAGCAGTCCTGTAAATAAATAAAACGTGTTTTGATACCAACTAAACGAAGGAGGTAGTGAAGTTAGATTCGCATTTTGAGAATATGAGTGACTGCTTTGGATAGCAGTAAATCAATGTGGGCGGCTGGTGGGCTGACGATTTTTATGATGTGTCGGATGTAGAAGTCAGTTATTGCCTTTAGGTTAATGAAGTTTTCGTTTACTTACTTATTTATAAGTGAATCTATGAGTTTGTCCAGCATGTCGGCGACATGGGTCGGATCGTCTAACTGTACTCGTTGACAGGAATCCATATACCGCTTTTGTGTTTCCAACACTTCTTGCATCTGAAAGTGAAATGGTATTTTGGTAAAAATTAAAAATGTCAAATGGAAAGGCTCATTGATAAACGGTAGTCTATATCTATCTATCTATACCAATAATAAAGAGGAAAGATGGAAAGATTTGATTGTTTGTTTGCTTGCATCGAATAGGCTCCGGAAATACTGAACCGATTTAAAAAAAACTTTGACTGTGGGGAATCTACCTACACTATCCCCGAGTGACATAGGCTATATTAGATTGAAAAAAAAATAGGGATCCTTACTTAAACTTGTAAGAGCTGAGTTTAATTTAGAGTTTATCCCAGGGCCTACAGAAATTATTCAAAAGGATTCGGTAACACACGTGAGTTTTATTTCCCTAAAAGGTACACAGTTAATTGGCACTTCTTATCTGGTAATATATGGCAGGATAGGCAGGCTGGTCCCGCCTGCAGATAGAAGCGGCGGCCGGTCTGGAGGACTGGCTGGAGTCTGGCTGTAGAGGCTGGCTGCGGCTGGAGTAGGCAGCTAGCACGAGCGGTAGTTGCTCGTGGCTGTGTACGGATGTGGTGGGTGGACCCTGAAGAACGGAGAGAGAGTTACTGGAGGTTGAAAATGAGTCAGGAAGAAGACCTCCAGCCCTCAAAGAAAAGGGGTCCCCCGAAGTAGGTGGTAGCACGAGGCAAGATGGCTCCGGCAGGTGTACGGAACGAAGAGGCTGCCGGAGTCCGAGAGTTGGGCCAGGTTTAGGGTCTGGCCCTCAAAAGCTCGTTGCCACCAAAGATCCGTGGAATCTCGCTCAGCCAAGGTCGGGCCGAGCGGTAGGTCCAGTAATCCAGCAGAAGGATGTCCTTAATAGTTTGACTGACTTTAGGCCAGGATAGACTATTTTCTGAACTGTAGTAGGTTCCCAAACAGCTTCTTCAAAGTTTTTTCTCAGACTATGACTCTCGACCATCGACTATCCTGGCTTAGGCCTAGAATCTTCTTTTATAGGAAAATTTTATCAATCAAAATAAGAATTTCGAATATGTCGAATTATAAATTTATGACAAGTTGTCTTTGAACAGTGGCCAGTAATGCTACATTTTCCATGTGAGAGCAACCCCTTTCAAAGACAATTACAAGGAATCTATGCCTAAAAAGAATAAAAACAGAAAGATAAACAAACAAAATGTAAACAAATAAAATTACAATAGTATGAAAATGAAGAATTTCGAAGATAATTTTAGTGATTTTCAGAGTTTAAAAGCCAAAATGATGATACAAATGATGATACAAGGATTAAGTTGATGATAAAAGGTATGGAAACAGGAACGACCGCTAGACGATCGTTACAAACTTAAATAAAGTAACCCAAGGTGCAATTTTTTTTCCATTGTTTACATATTTTGACAGGTGGTTTGTTGTTGTTTTTTGTTTGTTTATTCGCCCATTCTGGGGAGTCTAAGGAACAAAGTCTATAGAGCCAAGTCTTAAGTAAGTAGTATCTTTATTCTATGGCGTAACGAAGTTAGCCGGGACAGCTCGATAGATATAATTTTGCATTTTCAACGTGTTACCTTAGAGTGAAATTGCGTAGTATTATCGTTAAGCCGTTTTGCCAGGGCTGCCTCCAAATCGGTAGTAAGTAGACGCTGGTCCCTTTGCCGCCTCGCCAGCGCTCGCAGCCCGTCCGCGAGCTCACGCCTGGTCACGTTGATAAGAGAGAGTCCGTCTCTCATCAACGACTCGAGTAAGAGTCCGCGTCGCCAGGTCTCTGCATACGCTCCGTTGACCTGCGTTACGATGGCAATTTATGAGGGTATACAGCATTTAAACTGTAAATTGTTTTACTGGAATAACGCCACGTCATGCATTGAATATCTCGTTTTATAACGATTCAACTATAGATTGTCATATTCATGGTGACTATTATTGAACATAATTAGACATTAACCTACATATAGAGCTATGAAATTGAGCCGGACAATGTAACATGCCCTTCATTACTAATTCAAAATAGAACGGAAATTGTCGTTATCGGTACAGGGTACAGCTAACTCCTTTATACATGAACAATAACGAAAAGAAAAAAAAAACACTGATGTTACTACAAAAAACAAATAGGTTACTTACTTAAAATGTTTCATAAAAGCTTAAGAACATCTGATTGCAATCCGGTATCATTTAACGAATTATCTGTGTGCATATCATATTGAATCCGTTACCTTTTCCAAGAGGTGCCGGTGCGAGTCTAAGTGGCTGGTCAGGTTTTGGGTGATCTCAACAACCTTGGACTGGCTGTGATCTAGTCTAGCTGTGTTCTCTTTTATTGATTTCTGTAAAATAAAATAATAATGTAGTGGTTCTATTAGGTTAGATTACATAGGGTACCATTTATTGCGATAATGCTTAATCCCGATGCTGATTACCTACCTCAACGCTGACCTGCAGCATGTGTAACCTATGTTCTAATCTTTCGGCTGCCAGTTGAGCTCTCTCGAGACGCAGCGACAGTGTAGTTTCTACACGATCTGAAAGTTGGATTTTCATTGATTAAATTGTTTAATATTGACAACTTATTTAGTCAATGCATTATGTAATTAACCCCCGAACGAAAAATTCAGAGAGGGGTGTTATAATTTTAACGTGTGTATCTGTCTGTCTGTGTATCTGTTTGTGGCATCGTAGAGCCCAAACGGCTGAACCGATTTTCGTTTAGTTTTTTTTTGTATCATAGATAATTTCAGGCGGAGTGTTCTTAGCCATGTCTGATGAAGATCTGATCAGCGGTTTGAAGATGATCAGCTTTTGAATAATGGATGAGAGCATCTTTCTAGCTTCCTTATGTCCGATCGAGTTGAAATTTGGTACCATGTTACATCTATGTTATAAAAAGTATTTGGTAAGGTAACCATGACCTGATCTGCCGTTTGAAGATGATCAGCTCTTGAATAATGGATGAGAGGATCTAACTTGCTTCCTTATGTCCGATCGAGTTGAAATTTGGTACCATGTTACATCTATGATAAAAAAAGTATATGGTACGGTAACCATTACTTGATCAGCCGTTTGAAGATGATCAGCTCTTGAATAATGGATGAGAGGATCTAACTAGCTTCCTTATGTCCGATCGATTTGAAATTTGGTACCATGTTACATCTATGATATAGAAAGTATATGGTAAGATAACCATTACCTGATCAGCCGTTTGAAGATGATTAGCTCTTGAATAATGGATGAGAGGATCTAACTAGCTTCCTTATGTACCATGTTACATCTATGATATTGAAAGTATATTTTAAGGTAACCATGACCTGATCTGCCGTTTGAAGATGATCAGCTCTTGAATAATAGATGAGAGGATCTAACCACCTTCCATTTGTACTATCAATTAAAAATTTGGTACAGTGTTACTTCAATGATATTGAAAGTATATGTTAAGGCAACCATTATATTTTTAAGATGATTAGCTGTAGTTGTACTTAAGTTGATGAGGGTTCTGACTGGGTCGGGGGTTTTTAAATTTTTAAATTTGAGTTATATGTATTCTTGTTCAGACAAAACTAATTAGAATTATTTCAATAAAATAATTATACGTATAGACAAACAGAACATATGGACTGGACCGGGATCTTACCAATTGATTGATGTCCTTGTTAGTTCAATTGTTTGTGAAGTATGAGAGCATTGCGAAAGTCTTACTGTGTCGTGTCCATTACATTGTAAAATAGTGCCTCAAAGAGGATGTGGCACAATAAGATCTTTCCTAATTAAAACAAAAAAATTAAGCCATATTTTGTCGGTCGTCGGGCGGTAGGTTGGTACACACTGAACACCATTGAGCATTTGATAAAATATTATACAGCTTTAACAACTTAGAATTGAGTATAAATCTTGCAAAAATATTAGTTAACTAGCTGACCCGGCAAACTCCGTATCGCCTTTGATTAAAAGTTAACACGATTATTATTAAACTAACTATCCACTAAAAACTTGGTTACTTTGCTCGCCTTTGGACTTTGTTATTTTGCTCGCCCAGAATGAAATAATTTAAAAACAACGTCATATCAATCTTTTGATTGACAGGAAAATGGACAACAGTAATAGAACACTTTGTATGGGAAATTATAATTGTTGTTTTTTACTAACTTCCACGCAATTTTTACACTATTTCTTACCTTTTAAACCTACCCTGGACTACTACGAACATTTTGAAACCAAAATCAGCTAAATCTGCCCGGCCGTTCTCGAGTTTTAGCGAGACTAACGAACCACGATTAATTTTTATATTTATATACAGTGTGTCCGGGGAAGTTATAACATAATTTTAAGGGTGTATTCTATGATCAATTTCATCGATGAAAACACCCCATATGGGGGGTCGCAGCCTCACCCCCCCCTCAGTATGACGTTTTTAATTTTTTTTTTGCAAAAATCGACCCCGCCTACTTTTAAATTCACAGTTAAAGGTCTAAGGCTCACAGAACCTTCATTAAGGTCTTGATCGAAGGCTAAGTAGTTAGGCTACCTAAGTTACTAACAAAATAACCAAGTATTGCTTTTACTTTTTTTTTTAAAGATGATAAACCAAAAAAAAAATTTTTTTTGTGCATTTTTTACGGTTTTTCAAAGTTTCCACAAAAAAATGCAGATACTTTTTTTATTTTTTGTGTTTTATTGTTAGCTTTTGAGTTGTTCTCCAAATTGGTATTAGATTTATTTCTCTAGGTCTATTACTTCAGAAATTATCAACTACCAAAAAGACCCTTCGCTTTTACCTTTTAATTTAAGATTTCAGTTTAACCCACTTTTATTAAAAAATAAAGTCAATATTTAATTATTTTGCTAGTTATTTAGGTAGCCTACCAACTTAGCCTTCGTACAAGACCTAAATTAAGAGTCCTTTTACGCGAACAGTGGCGCCACTCTAGAAAAAAAAATATTATCTAAAGTAAGGCTTTTTTTCAGAAAAAAGTGCTCCCTTGTGCATAAAATCTTGGTCCCTAGTATTTTTTTAGTATATAAAATAATATCTAGGTTTAGGATGTTTATGGATTAATAGTGGCGCCACTGTTCGCGTTAAAGGACTCTTAATTTAGGTCTTGTACGAAGGCTAAGTAGGTAGGCTACCTAAATAACTATCAAAATAATTAAATATTGACTTTATTTTTTAATAAAAGTGGGTTAAACTGAAATCTTAAATTAAAAGGTAAAAGCGAAGGGTCTTTTTGGTAGTTGATAATTTCTGAAGTAATAGACCTAGAGAAATAAATCTAATACCAATTTGGAGAACAACTCAAAAGCTAACAATAAAACACAAAAAAAAAAAAAATCTGCATTTTTTTGTGGAAACTGAAAAACCGTAAAAAATGCACAAAAAAAAATTTTTTTTTTGGTTTATCATCTTTAAAAAAAAAGTAAAAGCAATACTTGGTTATTTTGTTAGTAACTTAGGTAGCCTAACTACTTAGCCTTCGATCAAGACCTTAATGAAGGTTCTGTGAGCCTAAGACCTTTAACTGTGAATTTAAAAGTAGGCGGGGTCGATTTTTGCAAAAAAAAAATTAAAAACGTCATACTGAGGGGGGGGTGAGGCTGCGACCCCCCATATGGGGTGTTTTCATCGATGAAATTGATCATAGAATACACCCTTAAAATTATGTTATAACTTCCCCGGACACACTGTATAGTAAGATAGAAGATTATACATTTCTACCTAGTGCAATTAAGAATTGTACTAGAACATTTTGCTTCATTTAAACCTATGTATTTATGTCTACGTTATTTGTGAAACCAACCTGCGTAGTTATGCGCGCCGACTTCAGTAAACGCAGCGGCAGACTTACTGCAATATCGGCTTCAGCTCAGCCAACGGCAAAATGGTTAGTGGGTTCAGTTTTCTACCAATTGGCGGCTCACTCAGTTTGCCTAGTCAGGATGTTCCCTTACCTAGTTTGTCTTGTATGACGTCAAGTCTCCGGGCCTGTTTCGTCTGCGCTGTGTTTATTGTCTCTAACAACCGAAGTCTTTCTTCTATCGATGCAAGCACTCCGCTCAAATCCTGTAAAATTAAGCAAGTTTATAAAACAACTACTTCAAAATATCTATTAAGCGATGACATAATAACATTTACTCAAAACTTCTATTTATTCGTCCTCATCTTAGCTGCTTGCCTACGTTGGCCTTTATAGTATACCATATTTTTTTTTAGAGTAAAATGCTATTGATACTCTACCTATACTATTGGCTAAGTTTTTAAAATGTTAACCTACTTTTTGATCAATCTTTTTTTTTTCATTTCCTTTTTTTTAAGAAAGGCCCTACTTTGGACATACGATCATTAATAAGGATGATGGTGTACTGACCTTATTAGTGTGTGAGGCGTGGCCGTGCAGCCGCGGGTTGTGAGTCTCGGCCGAGGAGAAACGCGCCAAGCAGAGGCACGCGAGCGCCGCTACGCACGCCCTTAACATCGCCTCAACTGAAAATTTTTAAACCAAAACACGAATGATAGATAGTTCCTTAGATGCTTCTTACTTCAGGCACACCTCGGTCACTTTATAGAAAAAAGCGCGCACAGCCGAAACTCTTGTACGTGTGAGTGAGATAAGACGTACTATTTGTACTGAGCGGTAACTTAGAGGTAACCGAGCGCGGGGTGGCCGCTCTTGCTAAAGGGGGTAGGGAGTGCCCGTACTGTATGTAGCGTACATTGATAAGGGTACTGTGCAATAAGGGTAAGATAAGATATTTGCAAAAATGCTTTTCGTACTGTAGATAGAGCGTAAAGTTCATATGAGAGAGAGCATTCTTCCTTGTACTGTGGTTCATATGTACAAATAAAAACGCATAGATGACGAAAAACACAAATGGAACATTTAAGGTATCACCTGTTTTTGTATTAGAGATATTGTACGTATACGTGTACGTATATTATATTATATCCATAGTTTTTGGAACAAAGTCTAGTTAGTTGTTTGCAACTAAAACATACAATTGAATTAATGTTTAAACTGCGCATCTCGCGGAAAGGTCAATGATATTCTTAACCTACACATTCGCATCGTCTTGAAAAATATATAAGGAATGTTATGAGTTTATCTTGTAAAGCGATCCGAAATAGCTTTAAATCCTTTATCTCTTAAAATGCCTTCTGTTTTCTTGCTGGGCTTTAAACAATTCAAGCGTTAAAAGCTTCTCAAAGATAAATATTTCAATGGTCAATAGCGAGTGAGATTATGTAAATGATGATTTATGCTCATCTGGGGACATTAGCAATGTGTAAGTTGAAGCTTGGCGCTATTACCACTTGCAGCATGCAATGTATTGTTTCTTGGGCACATATTGCTAATTGTGTAACACTTGTAAGCAAAATCCACTCGCCAGTAATGGTTACATTATAGCTACAAGTGTGATGTGATTAATCATTCCCATCTTGATGACACGTATTGTTTATTCCTTTCATTCGCCGACAGGTGTGCTCTTCGTCCTGTTTAATGCAGATATTATTGCATTCCGGTGCAGTTCGTAGACCTCGCCGCCTGGTGCGTCGTCTCGTCACCCCTTATTGTTTAGATAACTTATGCTTGATGCGCCTACGCACTACATACGATATGGGACGTAGAACGGAGGTCATCTCGACCTTTTACATATTGAAGTAAGTAATTCTCTGAACTGACTTGTGAAATTAGACTGTTACCGTCTTATTCATAAAGATACAGTAGATTTTAAGCAGCGTTACTGGAGGTCTACTTTTCTGGTTTGTTGTATGCTAAATACGTGACATCCAGTCTAAATTGAGATATATGTCAAATAACAAAAATGCTCTTTAACTTTTTATGAATAAGAGGGTATGGCTTTAAACGCACAGGCGGTTTTTTTCCGCGCGGATTTTATGTAACATATTGAATCCTATGGAACGGACGCAATTTTTATCGCTGTAGTAGTATAACAAGTAGCATGTGACGTGTTTGTTTTATTTGGACTCGCTTGAACTCAACTTAACTTTAAACTTTAACGTTTATTAATAAACTTTAAAATTCTTATCCAAAGTCTGAATGTTTTCGTCATTGAGCGTCTAAATTAAAATTAAAAGATTTAAATTTTTAAAATAAATAAGATTCTAATTATAATTTTCAAATAATATACAGTGCGGTGTGCGTTCAGCTTAATATAAAATTAAAGTGATTGTAACTGTTGTAATTTTTTTTTTATTAGAATCCATTTATTAAACTTTGCTATTATTATTTTGCCCGCCGCCACGACATGACACACATTGTAAAAACTAGTTCTGCTCGTAGGCAATTTTAGATTCTAGCCAGTCTTCTATAAAATAAAGTAAATAAAATAATTGACATATACACGGTTATTTTTTTGTCGTGGAGGAAAATTTAACACACGTTATAAGGAACTGATTCCTGAAAACAAAATTAAAAAATAATGACCCGTGCTCACTTTTGGTCCTTCGAAAGTTATTGTAAAAAAAACTAAAAATGTTGTGTAGCATCAGACCAATGACCTACGGTGGCTGAGCTGACGCCAGACGAGTCAGGGAGTCACAGGGGACGGTGAACAAGGGGTCCATCAGCCTTAAAAAAGTTTTTTTAAAATTTCAAAAAATTAAGTTAAAATTATATAATAATAATTGTGTACTGAAATTGAATAAAATATTTATTAATATTTATTATGACACTTTCAAGAGCCATTGCCACTGATGATGAATATCCTGATTTTGGGGAATCAATACGGGGATTCGGAATCAATAAGGGGACTGGCTTGACAAAATGAATCAAATCCCAGAGCGGATCCGGACAAGAAGTGCAATCCTTTGCCGGAGCTGGGAGTATAAGCAGCACACTTTAAAAAAGGTTTATAAACAATGACAAACATCATGTTGTCTCGCTCAGACACATCCATTCTGAGCGAGGAAGCATGATGCTGTCATAGTTTTATAAAATGTTTTCTTTATGTGGGCGAGTTATACCAAAGTCTAAATATTATTATATGTATTTAATATAATTATATGTGTTTTGAACTCAATGGTTTAGGCCAGCCATCTTCTAACTACAATGTCGCTATTCATGGCTGTAATAGATCTCACAACTATGTATGGACTGTCCACTCTTGGCTAAAGTGTCCTCTGTCAAATACTTGGGAGTAATGTTGGATGACAGACTTTCCTGGTTCTCTTATCTAGAGCTAGTTAGCTTACGAATAAGACAACTTATTTGGATTTTTAAAACTCTTAGGCATGTAACATCAATGCATACCCTTAATGAAAATATATGAAGCTCTTGTTCAGTCGGTGGTATCGTATTGTATATCTGTATGGGGCGGTGCAGCTAAAACGCGTTTTCTTGAAGTTGAGAGAGCCCAAAGATCATTACTAAAGGTAATGTACTGTTTACCTTTTAGATTCCCTACAATTGAACTATACGACAAGTGTAAGTTACTGTCGGTAAGAAAATTATATGTATCTATACTTAAATGGAGTTCTTGTGTTGTACCTGCTGCTGCAGATAAACAAACAAGTTTTCGTCAGCAGCTATTGTTCTAGCATCCCTACGATTTAAGTTTTGTTTGTGGAAATAAAAAAGATAAGTTTGTAATGCGTTGCGTCGGTTTTCTAAATATAATATCGGTATCAAAATTGGTTTTATTCAGCTCCATACAGATCCTAATCAGATGTTATGGTTCATTTCATTGTTTTGACATCTGTTGTCAAAACTTGTTTATATTTGAATAAAAATAAAAAGAAATACGAGAGCGCGAGAATAAAAATTTGACACAGGACCGGCCCCGGCAGTGGCCACAAAAAAACGTAGTGATTTACCTTCTCTCTGGCCACAAGGGTACTGTCGGGGTAGGGGGCGGCGCGGCATGGCTTCGGACCGCGCGAAAACGATGTTTTTTTTTTAGTTTTTGATGTTTTTTTGTCTTTTCGTTATACTTATGAATTCTTACTAGAGTAATATGTCTTAAATGTAAGGTGATGCAATTTTCAGTCCAAAAATCAAATTAAAACAATAAGTGGCTTAAAAATAAAATTGAAAAAACGGTAGGAAAGGGGGTAACTTTTTTCTTTGAAGTAAATTTATTAGATCCAGTTTCCCTTTAGTAACATGACTAGATTAGATCCTTAACTAACAAATATATTTTTTTCAGAAAGAAGACATAAATTTTGTATGTCTCAGATGTAAAAAAATCTCAAAAACACAAATTTTTGAAGCATCACGCCTTAAAATGTTTGTAGTAGTGCAGGGAAGGTTTACAATGTGAGAAAATATGATAAACTAGAGGCTGCCCCGCGGTCTCACCCGCGCAGATTTCTCATAAACACAAAATCCCGTTTTTTCCCGTTCCCGTGGGAATTTCGGGAAATCCCTTCTTAGTGCTCACCTACACTCCCCAAGGAACCCACGTGCCGAATTTCAGCTTTCTACGCCCAGTAGTTTCGGCTCTGCGTTGTCTGTCAGTCAGTCAGTCAGTCAGTCAGTCAGTAACGGAAGAGTTTTATATATATAGATTTGAGAGGAAGTTAGTAAAGTAACAATCTATTTTTCCCATACAAATTGTAAGGCGCGATACGAAGTTCGCTGGGACAGCTAGTATAATAATAATAACACGTCACACTCAGAACCCCTAACTAGAAAGAACCTTGTATCTGCGGTGCCCGAAACATATACAGATACGAACAATACACCCAGACCGGAAGACAAACATCGATATTCGTCATATTAATGTTCGCCTCTACCGGGAATTGAACCCGGTGCACCCGCGTCTCAGTCCACATCACTGCCATGCCAACAGCCACGGACCAGTAAATTGTACCGAATAATAGTTATGATTCGAATATTCCTAGCAATATATAAGTTATTTTATAGCAAAATGTGAAGGCAGTCACCGATTTGAAAGCATGAAATGTGTGGTCCTGGTGCGGTTAAATTGATTGGCAATGATAATATAATATGTGCTTGTGCGCCGGCGAAAAAGTTCAGTGGAGCTGGACGGCAGCCAATGTGGCTACACATCGCGGCTCGTGAAGCATCACTATATTCCAGATACGCGATATCTCGCGATTTTAAGTATACAATGTCTACATAATATATGTACTATCTACTATAATATAAAAATGAATCGTGGTTCGTAAGTCTCGTTAAAACTCGAGAACAGCCAGGCCGATTTAGCTGA
The DNA here is from genome assembly GCA_951802225.1 of Euspilapteryx auroguttella. NCBI lineage: Eukaryota > Metazoa > Arthropoda > Insecta > Lepidoptera > Gracillariidae > Euspilapteryx > Euspilapteryx auroguttella. Next base: position 5,471,268 of record OX637645.1, read on the forward strand.
TTTTGGTTTTAAAATGTTCGTGGTAGTCCAGAGAAGGTTTAAAAGGTGAAAAGAAAAAAAATAAAAAATTATATTTTTCCATACAAAACCATTGTTGACTTTGCGCTTTATGGGGTTTGACAACAGTCATTCGTTTCAAACAGTTTTAAGACAGGACAACACAGAACAAGGAAGATGCTCTCTCTCTCTCAGGACAACGTCTGTCCGGTCAACTAGTTAATGTATAATTTCTTTTTTACAAAAAAGGAACCCGGCTTTAATACACTGACATATACATCAACTGAGCACTTCCTCTTTTTAGAAGTCGGTTAAAATAAGTACTAAAACCTTCTCCTGAATGTATCAAATACTTGAAAACCGCATCAAAATCGGTTTAGCCAAACTCGAGATAATCGCGGACAAACATACATACTTACATACATACAAACCATAGTATATACAGGTCAAACTGATAACTTCCTTTTTTGAAGTCGGTTAATAAAAGTCACTTCAATTAGACGAAACGACTATAATTAAAAAAAAAAAACTTACAACCTTATTATAAGTCCTTCTGAGATTATCGCGAGGATCCGTTGGAGCCATTTATCTCAACAATGAACGTCCTGCCTGCCTCGGTGTGGTCCTGGTGCGGTTAAATTGATTGGCAATGATAATATAATATGTGCTTGTGCGCCGGCGAAAAAGTTCAGTGGAGCTGGACGGCAGCCAATGTGGCTACACATCGCGGCTCGTGAAGCATCACTATATTCCAGATACGCGATATCTCGCGATTTTAAGTATACAATGTCTACATAATATATGTACTATCTACTATAATATAAAAATGAATCGTGGTTCGTAAGTCTCGTTAAAACTCGAGAACAGCCAGGCCGATTTAGCTGATTTTGGTTTTAAAATGTTCGTGGTAGTCCAGAGAAGGTTTAAAAGGTGAAAAGAAAAAAAATAAAAAATTATATTTTTCCATACAAAACCATTGTTGACTTTGCGCTTTATGGGGTTTGACAACAGTCATTCGTTTCAAACAGTTTTAAGACAGGACAACACAGAACAAGGAAGATGCTCTCTCTCTCTCAGGACAACGTCTGTCCGGTCAACTAGTTAATGTATAATTTCTTTTTTACAAAAAAGGAACCCGGCTTTAATACACTGACATATACATCAACTGAGCACTTCCTCTTTTTAGAAGTCGGTTAAAATAAGTACTAAAACCTTCTCCTGAATGTATCAAATACTTGAAAACCGCATCAAAATCGGTTTAGCCAAACTCGAGATAATCGCGGACAAACATACATACTTACATACATACAAACCATAGTATATACAGGTCAAACTGATAACTTCCTTTTTTGAAGTCGGTTAATAAAAGTCACTTCAATTAGACGAAACGACTATAATTAAAAAAAAAAACTTACAACCTTATTATAAGTCCTTCTGAGATTATCGCGAGGATCCGTTGGAGCCATTTATCTCAACAATGAACGTCCTGCCTGCCTCGGGCAACGGTGAAAATTAATCGGATTTCTTGTTGTTGAGTCATTGACTTCCGTTTTAACAAATACCAAAAATACTACCAGAATAAATTATGGTACCTAAGTTCGTTCGGTGTGGTGTGGTGAAGACACAATTTAAAAGAAGGCTCTCTATTTATTTGAAAGTCTGTTTGTTTAATTTTTTCAACTGGGCTGGACGGATTTCTTAGTTTATTTTAAATGGTTTTATTTTATACTCAGCAATAATATAGGCAAATTAATTTTAATAAATGTAAACAATATATTAACTTACGCCATACATAAAGATGGCGTTGATGTGAAATAAATTACCTAACTCGGGCAAAATGTAGTCCTTTAATTATGTTTTATGTTATTATCTTTCTGCAGATGTATAATTTATAATCCGCGCGGGCACACTACGTCGGTCATCAGTCGCATAGCAGATTAGGTCGCACGCATCCTTCTAATTTAAAATTTCTTTATCAGTTGCTGTATCCACATGCGTGTGACTGTATTCTAAATAATTTCCCTCTGCAACTTTGCATATTGGACTGAAATATCCTGCATCCTGTGAATCTAATACAAAATATTGTAGTGAATGGTGGATGAGATAATGTTTTTTCTTTATAATTAATTATACATTACTGAAACTAAGATATTGATTATATTGAATATCGACTTGTACAGTGGCGGTGTAGGACGGCGTTACAGATTCGTCTATGGTTTCGTGCGCCCTAGACTGTATTACCAAATAACAAAGGCTATTTTGCAATACAGAAAAGCCGGAAGTGTTACGCCGTCCTAGACCGCCACTGTGCTAGGATCTTGATCTCAGACAGCGTGGTAGGAATGTCCCCGGTTTCTTAATAGTTATTTATGTGACTGGTACATAATGAGAAGCATTAATACACGAGTGTGGCGTAGAGTAGGTACTTGCCCTCCGGGATGCAAAACATTTTATTATAATATTTAAATTTTATTTAATGTTTTTCTTTTCATTTAAACAACTAACTTTGTAAGAGGGATTTAATCTGTATAATTGACCCTAAAGATTTATGCGATAAAAATAAATAAGTAACGTATTTTTCTTTATTTTAGCTTGTTCGATTCCCGGATGTGGCAAAGGAGTTTAGATAATGTAATGATAATGAATGCAGTTTAAAAAAAAAAAAGTTTTCTTTTAGTAAAATATTCGGATCCCGTACTATAACGGTGAACTTGAGTTACTGTTTATGTGCGTTAAAAAGGCGACAGGTGTTTGATATTTTTGAGTCAAACTAAATGTACAATACTGACTGACATAATAATGATCTAGGAATTATACCCTTTTAATTCATTTTTTTAGTTCTACAATGAGTGCTCTATGGTAAAATATTATGTATAATAATATAAATTATGTCTTTTTAGGGTAATTTACTTCATTTTATTTGGAAGAAGCTTGTGCTAATTATGTCATAATTTTTTAACAAGAGTTTTAAGGGTTATGCAGTAACTTTTTATTGATATTTTGTTTTAATGTTCAGTAAGTAGGTCTGCAACTTGCAGACAGCGCGGCGCAGCATGGTCGCCCGCCCGTCACATGCGCAAATATCTGTTTACACATAACCTACTCTACAATACAACTAAATGCCTAGAACTAAATGGCCCATTTTTGCTACTTTTAATATAATACTTTTATAGGTAATTTATTAATGTATTCAATCCCTGATTAAAAAAAAACAGTCCATAGCGTAGTACCTATTTTTAAATTTTTCCTTAATGTATACCCTTTCGCTAACAGGCGGAAGAGAAATACTTTGATACCATCTTTACTGAATGTAATGAAGTGCTCCAAAAAGTGAGGTAGTTGCGTGATCGTTTTAGAACAAGCCGCGGTATGCGTCCCCGTCAATTATATAAGAATCGGTTTTTTACTTAATTTATTTTATATCAATTGTTATGGTGGTTTCATCCACATGCGGTGGAAGGTTCGTTGGGTAATTGTTACTAATAATAATAAAGAAAATAACTTCGTGGGTAAAGTCTGCATTGGTGCGTAAACCACCTAAACTTTAATCCGAATACTTTATTTTCTCATGTCGTTCCAACGCAACTAATCCCACCATGACGCCGATGAGGTGTCGCATTGTGCAATGTCAGGACTGCATATCTTTGTCCGCTTTGCTCTAATCTCGGGTCCAGTGACTGACAAGGTGCAGTGGGGCACGCGCGCCTCACACTGTGGTCCACGACGATCGCAATCGAGCAGCAGCTGTCCGTATACAATTATTATGTGTTGTATTCACATAACATCCCAGTTTATTTTTTGTAAAACTATTCCTGTCACTTTAGATGCCCGTAGAAAAGAAAATGACTGCAATTTTTCGAAAAATGCAAAAAAAACGCAATTAGTTTGACACGCCATTTTACAGGGAAGTTATATTTAACGCCCTAATAAGATTATTAAGCCTATTAATATATATAAAACCGTTACTGACTGACTGACTGACTGACTGACTGACTGACTGACTGACTGACTGACTGACTGACTGACTGACTGACTGACTGACTGACTGACTGACTGACTGACTGACTGACTGACTGACTGACTGACTGACTGACAGAGCCGAAACTACTAGGCGTAGCGGGCTGAAATTTTGCACGTGGGTTCCTTAGGGAGTGTAGGTGAGCACTAAGAAAGGATTTCCCGAAATTCCCACGGGAACGGGAAAAAACGGGATTTTTGTGTTTATGAGAAATCTGCGCGGGAAAAACCGCGGTACAGCCTCTAGTCTATAATAAAGCTGCTGGTTCAACTTAGATAGGTTACATGGTATATTTTTTTTCTAAAGATGTTTCAATAAAATATTCAGAGGTTTCTTATTCTCGCCTAAAATATACTTAGATATAATAATAACACATCACACTCAGAGCCCCTAACTAGGAAGAACCTGTATCTAGGGTACCCGAAACACACACAGAGACGAACATCACACCCAGACCGGAAACAAACATCGATATTCATCATAAAAATGTTCGCCACGCCGGGAATCGAATCCAGTAATCCAGGTGCTCACGCATCTCAGTCCACATCACCGCCAACTTAGCTACGGTGCAGTAAAAAGCATATTTTTGATTTCGGCCAAACTATAGAAGATATTTTTTTTCGAGACTGGCGATAGTATCCAAAATATTATACAAAAATTTATCAAAAATATTTTTACTTACTTTTACATTTTACTGGGTTTTTTTGTTGATATAGGTACCATAAATACATCCGGTACGACCTCTCCGCAGCACTCGCCGCTGCCCCGGTTGCGAGCGGTCCGAGATGGGCCATCAAAAAGATGGACGGGGAACTGTTGCAGGAGGCCGCCTTGGTGCAGTCTTGGATCCCGGTGCCTGACGGCGCTGCTGAGATCGAGGATGAGGTGGAGTGGTTACGCGAGGCCATGAGCAGCGTATGTGATGCCGCCATGCCTCGCGTGAGGACGCTCCGCCCCAGGCGACAGGTGTACTGGTGGAACGACGAGCTCACGCAGCTGCACAGAGCTTGTGTAGCTTCGTGGCGCCGGTACACCCGGCAGCGCCGACGCCCAAACAGAAACGAAGACGAAGAAGTCCGTCTCCACGGCGTGCACCGGGAGAACAAGCGAGTTCTCAAGGTGGCAATCCTGCAGGCCAAGGCCAACGCAAGGAAGGAGTTGTTGGAGACTCTGAACGAGAATCCATGGGGGCGCCCGTACAAAGTGGCTCGGAAGAAGCTCCGGCCATGGGAGCCTCCACTCACACAGAGTCTCCAGCCACAAGTGGCGGATAGCGTGGTCTTGGCCCTTTTCCCCGTCCGTGGGGAGCACCGGGCCCCAGTGATGGGAGTGACGGGTCCGGAACCCGAACTGTCAGTCCCCGAAGAGGTGACTGAGGCAGAGTTGGCAGCGGCGGTCGAATGCCTCCGCGGCAAGAAGACAGCGCCAGGCCTGGATGGCATTCCTGCCAAGGCCTGGTTTCTGTCTCTGAAGCCAGAGCTGTTGGTGGCTCGGCTCGCAGCCTGTTTTCCACCTGCATGGAACAAGGAGTGTTTCCAGCGCAGTGGAAGACGGGCAAGCTGGTCCTTCTACGTAAGGAGGGCCGGCTCGCCGACTCTGTCGCTCCGAAAGACTTCCGGCCGATCGTCCTGCTGGACGAGGCGGGCAAGCTGCTCGAGAGAGTGATAGCTGCCCGCATCAACCGGCATCTTCAGTCGGTTGGGCGGGATCTGTCGGAGAACCAGTTCGGGTTCCGCGCCTGTCGCTCCACGCTGCATGCTGTGCAGCGCGTGCGCGACATCGCGGATGAGGCGGTTGCTGGGGGCGGGGTGGTACTGGCGGTGTCGTTGGACATCGCAAACGCCTTCAATACCCTGCCCAGGTCCTGTATCAGGGAGGCCCTGATATATCATCGGGTGCCTACCTACTTGCGGCTCGTCCTCGAGTCGTACCTCTCGGACAGGTACATCTCGTACCCTGGCCGAGAGGGTTGGGTCCGGCGGGCGATGTCTTGCGGGGTTCCTCAGGGGTCCGTTCTCGGCCCCCTTCTGTGGAACCTTGGCTATGACTGGGTGCTGCGCGGATCCAACCTCCCGGGTGTCCAGCTAACCTGCTATGCAGATGACACCCTGGTGACGACTCGAGGGTACGATTACAGGGAGACGGCGATAACCGCCACCGCTGGTGTCGCGCACGTGGTGCGCAGGATCAGAATGTTGGGCCTTGAGGTGGCCCTCCAAAAGTCTCAGGCGGTGTGGTTTCACGGGGCGAGAAATCGCCCCCCGGCGAACACACCCCTCATTGTGGGCGGGGAGACCATTGCCGTCGAGTCGACCCTGAAGTACCTGGGGTTGGTCCTCGACGGCAGGTGGACGTTCCACGCTCACTTTGAGCGCCTGGGACCAAGGTTGCTTGTGGCGGCAGCAGCCCTGAGTAGGCTGCTGCCGAACCTTGGAGGGCCAGCGGCCTTTTGCCGGCAGCTCTATGCGGGGATCGTGCGGTCCATTGCAATGTACGGCGCCCCGATCTGGGCACCTGCACTGGACAGCCATATCGAGGTGTTGCTGGGCCGAGCCCAGCGAGTGATGGCTGTCCGGGTAGCGCGTGGATATCGCACAATCTCCCGCGAGGCGGCATGCGTGATGGCGCGGAGTCTGCCATGGGACCTTGACGCGAGGGCCCTCGCGGACATCTTCCACTGGCGCGAGGAGGCGCGTGCGAGGGACCACTGGCCCACTCCGCGCGAAATAGCAGCTCGCCGGCAGGAGGCCGACGCCGCTGCAGAGGAAGTTTGGGCGCTCAGGCTGGAGAGGCCGAGCGCGGGGAACAGGACGGAGGCGATCCTCCCCGTCCTGCCACAGTGGTTGCATCGGCATCACGGGGCTCTCAGCTTCCGGCTAACGCAGGTGCTCTCGGGGCATGGTTGCTTCGGGAGCTACCTTGCTATGCTGGGGCGCGAGCAGTCCCCCCGATGCCATCACTGTGACTGCCCTGAAGATATGGCCCAGCACACCTTGGAGGTGTGCCCAGCCTGGGCGACTGAAAGAGCGGCTCTCAAGGCCACCATTGGGCAGGACCTCTCCCTGCCGGCCGTGGTGCGAACTATGGTCGGCGGCAGAGAGGCCTGGGCGGCGGTCGTCTCCTTCTGCGAAGCAGTCATACTCGCCAAGGAGGCGGCCGAACGCGAGAGGGAGGCGGCGAACCCGGCCAGACGGCAAGTTTGTCGCCGCGGCGGCGCGAGACCTTGAAGCGCCGCCGCACGCCCTGCAGTACCGGGCCGAAGAATAGGACTGAGGTATCCCCTGCCTGTCGTAAGAGACGACTAAGAGGGGACCCCGGGGTCGTTGGGTGCACGAGGCGGGGGCCTCGTGTAGTCATATAACGGCCCCGAGAAGGACGGCGGAACGCGGTGTCCCGTTTCCGCCGTCGAGCGTAGGAAGAGCCATCCGCGCTCAGGGGGGACTACCTTCACCTGTCCCCCCGTGAAGAGGCTACACAGCCAATGCTGGCGGGGTCGCGGAGAATTCCACAGGCTTACCCGCGACCCTCCTGCTATCAGCCGAGAAGGACACCGGCGGGGTTTTAGTGGGTGCGAACCCCACATAACCCTGCGGCTCCCCCCGGGGCTGCAGGGTACTCGTTAGGAGTTTCCCCGCCTTAAAAAAAAAAAAAGGTACCTAATTATTATTTATTTATTTATGTTTAAATAAATACAAACATATCGTGATCACCTGCTTTGATTTCCAAAATTATAAAGAACCGGCTACGCGACATTTTTATCTCGATTACAATATTAGCGAGTTTATGATCAGGGCCCTTAGTCTCATCGCGCAAAACGTAACTATCGAATAAAAGTAGAGTAGAAACAGTACGTGAATCGCAAGAAAATACACATTTGGTAGTCTCGTAATCAATTTTGCTATAACTATAGCAGTAGTATCGCAATAGATTGGAATTGACCAAAAAGGGTAGTCTGCTCCATAATAAGATAATGTTATGATTACGTTCGACTGCTATTATATATGTCAATAATGATTGATAATAAGTGACAGTTGCACTACGCCCGCTCCGATTTCGTCTAATAAAACAGGATTCACTATTTAGGTAAAAAAATCTCAGATTATTTTACAGCTTGCTATTCATATTCTATTGCTATACTATAATGATCGATCAAAGTTACGAGACTCGCAATTTTTGACACAATCGTAATAGAGTAATAGTAGAATAATAATAGAATAGAAGTATAATCGTAAGTTTAAGAGACTAGAGTCCCTGGTTTTGATACAATATTCTATTGCTGTCAAGAGAATTTTCGTCGTTTTGTAAAAGAAGGTCGATAGACATACATAAACATACATAATCTCACGCCTTTTATTCCCCGAAGGGTTAGGCAGAGGTACCAGCTCAAGAGCCGGACCCACGTTTAGCCGAGTTTTATGCTTTTATTACAAACGTGACAAGGGGCCAGCTTGTCGCCGCGGTTATAACGACCACTACTGCGGCCGGGACCAACGGCTTAACGTGCCTTCCGAAGCACGGAATCATCTTACTTTTCGGACAATCAGGTGATTCAAGCCTGCAAGGTCGATAGATAGTCGAAAAATTTCACTACATATCTATAGAGTAAGTACATTACGTAACACTGCTAACACTTCATACAACAAGGTGGAACTCTTATTGCCGTTTTGACTGCGCAACCAAGTTTTGAAACAAAAAAATGATTACGCTCAGATTCTGTCGATATTTTTCAAAACTGAATAGTGAAAAGCAGGAATTTGTCGAAGCATAAATAAAGAAGTTATGAAGGTTTCATGGTGTCCGCGCGAACAAAACAGGAGAACCGCGCGGACATTGAGATCTGCTGATGATTGAGAGCTAGTCAAAATTTTATTACTTTGTAATTTTTTGACAAATTAAACCTTGCTTTGACAAAAAAAAAACAGGTCTCTAAACCTTCCAGAAGTCTAGATTTCAATGTCCGCGCGGTTCTCCTTGTTTCGTTCGCGCGGACACCATCAAACCTTCATAACTTCTTTATTTATGCTTCGACAAATTCCTGCTTTTCACCATTCAGTTTTGACAAATATTGACAGAATCTGAGCGTAATCATTATTTTGTTACAGAACTTGGTTGTGCGGTCGAAACGGCAATGAACTCTTGAGTATAGGTAACTAAAACTAATAAGTAACTTGTTTTTGCAAGATCTGCCAAGCTGAATTGTCAAAGAAAACAATTCGTATTTATAAAATATCTTGTTTCAATAGCAACAGTTACGAAATATGTAAATGTTTATACTTTCACTCGTTCTTTAGTGTGCCTAGTTGCTAAAGAAGAAAACGAAGTATTGACATTCCTAAATCTCAGCATTTTATTTACTCTGTCATGTCTGGAGAAGTTTAGTCTGACAGATCTAACTAATGTATGGTTACGGTGAAGAAATTATTTAAATAAGAATATTATTATACCTGAGCACAACTTAAAAAGTTGGTTGAGCCGTGTATTTGACCTAGTAAAATGTGGCTTTTATATATACACTAGCTTTTGCCCGCAGCTTCGCAAGCGCTTTTTTTTTATAAAAACTGTAAATTACTTGTTCATTTGTTTTGTTATACTCTATAATCTGTGGTTATACTCAGAAATATCAGTAAATCATTTCTAATTTCTAATCCAAACCCCTAAAGAAATCAATATCATGCAGTTACCTTTTACAATACAAAAATCTTTAGCTGTTTGGGTTGCAAGCTATAATATCCGTTTTTCTGAATACACAAACTAACCTTAGTCTTTATGCATTAACTCTGAAGATTCAAAAAAAAAATCCAGTTCATCTACCCGGTATACTCCGTTTACTTTCATCATCATCGTCGCTCGCTACCGATAGACGTTCACTGCTGTATATTGGTCTTGCGCGACTCTTATCCAGTATACTTCAACAACCATTTCTTTTTTCATACAAACTGTTAACCCCTGTATCAGCGTCCGCATAAACTAAGACGACGCCCCTTTATAATAAACTTTATGTCCACCATGTTGTATTTTAAAATTTCTAACTTTTTCGTAATCAGAACTCCCAATATCCTAAAAAACTCCACACATATCGATTTACATTTATAAATTAAAATGATGATGTCTTTTTTGTAATAACGATTTCGAAAACCTAGAAACATCACCCATTTCGATTTGTAAGAAAAACAATAAGCGGTTTCGGCTTTTCATAAAAACTTTGTATGAAGGAACTTATAGTTACTGAACTATAAAAGCAGTTATGATACCATATTTTGATGTTTTAATATTAATAGAAGCTTATTTTGAAAATTCAAGTTTCTAGTGTCAATAGTTTAGATTTTAGCGATAAACTTGTTTTACCCTGTATAAGAACTTAAGAACTCAGGGGCAAAAAATAAAAAAAAAACTACTTGTATACTTTTTATGATGTTTTTAATGCAAAGAGAATCTACAGTGTAAATTTCAACTTTTTGAATCCAGACGTTTAGGAGTTGACACACTGTTACACCTGTATGCGGCGTCCCGTTTGTTTTTCGTAATTAGCGCCCCCAACAATCTAGAAACATCACTCATTTCGATTTCTAAGAAAAATGAGCGGTTTCGGTTTTTCATACAAACTTAAACATCCTGTATCAAGACTTTTAGGACTAATAAGAGCAGTTTTGATATCATATTTGATGTTTGAGTATTATAAGAGACTTATTTTGAAAATTTCAGGTCTCTAGTGTCATTAGTTTAGATTTTAGTATAAATTTGTTTCATCTATACCAATAATATAAAGAGGAAAGATTTGTTTGTTTGTTTGTTTGTAACGAATAGGCTCCGGAAATAATGAACCGATTTGAAAAATTCTTTCACTGGTATGAAGCTACACTATCCCCGAGTGTCATAGGCTATATTAGATTTACAAAAAAATTAGGGATCCTTACTTAAACTCAAATAATGTAACCCAAGGTGCAATATTTTTTCCGTTGTTTACATATTTTGACAGGTAGTTTGTTGTTGTTGTTGTTTGTTTTTTAATCAAAGAAACATAGTCTATAGAGCCAAGTCATTAGTGGTATCTTATATTCTATGGCGTAACGAAGTAAGCCGGGACAGCTCGTCCTGTATATAAACTCGGGGCAAAATATAAAAAAATAAACCATTTATGATGTTGGTGATGCAAAAAGAATCTTCACCCATTTCGATTTGTAAGAAAAATAATGAGCGGTTTCGGTTTTTCATACAAACTTTAACATTCTGCCTGTATCAAGGACTCCAGTAACTATAAAAGCAGAGTTATGATACCATATTTGATGTTTTAATATTAACAGGAACTTATTTTGAAAATTTCAAGTTTCTAGTTTAGATTTTAGCGATAAACTTGTTTTACCCTGTATAAGAACTCAGGGGCAAAAAGAAAAACGACTAATGATGTTATTAATGCAAAGATAATTTACAGTGTAAATTTCAACATTCTGAATCCAGACGTTTAGGAGTTTCATAAACACTGTTACACCCTCTATACGGCGTCCCGTTTGTTTTTCGTAATTAGCGCCACCAACAATCTAGAAACATCACCAATTTCAAATCAAAGAGAATCTACAGTGTAAATTTCAACTTTCTAAATCAAGACATTACAGCCTGTATACGGCGTCCCGTTTGTTTTTCGTAATTAGCGCCCCCAAAAATCTAGAAACATCACCCATTTCGAATCAAAAAGAATCTACAGTGTAAATTTCAACTTTCTTAATCCAGACGTTACACCCTGTATACGGCGTCCCGTTTTTTTTCCGTATTTAGCGCCCCCACCAATCTAGAAATATCGACCGCTTGAATTTCTAAGAAATATAAAGAGCGGTTTCGGTTTTTCATACAAACTTTAACACCCTGTATCAAGGCTTTCAGGATTAATAAACGTAGTTTTGATATCATATTTCATGTTTTAATATTATAAGGAGCTTATTTTGAAAATTTCAAGTCTCTAGTGTTATTAGTTTAGATTTTAGCAAAAAACATATTTCACCCTGTATAAGACCTCAGGGGTAAAATTAAAAAAAAAACTAAATAATTTATGATGTTGGTGATGCAAAAAGTATCCACAGTCTAAATTTCAACATTCTAAACCCAGTAGTTTAGGAGTTTCATACAAACTGTTACACCCTGTATACGGCGTCCCAGTTAAGTTATCCCAAAATCCCGTCTTAGTGGGTGCCTACGTCACGTAAAGAAGCTACTGTCCAAATTTCATCTTTCTATCTTCAGCGGTTTCGGCTGGGCGATGATGAGTGAGTGAGTGAGTGAGTGAGTAGATCAGTGGTATTTGGATTTTATATATATAGATATAAGTCGTCGGTATAGTCTAGTCTGGAGCCCTGTCGTCGCTATAGCCCGGCTGCTGCGGCGCCCACTTGTGTTTGTCACCCGACGGATGGTATTTGCCTACGTTTACACGCATAATTCCAACTAATGAGTGACTTAAGACGATTTACGACAAATAAATGGAACGAGCTAATGAACAGTGTCTATCTCTTTGATATAGCATACTGAGGGCAAGGGACAGTCATATATCAGTCGCCCACATCAGTTACTACATTTCATTGGAAAAAGTAGTAAATATTGAATATCTTTTTAATTATTACTTTTAAATCAAATCTGAATTACCAGAATTTAATTTTGTTTATTATCGTTATTCCTAGGTAGTTTTAACAAAAACTAGTAGGTAATTTCGAAGAATTAGCTATTCCCGTTTTTTGAAAAGGTTATCTTTGACGAAATAATGTATCGAGGTTTTTTGATTCCACTAGTGATTCTCAATTATAAAAAACTTTGTTATATCCTCAAAAAGGTTATATTAAAATTCCAGATCTTTACCTTCTATAGATTAAGAGAATGACTTGATCTAAAAAACCTTAAAAACTCATATAGCGTCTTAAGCAGGGAGTAAGTGCATTCAGGACATAGTTAGTTACGATCGTGTCGTTATCGGCAGTAAGATAATCCATAATCAAAATAAACTAAAAAACTTTCGTAAGTTTTTGGCTGACAACACTGCAACCCGCTGCTTGAGAGGATAAACGAGGAAGAAATCAAAAGACCAAATGAACAGAGATAGAGCTTCGATATAGCATACTGAGAGAAAGGGACAGTCATATGTCAGTCGCCCGCATCTGTTTCTCACAAAATCAGTAGGTCTGTCTTCCAAAAACGTTGTATTACAATGTGGGAGATGGTTTTTTTACATACGCGAATCATTAAAACTATTAAAAATTAATACTTTCGCTAGAATAATTAAAAAACGCGAAAAATTTTGAATTTCGCGCCATACCGAGTTACCGTCGTTATTTTCGTTACAAGATTGCAGATTTTTTTGCTTGCAGCGGTATTTGAATTTTATATATATAACTAGAGGCTGCCCCGCGGTTTTTCCCGCGCAGATTTCTCATAAACACAAAACTCCCGTTTATTCCCGTTCCCGTGGGAATTTCGGGAAATCCCTTCTTAGTGCTCACCTGCACTCCCTAAGGAACCTACATGCAAAATTTCAGCCCGCTACGCCCAGTAGTTTCGGCTCTGCGTTGTCTGTCAGTCAGTCAGTCAGTCAGTCAGTCAGTCAGTCAGTCAGTCAGTCAGTCAGTCAGTCAGTCAGTCAGTAACGGAAGAGTTTTATATATATTGATTATTACCATTTTCATATTTTAGCCTGCCTGCTAGAAATAAAAATAAACTCTAAGAAAGTTTTGTGAGAGAAGATGCGGACAGACGGTCAGGGCGAAACTACAGATTAAAGAATAGTTACTTTCTGCTCAGCGCTCATCTTTTTAATCAAATCCAACGAACATATAGGGAACCCTAAAATTATGCGGGTTACGTGGGTACTTACTACTTACCATAATCACTATTCAAATATAATATTATCAAAGTGTTCACATGTGAATATGTATGTATACATAAGTACAAAATTTAGTTGCGAAAGTCCATGGAAGGGCTGGACGTGTTTCGCATTCCGCATGCCTACAATATTTATGGGCTGTAATTATTATCTTGGAAGATATTGATTCCGTTTAACATAAGTGAGTATAAAGCTAGTACATCTTTATAATATCTCGTTTCTCTCGTGGTGGGCTGGATTACGATAGCTGCAAGACTTAATAAAATCAAATTAATCGGGGTCTGGCACAATTTTCAATCATCTTGTGATGGATGCAATTTATCAAGTTGGTTCTTTAGGTTAACATTTTTGTTAAATAACGTAAGGAATATTTCCTCAAGGCAATCAATACTACGTAGCTTTATGCATGTTTATAAGTCTAGTATAGGTCACTTAAAAAAACAGGCACAAGTGAAAGTAATTTGCCACAATTAAAATTCAATATATTTTTAATTAATGCTCTTGTACTATCTGAATCCAATATATTTATTATTAAATCTTAAAATTATTACGATATGTCCTCCCATTCAGAGTTCATTTATTCGTTTATTGATTACGATTAAAGAGAGTATTTTATAAAAAATGTGGTTGAGGGTGGTACTAAACTAAACTAACAATCAATGATTATGATATACGGTGTTTACATGCTCTGGACCTGTGAAATACTCACTTAGCTCCAACGATCTCTTTATTAATTTTCCGTTTATTATGTTCCCTCACATTCGTAATTGTATGATTATTAAGTATATGGGCATAATGTGCTAATTTGGACAAGTTTTATCATCGAAAACTTGTTATATTATTACTAAAGCCATTGGCACAGTATAAGCATTACATTCGAATATGCCAATCAAAACCAGTATCGATGATGGTATTTCGCTTAAATAATATGAGCGTGAATATGAGGTTTGTCGAGCGAGTGCCCTGTTTTTGATCTGACCCAAGTTTATTGCCTATTCCTCACACGTATTTATATCCCTAGACTACATTTAATAGCTGTCTTGGAAATCTTGGCATCATTACTAAAATAATTAAACAAGTACTTATTCATATTTTGCAAATCATAGAGATTGCAAATAATTAAAAATGCATAAATGATTAATACTAACACTTTAACAATCATCATTCAATCAAATCCATTTTAAAAAAAATATTTTTTATGATTAATAAATTCATAAATGTTTAAAACTATTTTTTACAAACTAAATCAGTAAATAAAATATGGTGTAAATTTAAATAAAATAAATTAGCAATTTTACAACTATATATACGATCTTAGGTATATTACTTTCAGTCTGTCTGTAAAGTCTAATCGGGCCAGGAGACGGATTTCACTGTTATTTAAAGAGCCCGATTTTGATCAAATTAAGCATAAATGTAGTCGAGGCTAAAACCATTCGACAAAGTTTCAGGAATGTTCGTTCAGTATACAAGTATTTTTTTCTAAGAATTAGAGTTCAGTCAGATAGGTACTTTCTTTTTACCCCTAATCTGTTTATGAAATAAATATCCAATGTACATACACGTCGATTTTTAAGTTTTATAATTTTTTATCTTTAAAGAAGCGTTAGCCCGTGGCTCCGCCTAAGCTTTTACGATCTTTGTAAGCAAACTATAATGAACCGATTTTCATAAAACTTAAAGCTTGAACTCTGCAAATCCCAATCAAAAGCTCATTTTCAAATCGAATCAGTAATTTTGTTATTTTCTAACAAACAAAAATTTGTTCCAAATATCCATTTGTTTTGAATGCTGTATAGGTAAGGTTAGCTTTAGGAGTAGCTCTGTTACATTATAAGCTCATAATAAAGAATAGCAAGTATGAATAGCAGATAAAAAAGGCCCTAAAAAATATTATATTTGGGAGTAGGTAATAGTATACAAATATGATACCTGTTCTCATAAATTGCACAGCGGAAGTTGCGTGCACAATCAAAAGGCCCACTAAGATATCGAGCTAAGGTTGTATTACCGACCTAGGCTATCGTATGAAGATTTCACGGTCTGGATATTCCAATGGCACTGTGCACTGTCATTTCACTGAAAGCTCTGGGTCCGTGGCGCGCGTTTGAGGGTCGCAAGTACGGCATGTGCGTCCGCCGCAGCGTCGGTCGCGGATCTGCGCTGCCGGCTGACGGGACAGGTAGCTAGGCTGCTAGCGCGCGTACGTACGACAGCGCGCGCGCATCTCCCCCGCCACCGGCACCACCGATCCGTCGCAGCTCTGAAACCTGCGAACATTTTTCAGAGGGTTAACCGCTTCGTTTCTTATAAAATTTATTTGTTTTGTTACATTACTCAAGTATACTCAACATTTGAAATTATAAAAAAAGAGGGTTCGCTTCGTTTCTAATGATAACTTTTTCAACAGCAGTAGGTATACCCATGGTTTAAAACGGTTTTTTTTATTGTGCTATCATCAATCAATATATATGTCACCGGAAAATAACAAGAACCGTAAATTTATAAATTTACTAGGAAATTTATAAACTTTCGTAGGATTCTAAACGAGTGATAAATTGTATTATTTTACGCCTACATTTTCGTAAATTGATAAACTTACTAAACTCACTCGTAAAATAATAAGTAACCAATAACCAAACACCATGTATATTGTATAATGAATTGAAATTTAACACAGAGCTACGAAAGTTTTAGCCATGACCAAAATGTTTTATTTTGGTAGAGTGAAATAGGGAATTTTAACCCCCTACTAGGTAGGTATATAGGTAGGTAGGTACCTAAAATACAAGGTTACTTTTTGATAAAATATGCTATTATCCCATAATAGCTTATTATGTCTGTCACCGTTATAGTGCGAAATACGTTAATGTGCTCTCTCCCGGGCACACTGTTTAGGTCACTTAATGTGCGAAATTTTATGTGAAAAATAGGGTATCTGGGGTCTCGCCGTCAAAGTGCGGAAAACAGAAAGCTCCTAACGAAAATTCAAATCTAGGGCAAAATTGTAGGTTAGGTTAGGTTTGGCTTGTGATCTTTAACCAGCGTAGCGAGCGAAGCGAGCGGAGCTTGGGTTACCTGTGTTAAACTGAAATCTAAGGCAACAATTTTTCGAACTTAACTTAGTCGTTAACTCTGTAGATTACCTAGGGATTTTGCAGATTACCTAGTTAATGTTGAGAACAACATTTTATTTCGAACTCTAACGGATTCAGCCAGTTAGTGCACTTTTACTGAATTTCGCACATTAGCGGTCACATATTAACCTATAAACCTACTAAGTTTTTAGTACCAGTAAAAATACTTTTGTGTGATCGAATTGTTTGGCAAGTCTGATTGTACGTAAGTCTATGGACGCAAGCATTTTCACTGTCAACATCGACCAATCAGAGAGCAGTGTGTTATTTTCCGTATTTCAAAAAGCGTAAAATTAAAAGCTCTTCTGTGATTGGTCGATCCGTTTAGAATCTTACGGATTGATATCCGTTAGTTTATAAATTTACTACGACGCGTCGAAAATTTATAAATTTGCGAAAAAGTGGGCGTAAAATAATTCAATTTATCTCTCGTTTAGAATCCTACGAAAGTTTATAAATTTCCTAGGAAATTTATAAACTTGCGAATTAAGATTATTTTCCGGGGACATATAAAACTCTTCCGTTACTGACTGACTGACTGACTGACTGACTGACTGACTGACTGACTGACACAGCAGAGCCGAAACTACTGGGCCTAGCGGGCTGAAATTTTGCATGTAGGTTCCTTAGGGAGTGTAGGTGAGAACTAAGAAAGGATTTTACGAAATTCCCATGGGAACGGGAAAAACTGGATTTTTGTGTTTATGAGAAATCTGCGCGACTGAAACCGCGAGGCAGCCTCTAGTCTACTTATACAGGGTTACTGGTAAGTAGACCCGGCATTTCAGGAGGTGTAGTCTACGACCTGACCCCTTAGGTGTAGATTTACTTAAAAGATAATGGATGTTTGACCCAACTTTGCTAGCATTTTGGATAGCTTAGAAGACGTAAATGTTTTTTGAATAATCTGCCGATAAAAATCCTAGGCGAATTTCATAAAAAAATGCCACTGAAAAAAATACGTTAATTAAAATTAAAAATAAAATTGCATTTGAGAGGGCTATAAAAGTCATATTGTTAAATGTTTTTTTCAATTTAAGTATTTTTCATTTAAATAATTTATTAAGGATTAGATAAGCATTAAAAGAAACATCCTAATACTTGAACATTTAAATTTAATTTAAAAAACATTCTCAAGGTGACGATATTATGAAAAAAACTAAAAAGTTTAATAACTCGAAAACGGTTGGGTTTTGACCTGGGTACCTAAGGGCTAAAATGATTGGTAATGACCCCTACTATCACCTCCTGAAATGGTCGGGTCTACTTACCAGTAACCCTGTATAAAAATGAATCGTGATTCGTTAGTCTCGCAAAAACTCGAGAACGGCCGGGCTGATTTAGCTGATTTTGGTCTTGAAATGTTTGAGTAGTCCAGGGAAGGTTTAAAAGGTGAGAAAATTTGGACTAATGCAGGGGAAGTTAGTAAAAACAACTTTTTTTTTTCATAGAAGCTGTTCCATTACATAATTTTTGTAGGTATCCATTTTTTCCTGTGAGCAATGAAATGAATTGATTGAAATGACTGACGGTTTTGTTTTTTATATTCGCCCATTCTGAGCAAGCAAAGTAACTTAGCCATACAGCCAAGTTTTTAGTGGGTAGGTAGGTAGTATAATAATAATCGTAATCGTGTAAACTTATAAATTAAGGCGACAAGGAGTTTGCCGGGTCAGCTAGTTTGAAATAATTAGATAGTGCACAATTGCTATCGATTTAAATTAATGTTCGTACTACTCAAAGTAAATATTGTCTAGGGACGAGTACCCGGAACCTTAAAAAGAAATGTTTTTTTGCTTTTATGTTTTGTCTGTTGTGCAAAGGCCACTTCATATTTGTAGCTAAATGCATATTTGCGCAAGCTTTGTACCTTGAAAACGTTTTATTATTTTAACAATTTATCTCGTGTGTTATAGTCGGTTGGTAAGTTTATTTTGCTGTAAGGAAAACTTTACTACTGATAAGAAGACATCGCATCATCACAGTTTTATCTCCTACGCTCCACATACATGTTTGGTCAGACACCTTCGTAATGAAGAGAAAATTAAGATCTATTTAAATCACGGCTTAGATATCAATTTTGTTTTGTATACTTAGGTTACATTGTTCTCAAAATTAAGTTTGCTAGGTATGAATAACTTACAGCATTTCTGACCGCTTCGCAATTAACCAATTACAATTTTCGATTACCGCGGCAGCGTGCCACCGACTGCCGTCTTCAGAAGAACTGGTTTGTGGCCTGACCGACTGTAATGGTATCTTACAAAAGTGCTCCTGTGCAGCAATTGCAGCATGTTTTTTAACTTAATTGAAAAAAGGATACAATTTAACTGTAGATGCCAATATCGTGGGACTTTTTGCATGAAACAGAAGAACGTAGCACAACGGGTGGCCTGCGTTCGGAACCAATGCGAGCACCTTTCATTTACAGCCTTATAGCGTTTCAACAATAACCGCTTAGTGAAATTACGTATTTACGATTAATGATTTGAGGCTTGCTATAAAAAAACGTAATAGAACATTACATTATTAATTAGAATCCAGCCTTAGTATCAACTCCTCTCTGTGTGAACGACCTAGTCAGATCAGCCACCGGCGGGCTACTTCAAATCCATGAGTCATAATAAAGTTGTGCGCGCCTTCTAATAATAGCTGCCTCAAGCGCCCAGTCGACACTTAGAAAAAAATTAGTTTAGTAGAAAAACATCGGAATTTGGGCAAAATTTTATATACCTATTGTTAAATATTACTGAAATAACATCAATTTTTGGAACCTGGACCCTGTGAGAATCTAGGAGGAAGGAAATTGCAAAATTTGCCATATTTTTCCTGAATGTTTTTTTTTTTTCCTTATACTGCTGCCAAAACATATCCTTTAATTTTTTTGTAGAGGGCTTCCACTGCGATACTAGCAACAAATTCGAAAAAAACATAACATCTAAATTTAATACATTTTTGTTGATCAAACATGTTTTAAGTATGTTAATTAGCGAAATATGTAGTTTTTTTTAATAGCTCACAATTCACTTTTTTTTGTCATTACTTACCTGAATTATGATAAACTAGTGGGCGCCCGCGGCTGCGCCAGCGCATTTTCACTTGAAATATCAAATTCCCAATTTTCCCGCGGGGTTTTCGGGATAAAAAGTAGCCTATGTCCTTTCTCAGGCTTTAGACTACCCATATACCATATTTCATTCAAATCGGATCAGTAGTCTCGTGAAAGCGAGACAGACAGATAGACAGACAGACTAGAAGAAAAATCATATCTTTAAAAGTACGGCTTTTTATCAAAAAAGGGAACCCTAGCCTAGTGCATTAGATCTTGGTCCTTTTTTTTTAAGGCGGGGAAACTCCTAACGAGTACCCTGCAGCTTCGGGGGGAGCCGCAGGGTTATGTGGGGTTCGCACCCACTAAAACCCCGCCGGTGTCCTTCTCGGCTGATAGCAGGAGGGTCGCGGGTAAGCCTGTGGAATTCTCCGCGAACCCCCCCCAGCATTGGCTGTGTAGCCTCTTCACGGGAAGACAGGTGAAGGTAGTCCCCCCTGAGCGCGGATGGCTCTTCCTACGCTCGACGGCGGAAACGGGACACCGCGTTCCGCCGTCCTTCTCGGGGCCGTTATATGACTACACGAGGCCCCCGCCTCGTGCACCCAACGACCCCGGGGTCCCCTCTTAGTCTCTTCTTACGACAGGCAGGGGATACCTCAGTCCTATTCTTCGGCCCGGTACTGCAGGGCGTATTAGATCTTGGTCTTTTTTTTTTTTTAGGCGGGGAAACTCCTAACGAGTACCCTGCAGGCCCGGGGGGAGCCCGCAGGGTTATGTGGGGTTCGCACCCACTAAAACCCCGCCGGTGTCCTTCTCGGCTGATAGCAGGAGGGTCACGGGTAAGCCTGTGGAATTCTCCGCGACCCCCCCCCCCCCCAGCATTGGCTGTATAGCCTCTCCTCGGAGGGACATGATGGTTGTCCCCCCGGAGCGTGGTAGCTTTCCCAATGCTCAACGGCGGAAACGGGACACCTGCGTTCCGCCGTCCTTCTCGGGGCCGTTATATGACTACACGAGGCCCCCGCATCGTGCACCCAACGACCCCGGGGTCCCCTCTTAGTCGCCTCTTACGACAGGCAGGGGATACCTCAGTCCTATTCTTCGGCCCGGTACTGCAGGGCGTAGATCTTGGTCCTAACCTAACCTAATGTTCGTGCAGTGATAATTTCATAGTTCATTGAGTGATTGATTTGAAAGCGTATTGTGCGTGATAAGCTCTTGATTACTTAACTTACCTACATTAATAAATCTAAAATAATAGGTTTGTAAACAATTTTGTTCATTCAACGATGCTCGTCCCAAGAAAGCCTCAAGCTTACATCGTGTACCAGATATTTCCTAAAGTCAGTCTCACACTAACAGTACAGTCCTAAATGCCTATCAGCATTTTCACTGCAGTTTATATTGTGAATCTTGAATTATATCTATTTACAATTTGACTCATAATCCGCGTCTAGTGTCCCTTGAACCACAATATAGATAGCGAACCTTGTATTCGATGAAGTCACGATTCAGTCTTTGGTCCACTGTAAATGCATGTCCACTTCGAATACAAGTGCCGGTTTGAACACTACAGCGTACTCGAACTCGACATTATCTATAAAATCATCATCGATTCTTTTGCGGGAGGAAAGTTGATTGGCCGGAACAATAAAAGGGCACGCACACGTGTGGCCGAGCTTGACTTGAAGTGATTTGTTGGATCGCTATTGATGGCCATATCGATTTCAATTTAACCAAGTATACATACAGCATGTTTCTGAAATTAAAAGCAAAGAAATGTGTCCAAATCTAGAAAAAAAAACAACAGCTGACCAAAAACATTAGTTCGATCAGCTTATAGGGACAATGTCCAGGACAGCTGCTATTTTCTAAAATTTTAAAAGCTTTTATTTAAAGCAATCACAAACAATGTATGTATGAATAAATGTTTGTTCGGGTAAAATTTTGCACCTCAATTTTGAAGCTGATATCATTAACCGATTGAGCTGAAATTTACTTTACACGTTCAGTGTGCTTAACTATACATAGTATATTACTTAAGGCCTTGCTGAGAATAACTCGGAAAATAACTTGACGTCGCTCTAAATCCAATATAAAAATGTTAATAATAATGACGATAAAGGTTGATAGAAAAGTCTAAAAGGAAAAGTTTATTTTATCATTTTAGCGCATTAAAATAAAAGCTTGATTTTAAAAAGGTTCTTTTCCTTTACAAATTATTTTGACCCATGTTTAATAGTGAGCTGAACCGCTCCCTCGTTTTATTAACCGACGAAAAAACAAAAAGGAGGAGGTTCTCAATTCGTCGCGTATATATTTTTTTTTTTTTTTTTTATGTATGATCACGCATAACTTTTTACTGTGTGGACCGATTTTGATAATTCCTTTTTTAATCGACAGGGTATACCTTGAAGTTGGTCCCATAAAAATTTGAAAATAAAATTCCAACCCTAAGGGTGGAAAAATAGGGGTGACTTTATTGTTCACTCACAGATTGTATTGCCGTGTTGTGATTTACATGATAACTGCTAGGTATAATTATGAGTCTTTTTTATATGAATGTTAATAATCATAATCTCAGCCGATAGACGTCCACTGCTGGACATAGGCCTCCCTCAAAAATCGCTTCACCGACCGGTCGTGATCGAACCTCATTCTGTTAGTCCCTAAACCTTCACCAGGTTGTGTGGCCACCTTGTGGGGTGCGACCACCCTGTGGAGGGTGATTGGCTGGGGTCAAAAAAATTAGCCCAAAAAAAACTGAAAAGCAAAAAATAAAAACTTTTTATCAAAAAATTAAACCGCCGAAAAAACTGAAAAGCATTAAATAATTGGTAAACATTTTCTATTAGGACTTAATTTCCTCACTTCTTAAAGTAATTTTGGTTAACCAAGAAATTTTGAGTCGGTGCCACAGAATCAACGAATAACGATCACTAAATTATCTGAAATTCAAAGAAATAACCGAAAAACGTGTGCCACCGCGCATCGCGCTATAGGTAGTTAAGGAATTTGCTTGTGTGGTGTGGCACCGACTTAAAATTTCTTGGTTAACCAAAATTACTTTAAGAAGTGAGGAAATTAAGTCCTAATAGAAAATGTTTCCCAATTATTTAATGCTTTTCAGTTTTTTCGGCGGTTTAATTTTTTGATAAAAAGTTTTTTTTTTGTCAGAAACATCCTGTTTATAGAGAATATGCACGGTATATTTATGAAATGGTTTCAATGTTCTACATCACTGTACTACCAAGGGGTCAACTAGAAAAATTTATCAATTAAATAAAATGATGATCTATCATTGCAACCTGTAGACGTCCACTGCTGGACAGAGGTCTCCCCCAAAGACACAGATTGTCATAAGGACAAATTTTGCGGAGGGAATTTTAAAATTTAAACATATTAAATTAAAGAGGTTCACAGTTGGCACAATAAAAGACACAAATTTACTTTAAATGCAAATAAGCTAGAGAAACGAGGTGTGATCGAATCGCGAAAGAGCAATAATGCTTCAGTCACGAGACTCACGAGCCGGAGACGTTTTTGACAGAGACTTGCATTTGCATCGCGGCTAACACGTCGCAGCACTCGCAGCGGAGCTCATTGTGGAGCTGATCTATTTTACAAAAAAACTTCTGATATAAGTGTGGGATATTTGGATTGAAACAATGAATTAAGCACTGTTAACTTTTATTTTTACCGTTGGCACTTTAAACATAAATTTATAAAATAATAAAATCCTCTTAAAACCTTTCACGTCTTTCCACTTCGTACGCCATTCGTCTTCTGTCTGTCTCACGCATCATTCTCTCTTTCTATCTCTCTGACAACTGACATTCCACTTCACTCAAACCACAACCATCCTCCTTACTTCCTTCACCAATCCCACACTCGGCCAATCCTGCACTCATATCTGCCCTCAGATATGCCTTTCATGCCGTTAACAAAACACCGAATCTTAACTTTAAACATAACCGTTCTAGAAACACTTTTTATATCACGTCTTTACATAAGTTTACAAAAAAATAAAGTCAAAACTCTCCGTAGAATTACACAACTAAAAATAAAACCTATAACCTCATAATCATAAGCATAACACAGCGTAAGTATAACTAACATCTTTAACAAATAATATAACCATTAAAAAAAAAAAAAACATTCATCTATCCCTCATCTCATCATACCATACTCCTGTGAAAAATAAAATCAAATATTAGGACACACCTAAAAAAAAAAAATATTAGAAAACACCAACTCATTATCCACAGGCCATCGCTTCAAGTGATCAGCAGCGCTGGAGGTCTTGTTAGGGTCTTCAGTAGTGTCGTAAACCTACTCTACTTCATAACGGTCGTTCCTTTTGACCTTCACACAGGGTCGTAGTCCATGAAACTTTGGTTTCAGTTTCAAGCCTGGTCTGAACTGCGTTCTCTTTATGGCTACTAGGTCACCTAGCTCATATTTGTGACTCTCCTTCCAGTTTTTGTTATAGTTTGCCATATTTTCTTCTTGTACCTTCAAAATTTGTTCCCTGGCCTTCTGCCTTAGCTCTTCTCTCTGCTGATGCGTCTTCACCTTTTTCAGCACCTCTTCTATCTTGTCTTTAATGTAGTCATCTTTGCTAACTGCCTCTTTCATCTTTTTGATTGCAAAATGTCCATTCTTCTTTAATATTTCTTTCTTCATAGTTTTTGGTACCACTATCTGCTTTTTGTCTTCTTTGTATAATATTCCGTTATCTATGCAGTAGTCATTGCATTGTCTGTCCTGTGATATGATTTGTCTGACATAATTCAGCTGTTCGTCTGCTTCCTGTCCGTGTCTTACCTCTTTGTATAACCTGGTCATTGCGTCAATCTTTTCCAAGCAAGGACATAACTCTCTCTTTTCTTTGAAATGCCCCAGATACTCTTTCCCTGGACATATCAGTTTGGCCTTCTTCCAGTTCAAGGTCAATCCGTACTGAGCGGCTACTGCCATCACTTGCCCGAGCCACTTCAAGGCTTCTGTTTCACTCTCAGCTGGAAAAAGAACTTCATTAATATTGGCATATGTCAGCTTGTCAATCAAGTTATAAATTATTGGCAACGGAAACTCGTCTTTAGTCATCTTCTTGTTGAGTAATCCGTAATCCACGCAGTCTCTTTTAGACACACCCTTCTTTTCAACTAACTTCAGTGGACTATCATACTCCGACAAACTCACCTGAATAGTTTCTTTAACTAAACACTCATCAACCTGCTCCTCAACAACCTTCTGCTTCGTCATAGCCAAACGTCTTGGCTGTTGGCACATCATCCTTCAAAATAATCTTCAGCTTGATTGGGGGTGACTTAACCTCATCTGGCGAATACTCTGCGACCAGTTTTTCAACTGAATGCCGGACCCCTGCACTAGCCTGGTTACCTGTAACATCAATCTCAGTCACACAACAATTCACTTTCATCAACCAGTCGTCCTCTCTCGGTAGTAATCGCACTTCTCCGTTACACATGACCACAACAAGCTCACTTAAAAACTCCTGCCCTAACAATAATCTAAACGGCATACTGTCTCTAGGTACAATGTGAAAAGTAACTTTGCTGTAACACTTCTCGTCGATTATCACGTCCGTACAAAATTGTCCGCTGGATTTAATAATTGTGTGACCCAGTCCTTCAATCACCAACTCGTCGTCAAATTTTTCGATTCCAAACTCGGCAAACTGTTCTTCTGAAACCAAATTCACGCAACTCCCCGAATCTATTAGCGTATTCAATTTAAGTCCGTAAATTTCGACTGTTTTCAAACATTTTTTCGTCGTTTTTTCTTGATTTTCATTTTTGTTTACAACTTGGTAAACATCGTCGTTGAAATTTTTGTCATCTTCGGTTTGACAGTTGAATCCGCTCTCCTCATTGGTCAACGATGTGACATTTCCAAACATGGCGCCTCGTTGCTTTGCGCTTTGTTCCATCGAGTTGTAATGCTGCTTTACCGACATTGGCGGGTTCATCCTGCTGTTGCTCGCGCCGCCGCCGTACTGCGTCTGCTTTACCGGCCGACCCGATGTTGGAGGTGCCGATATTTCTCCGCTATTAGCGCTGCCGTCGTATGTTGCCGAAACCGATTGAAACATACAATTTCTTCCCAAATGCCCGAAATTATTGCATTTAAAGCATTTTACACCGTTAGGACATGCACTTGCAATATGAGTGTTCTCTCCACAGCTGTAGCATCGCCGTCCACCTCGCGATTGATACTGTGGTGCTGTCTCCGGTCGTCTGCTTCGCTCCACGGTCGCTGCCTCCTTTGCAGTTCTTACCTTCATCTTTTCATATAAAAGCAACTTCTCCTTTAGAACTGGGTATGTATTGGCACCGTACAGAATAGTTTTATTTACCTCGTAGTCTATTATTCCCTCAATGATATATTGGATAGCCACATAATCGGGAAATTTTCCCCTTTTCCCCATTTCTTTCATAATAAGCATATACTGCGTATATGTTTCGCCTCGTTGTTTTTTCCTTGAAGACATTAGTTCATGCATCTCCTTGATGTTAATTCTTTCGGGAAATTCTTTGGTAATAGCGGCTTTTAATTCATCAAACGTCTTAAATATCTTCTCCGTTTTTAACCATAGTTCGGCTGTCCCTGATAGCGATCTGCGGGCAATAATGAGCTTTTGTTGCGGCGTCCAGGTGAAAATTTCTGCATTGTCCTCGATATCTTGCACCCACTTTTCAGATGAATAGGTGTCATCTTCGCCGGTGAATTTCGTGATACCGTACAAGCCATCGAGGTATGAAGTAAACATTTTCTCGGGCCGTTCCTGCTGCGCATCTTGGAAAATTTCATCCGCCGACATCTTCTTTTCTTTGGGCCTTATTTCTTTTCCGGTAGCCATCTTCGTTTTTTATACACACAATTCGTCTTTAATTCTGTGTATTTCGTCTTTATCGTCGCTTGGTAGTTATCGTCGTAGTCGTCGTCGTTTCCTTGGTGTTTCTCTTGCAAAACCACCCCGCCTTCGTTTCGCCGTTCAGTGCCGGTAAAAAAAAAATTTTTCAATCCAATCCCGGACGAGCCCCCAAAATTGTGGGATATTTGGATTGAAACAATGAATTAAGCACTGTTAACTTTTATTTTTACCGTTGGCACTTTAAACATAAATTTATAAAATAATAAAATCCTCTTAAAACCTTTCACGTCTTTCCACTTCGTACGCCATTCGTCTTCTGTCTGTCTCACGCATCATTCTCTCTTTCTATCTCTCTGACAACTGACATTCCACTTCACTCAAACCACAACCATCCTCCTTACTTCCTTCACCAATCCCACATAAGGATTATTAAATGTATATAATAGCCATGATTGAAATAGCTAGGCTTTTTGACCGACGAAAAAAAAAGGAGGAGGTACTCAATTCGACACGTATATATATGTATTTTTTTTTTTAATGTATGATCACGCATAACTTTTTACAGAGTAGTCCAATTTTGATAATTCTTTTTTTAATCGACAGGGCATACCTTGAAGTGGGTCCCATAAAAATTTGGAAATAAAATTCCTACCCTAAGGGTGGGAAAATAGGGGTGACTTTTTGGTCGGCGGGTCAATTTATCCACTCACAGGTTGCATTTCCGTGTTACATTATAACTTTTGATACCTACTTACAATATCTTTTGAAATGAAATAAAATCAGCCGAAAGACGTCCACTGCTATACATAGGCCTCCCCCACAAATCGCCATACCGACCAGTCTTGTCGTCTCTGTAAACCATGTCGTCTGATCACCTTATGCGGTGTGACCACTGAACACCTTGTAGGAGATGAAAATATAAAAACCCTAAAAGAACTGAAAAGCATAAAATAAAACTTTTTATCAAAAAATAAAACCGCCGAAAAAAAAACTGAAAAGCATAAAATAATAATCGAATTACTAAGTTCTTAAAGTAGACCCAGAGATGTACAAGATACCTTTAAAAAAGTATCTGAATACAAGATGCAAATACCTTTTTAAAAAAGTATTTCAGATACCAGACGCAAATAACTTTTTAAAATAGTATCTGAAATACAAGATACAAAATACGTATCTTTAAGATACTTTTTATAGATAAAATACTTTTTACATAATTTTTATTTTTTTTAGTTTTTTTAAAGATTAAATCTCGTTCATTTCGCAAATTGAACACACAACATTATATAATACAAGCTGGCACGGCAAACTTTTTTTTTGGGTAACGAGGAAAAATGCTTTACGCACTTCCCGCCGCTCGGGGGAGCGACGGGGGTGTGTGAGGCTTGCACCCACGAAAACTCCCCGGGTGCCGCCTCAGCAGAAAGGACCCCGGGAACCGTTCCCACACGCCCTGCATTACCGGACTGAAGAATAGGACTGAGGTATCCCCTGTCGTAGGAGGCGACTGGGAGGGGACCCCGGGGTCGATGAGAGTTATAATGACTACACGAGGCCCAGGGCCCCGAGATGGACGATGGAACGTAGTGTCCCGATTCCGTCGCCGAGCGTTGGGAAAGAGATCCACGCTCCGGGGGGACGATCACTATGTCCCCCCGAGAACAGGCCAAAGGGCCAATGCTGGAGTCGCGGAGTTGAACATAAGGATCGAAAGATCTTCCGTGACCCTCTTGCTAACAGCCGAGATGGCCACCGGCGGGGATTTAGTGGGTGCGAACCCCACATAACCCTGCGGCTCCCCCCGGGGCTGCAGGGTATTCGTTAAAAAAAATGGAATCCTTCCCACGCATAGCGCATATCCCACCCCTTGCCTCGGGGAGGGTATCTTTACTCTCTCCTGCACTTCCACTGGTGCTCCAGCGTCACAGTGCCTCAAAATTGTGCCGCCGCCCATCTCGGAGCCCTTTCATAGATGTGTAGAGCCCCCGCTCTACACACTCACAGCCTCGATGACCCCTTTTGGTCGCCTCTCACGACAGGCAGAGGATACTGTAGTAGGTACTATTCTTTAGCCCGTAACTACAGGGCTGACCTTATGAATCCTACATTATCCCAGATGAACATAATTGGTATAGATATTTCAGAATCGCAAAAAATCAGAATAGCACAAAGCAATAGTTATTATTAATAGCGCAAATATTATACAATTATAGCCTTTGTGTTAGCCGTCTATTCTATAGGCTATGTTAATTAATCAGTAATAATTCAGGATTAAAGAAATTAAAGGATGGATGATTAATTAAAGATTTTTTAATAAATAAATAAATGTTCTTTATTCAGATAACAAAGATCCATTTCTCTATAACTAAAATAATCCTATTCTAAACTATTTACAAGTTTTGCACACACTGGCATGCTTGACCGCCCAGTGCTTAAAAATTGGACAGTCAAACCTGCCAGCAATAGTGCGAAGGATGATGCTGCTGCTGGCGTTTATTCGGCGAGAGATGGAGGCGATCCTTTTACGCGTAATAGCGTAAAAGTCGTCCGTATGCATTTCCGCGAACATTCCCGACGCACTACAAAACCGTGAACGCCCCAGCAGCATCCTCATTATATTATTATATTGTACTCGCAAAGCGTTGAG
Organism: Euspilapteryx auroguttella; assembly: GCA_951802225.1. Lineage (NCBI taxonomy): Eukaryota > Metazoa > Arthropoda > Insecta > Lepidoptera > Gracillariidae > Euspilapteryx > Euspilapteryx auroguttella. The sequence continues at coordinate 5,500,876 of OX637645.1, forward strand.
AGTCTTTAGCGTGTATTTGACCCACAGGCTGCATGTGTAAAAAGTTTGACAGTACGCCTTGAATAGGCTTATCTTACACTGTACTGAACACTTTGCAAACCTGCGGGCCAACATATTGCCTCTGACTGCCAACGCTCTGCGCTCTCTCTCCATGTCATGGTCATCACTCTGGTCCTCAGATACAATGTGCCCTAGGTACTTAAATTGGGCAACCCGTCTCAGTTCGTTCCCATTAAGGTAAACTGGAGGAACGTGCTGTGGCGGTTTTGCACCCGATTTAAAAAACCACCAACTCACTTTTTTTTGTGTTTTTTAATATCGTTATAGTGTATGGACTATTCGATGCAAAGAAACAATATTTTTTTTCCTCTTAAAACCTCGAAAAAATTAAACGCCATGTACATGGCGTACAAACACACACTCACAATCCAATCTAAAAGTATTTTGCAAACAAAGTATCTTCAAGATAATAAGATACCTAACAAAAGTATTTAAATACCAGATACAACATGCATTTTAAAAAAAGTATCTAGATACAAGATTGAAGATACGTATTTTGTATCTTGTATCTGTATTTTAGATACTTTTATCTTAGATAAGTCACATCTCTGTGTAGGGTATACCAATTAATTTTGAGTCGGCGCCACAGATTCCTCGTACAAAGATCACTAAATTAGGTAAGTACCTTAAATTTAAAGAAATAACCAAAATTCGTGCGTTGCCGCGCGGAATTTGCTTGTGTGGCGCGCCGACTTAAAATTACTTGGTATACCCTACATTACTTTAAGAACTTAGTAATTCGATTATTATTTTATGCTTTTCATTTTTTTTTTGGCGGTTTTATTTTTTGATAAAAAGTTTTATTTTATTCTTCATAGTGAGTTACCGAGTTTTATTCTGACTAATAATTCAATTCCATTCAATATACCTATTTTATTATGCAAAATCAGGTCTTTACATAAAATCATATCTAAGTTCAAAAATAGTCACAATGTAATATGGCATGCAAAATATTTATTCTTATTTATCTGTACACAAAATTACGACCTTAATCTATGTATTTTTACAATAAATGAGTCATGCAATACATCATTTACAAATTTATATCAAATTAGAATTAGTATAATTTATTTGTTATACTAATTCAAATCTAATTAAAACTTATCACTCAAATATAACTTTGTGCTGTAATAAGATTTAGCTTTATAGAATGTCCTAAGTTTTATTTTAAATTTGTGTCTAATTTCTAGTCATAAGTCCAAAGTATATTTTAGAGATCATACCCGTATACTCTTTGAATAAAGCTGTTTTTCAAGTATCTACATTAATATTAAATTAACACTTATTATACTTTTGTACTTTTTTCTACATTGATTAGGGCACGGAAGGGTGGGTTCATCACCTGATTGTCCAAAAAGTAAGAAGATTCCGTGCTTCGAAAGCTAAGTTCGAAAGGCACGTTAAGAGCCAGTTTACCGCGATGCTAGCGCCATACTCCAAAAAAAAAAAAAATCTAAACGAAGGCAAATATCAAAAATGTGGCACAGTATGACACTAGATAATGTAGCCTAGTATTTTTAGGGCACTGTTGTATAGCTTTTGGCTAAAAGTGGCCACTTTTAGCTACAATCTGTGTATAATTTTGTTCTTTTAAGTTAGGACTACTTTACTGTGCTCAAAAAATACTAATCAAGATTATTTAGTTTAGAAGAAGTAATTTTTTTTCGCGAATGGCGCTGTCGTTATAACCGCGGCGACAAGCTGGCCCCTTGTCACGTTGGTAATAAAGCAAAAACTCTGCTAAACATGAGACCGGCTCTTGAGCTCGTGCCTCTGCCTAACCCTTCGGGGAATAAAACGTTTGAGCTTATGTTATGTTATACTTTTGTACGCAATATAAAAACAAATCACCTCTTTTTTTGAATAAATATCTACTGAGAAGAGATCTTAAGAGAAAAGACCTTAGGCTATTTACATGGGTGGGATCCTGTCTTACCACTATTGGCTTTACCTTGCCTTGCTACTGTATGTTTCATGTTCAGTAATGAATGAGTGTGGGGATAATAGCACATTTCGCACCGGCTAAGTGTCGATCGATACTAAAGACTAGATTAAATGCCTTAGTCATAATTTAATTTTATGTCATTGTAAATCACGTTATTGACGTAACTACCTAAACATAGTAAATTATAAAATTATACTAGAACCACTGCATTGCAGACCATGCATAATCCTAACCTATCTACAAAATTATTCAGTAAATTGAAGATTGAGGAAGGAATATTTGCGAGTCTCCGTATTGCATCTACACTTCGACACATACGCGCAAGAGTCGTAAACCCGCGGAATTTACTGCTATTAAAGTGACTCCTTCAAATGATTTTTTCCCCAACTTCTGTAACATATTGGTATAATAGAGTCTATTATATTAAAAATAAAACGTACTTTTAGATTACTATCCTGCATGCGAATAGCCGAGGTCCCAGCGTCAATATCATAAGTTGTCTTAAACAAAATGTATTTAGATATGTTCTTGGCGAACGGACGTAATAAATGTTCTTATGCTGCTATGACATGGCTTTTCTGTGTATTAATATGCAAACGATTTGCATTTTTGTCTGAGTAATATAATATTGACTGCATATTTTGTTTCCTAGCGTGTATTTGATCATGCAACGTCCGTTTCAGGTGAGCTTGTCATAGATAAAAGCATAATATACACATACAGTAAGTCTAGTTGTCGGCGATAGTTATTTTCGCTAATGAGGGTTTAATATATGTGTAACTTACGTGACCGTTGTATAGGTAAATTCTCATCTCCTTCGCTATGTGCACGGCACGCGCAGCTTTTGTCCTCTGGGCTTATCTTGATTGGGCGATACAATACGATACGACCTATATGCATTTAAATGGCTCATTTTTTATTTGTAAAGAATAAACATTGTAAAAGCTTATCAGCAAACTTATATTTTAGAAAGACACAAAAGTATTTATTAATAATAAAAAAATATATGTTTAGTATTAGTCTCGCGAAAAGTAATCCACTGTACGGGTGCATTTTATGGCAAAGCAGACCATGTCACTGTCTTTGGAAGTCGTGACCGTGTTTAGCTAGACTAGGCAGACTCAAACCTGTTTATTCTAAATGCTTCCCAGGTTCGGTCCTTGGAGCTCCTTACACGTAGGTTGCTAAAACAATATCCCTCTAGCTAGACCAATACATACTATAAAATGAAGTCCCTTCCCGCGTCTGTCCCTATGTATGCTTGATTCTTTAAAATTATGCAACGCTTTTTAATTTTTTTTTAATAGATAGAATGATTCAAGAGAAAAGTTTATAACTATAATACATGCACAAGATAACAATAGGTTAGGCGGTACGATGTTCGCCGGGTCGATTAGTATTTATTTATAATTTGAATTCGATCTTGCTTTTAACTCACTGGCTATTAGTCACTTTTTTTAAAGCGGGAAACTCATAACGAGTAGGCACCCTGTGGCCCCGAGGAAGCCGCTGGGTTATGTGGGGTTCGCACCTACTAAAGCCCCGCCCCGGTGTCTTCTCGGCTGTGAGCAGAGATGTACAAGATACCTTAAATAAAGTATCTGAATACAAGATACAAATACCTTTTTAAATAAGTATTTCAAATACCAGATGCAAATACCTTTCTAAAATAGTATCTGAAATACAAGATACAAAATACGTATCTTTAAGATACTTTTTTTTAATGATAAAATACTTTTTACATAACGAGTTTTTTTTAAAGAATAAATCGCGTTCATTTCGTATATTGGACAAACATTATACAGTGTGTCCGGGTAAGTTATAACATAATTTTAAGGGTGAATAAATCTAATACCATTTTGGAGAACAACTCAACAGCTAATAATGAAACACAAAAAAATAGTATCTGCATTTTGTTGTGGTGACCAAAAATCCGTAAAAAATGCACAAAAAATTTTTTTTTTATTTGGTCGACTTTAGCAAAATAAATAATTAAAAACATACTGAGGGGGGGTGAGACTGCGACCCCCCATATGGGGTGTTTTCGTCGATGAAATTGATTATAGAATAGTTAAAATTATGTTATAGCTTCCCCGGACACACTGTATAAAACAAGCTGGCACGGCGAACTTCGTACCGCCGTACAATGTAAGTATAGACAATGTTTGTGTTCGTTTGCATCGAATAGGCTCATAATTACCGGAACCGTTTTAGTTTTTCATCTTATAAATCCTACATTATCACTAATGAACATAATTATAGTAAAGAATATTCGCAAAAATTCATAATAGCACAAGCAATAGCTCAAATATTACATGAAAAAAAGAAAGAAATAAATAATACTTATACATTTACATAATGCTGTAAGTTTTCCTAACCAATAAAATAAAAATAAAATAAAGCCTATCCACTATTCTGAATTCTTGGGAATATTATATATCTATAGTCTATTGAATAAACTCTATTCTAACTTCTACTAATCAATACATAGTATAAAACAAAGTCGCTTCCCGCGTCTGTCCCTATGTATGCTTAAATCTTTAAAAATTCGCTACGGATTTTGATGCGGTTTTTTTATTAGATTCAAGAGGAAGGTTTATAAGTTTAATACATGTACAAAATAGTAATAGGTTAGGCGGTACGAAGTTCGCCGGGTCGACTAGTATATCTATAAAAATGTATCGTGGTTCGTTAGTCTGGCTAAAACTCGAGAACGGCCAGGACGATTTAGCTGATTTTAGTTTTGAAATGTTCGTTCTAGTCCAGGGAAGGTTTAATAGGTTAGAAAATATGGAAAAAGGAGGGGAAGTTAGTTAAAACGACATTTAATTTTTTCCATATAAAATTGTAAGGCGCGATACGAAGTTCGCCGGGAAAGCTAGTCCTGAATAATTCAGCATTCTAATGTATTTTTTTAATAATGGTCTCATTAGTTATGGACGGAGTTTATTCGATACAAAGAAACAATAATTTTTTTCCTCTTAAATTAAAACGCCATGCACAAACACACACTCATAATCCAATCAATATATATAAAACTCTTCCGTTACTGACTGACTGACTGACTGACTGACTGACTGACTGACTGACTGACTGACTGACTGAATGACTGACTGACTGACTGACTGACTGACTGACTGACTGACTGACAGACAACGCAGAGCCGAAACTACTGGGCGTAGAAAGCTGAAAATTGGCACGTGGGTTCCTTGGGAGGTGTAGGTGAGCACTAAGAAGGGATTTCCCAAAATTCCCACGGGAACGGGAAAAAACGGGATTTTTGTGTTTATAAGAAATCTGCGCGAGTGAAACCGCGGGGCAGCCTCTAGTCTGAAAGTATTTTGCAAACAAAGTATCTTCAAGATACTAAGATACCTAACAAAAGTATTTAAATACCAAATGCATTTTAAAAAAAGGATCTAGATACAAGATTGAAGATACGTATTTTGTATCTTGTATCTGTATTTAAGATACTTTTATCTTATATAAGTCACATCTCTGGCTGTGAATAAGAGGGTCACGGGAGATCTGTGGAGTAATAAACGCTGCGACCCCCTCCCTATCTTTGGCTGTGTAGCCTCTTCTCGGGAGGACATGCTGGTCGTCCCTCCGGAGTGTGGTTAACTCGTCCAACGCTCGACGACGAAAAGGGGACGCGTAAAGCCACTATCTGTGTACTATTCAATCTGAAAGTGTTGACCTCACACAGATATTGTCTCTCATTTTCCGAAAAATGTGAGGACACAATCTGTTTTGGCTCAACGCCTTATATTGGTAGTTTTACGCAACATGTTTTGTCCAGTCTTTGAATTAGAAATAAGAGCCAAATTATGTTCGCGCTCAACACTTTTCTATGCTAACGCGTTGAACCGCAACTTGATTGTTCGATCTAAAAGCATCCAATCTGTGTTAAATATTGCATGCATTAGAATGAGATAGATAGAGTATAATATAGTATTGCGTAATCCCTTAATTATTTTAGCAATACATTTTGGACATTGCAAATGACCTGTGATTATCTAATAATATTAAATATTTAGTTTAGTTAAGTTTTTAATTTCCTTCTTGTTTAATGTATTTTTTTAACAATAAAGTGATCATTAATTAATTCATTCGATATCGTTGGTTATTATTATTTAATCTTATTATAAATTAGAAGTTGACTGACTTAAAATAATAATTGTTAGGTAAGTATATAAAAAAGAATACATTTTTTTTTTATTTATAATTTGTGTATAAATAGTCAACGTTACAAACGGTATATATTTTTTTTTTACGGGCTTTAATAAACTGACATATCCATAAATTGAGAATAAAATGAGAACTTCCTCTTTACCAAAGTCGGTTATTCGATTAAACAGGTATAAAAATCTTCTCCTAAGTATAACAAATAATTTTCAGAAAACAGCATCAAAATAGGTTTAGCCAAACTCGAAATAATCATACGGACAAACATAAATACTTAAATAATACAGTTTAAACTGAGAAATTCCCTTCTTGTAGTCGGTTCAAGAATTTTTTTTTCAAACTTTTGACTTACCCCTCGTATAACTTTTCAGTATTGTTTTATTTTATTTTAAATAATATAAAATAACTTAATTTAGTCTAAATTATATTTTATTAAATTAAATAACTAAATAAACAAACCCAAATTATTAAAACAAATATTTTTCATCAAACAGTTTCAAAGGTGTTGGCGCGTAACATACTTTGTCCTTTCAAAATAAGCTTACCATACTATTTTAGGAGACACGTTCTGTTGCGGCTCAACTCTTAGAGCGTTGGGCCATAAACAGATTGTGGCTTTACGCAAACGGGACACCCGCGTTCCGTCGTGCACCCAACGACCTTGGGGTTGTCAGTCTTAGTCGCCTCTAACGACAGGCAGGCCCTATTTGCTATTCTCCGGCCCGGTACTGCAGGGCGTAAGCTTTTAGTAGGTACCTTGCCTCAAAAATGTTTTTATTTGATACTAGCTGTCCCGGCGTACTTCGTATCGTGCCTTACAATTTTATATGGAAAAATAAAATTGATGTTTTTACTAAATTCCCCTTCATTAATCCATATTTTATCACCTTTTGAACCTTCCCTGGACTCTACGAAGATTTCAAAACCAAAATCAGCTAAATCGGCTACGATTTATTTTATATATGTCACCGGAAAATAACAAGAACCGTAAATTTATAAATTTCCTAGGAAATTTATAAACTTTCGTAGGATTCTAAACGAGAGATAAATTGTATTATTTTACGGCTACATTTTCGTGAATTGATAAACTTACTAAACACACTCGTAAAATAATAAGTAACCAATAACCAAACGCCATGTATAATTAATTGAAATTTACCACAGAGCTACGAAAGTTTTATGGTAGCCATGACCAAAATGTTTTATTTTTGTAGAGTGAAATAGGGAACCCCCTACTAGGTAGGTAGGTAGGTACCTATAATACAAGGTTACTTTTTGTATTATATCTGTCTCCGTTATATTGCGAATTACGTTAATGTGCACTTTACCGGGCAATGTGCACATTAACTGTTTAGGTCAGTTAAGACGCTATATGAGTTTTGAAGGTTTTTTAAATCAAGTAATTCTCTTACGGTCTTATTCATAAAAAAACCCTAAAACGGCCTAAACGTTCAATTTAGTTAAAACGTTTGCTAACGCTAAAATACTGATTTCAAAATACATTATTCATAAACGCAATTTAGGCCTGCTATAACTACATGAGGCCAATAGTAGTTTTTTGCATTTTCAGGTTGTCGCACCGGTCAATCCACGATCAATCATATAACAAAAGAAAAAAAATGTCAATTTTTAGGGCCTTTGCCCAGCAGTGGCGCAACAAATTCTAGAGGAAAAAAAGAACTTGTTATGATTGATTGACTCAGTCAGCTGAGGTGACTGATGATTTTTTGTTTTGTTCAGGCATTACAAACATAGGTAGTTAGGTACCGAGGTATTATTTATTAAAATTATTTAACTTTATTTACATAAGTAGGTATTAAACTTCGTTTAGTATTTTGAGGGCATTTAGCAAGTTTGCAAAATGGAAAAGCAAAAGATATTACGCGCTGCGCTGGCCCGGCACTGGACACGGCCCAATTTAAGGAGAATCATCCCTAAGAGGCAAGTAACAACAAAAATATTTCCCGTGCGAACAAAACTTTATTTTACAATACGTTTTATAACTGTTTCAGATCACATCCAAGCCCAGAAAACTGCAAAACTTTCGTCGGAGCGACCTGAAAAAAGGAACAAAATCAATATAATTGGTATAGGTATATGAGTTAAGAATGAAGAAGAGTTATTTATAAATTGAAAATAAATATTTTGTCATCAATGTGTTTTTCTTTCTCATCATAAATAAATTGTGCTTAGGTATTCAGATGAATACAAATAATTAAATTGGGCCTTCTTAATTGAGTAAGTATCTGTATTCTGGTTAACAAAGATAAAGATCCCATAGCCATGAGCGTTGCTAAAATAGTGTTATTCAGGTATTCAAAATGTAAAAAAGTATACACAATACATACGACATTCACGATATCCCCAACACCCTGCAATGATTTCTCACACACAATCCCTTGTGTCAAATTGCAAGACTTGATGTCCGTTTATTGTAGAGCGTTCGTACTTTATCGCGCAAAGAAATCAGGTCCTATAATAATTTATATTATTTTCGAAGTCAAGGAAGTGCGGAGGGTTTTGGTTTCCAACTAGCTCGCTAACATCCAAAGCTATCTATCTTCTTTATATACCAGCGCTTGCATTTTCAAAATTCACTTCACATCATTCCCGAGTCACGACACATCCTCGCGACCTCGCGAGAAAATAACAAAAACAGCTGATCAGCAGGCGCCATCTTGGCAAAAATCAGTGTGTTAGTGCGTTAAAGTAGGGTCGGGCCTACTTTAACTTACGGAGGCATTATAACGACGTTTTAGTGCTAATATGAGCATTTATGAATCCAACTTTTTTGACAACACGCCATTTTAGGCTAAACGTGTGGTTTAAGGCCATGTTAATTTTTTATGAATAAGACGGTAAATCTATAGGAGGTAAAGATCTGGAATTTTAATATAACCTTTTTGAGGATATAACAAAGTTTTTTATAATTGAGAAACACTAGTGGAATCAAAAAACCTCGATACATTATTTCGTCAAAGATAAGCTTTCCAAAAAACGGGAATAGCTAGTTCTTCGAAATGACTTACTAGTTTTTGTTAAAACTACCTAGGAATAATGATAATAAACAAAATTAAATTCTGGTAATTACGATTTGATTTAAAAGTAATAATTAAAAAGATATTCAATATTTACTACTTTTTCCAATAAAATGTAGTAACCGATGTGGGCGACTGACATATGACTGTCCCTTGCCCTCAGTATGCTATATCAAAGAGATAGACTCTGTTCATTCGCTCGTTCCATTTATTTGTCGTATATCGTCTTAATGTGCGAAATTTTATGTGAAATATGGGGTATCCACACTTTACCTAGTTAATGCGTTGTGCGTATTACCGGATGTCTCGCCGTTAAATTGCGGAAAACAGAAAACTCCGACCGAAAATTCAAATCTCGGGCAAAATTGTAGGTTAGGTTTGGCTTGTGATCTTTGTGGTTTGGTTACATGTGTTAAACTGAAATCTAAGTCAACAATTTTTTGAACTTAACTTAGTCGTTACTCTGTAGATTACCTAGGGATTTTGTAGATTACCTAAAGCTGTTCTACCAAAATTTGTACAAGTTTTGAATTTTCGTAACAAAAAAAAAAGTGTTAAATTTAATGTTTTCATAGCTTAAATAGTTAGCATATTTATTAAACTATGTTGTTTTAAGAAAGTTCTCAGTATTAATGCTCGAATAAATTAAATAAAGTTTTTTTCTTCATCATCTCACATCTTATTGTCAGGTTCGTTACAAAAATATTATTTGATTAAAAATTATATGAAGAATTAAGATGCTTCAAATGATTTTTATTTGATGGGTTATGTATTATTTAACATTTTACCATACAGAAATAATTTTTTATACATAATTGCGGAAATACGATCACTTGAAAAGTTTTGTTACGATAAGGCACCATTTGAAGCCTTAATTTCAATATTTTTACTACAATAGCTACTATAACATTTTGAAATCACAACCAGTATATGGCTTTTTAAAAGATCTTTGATTTATATTAGTTTTAATATACTTATTACGTCTAAAACATTTTAAAAATGAAAAAAAACTACAAAATATTTTAGGGACAGTAACTAACCCTGACATTGTTGTAACAATACTGACATGCTAAAGCTGAGATCACAGTAGTCATTTTAATTCGTCTTTAGCAATGATTTTAGTTAAACAGTAAAAATGCACTAAAATAACATTTTAAAGTATTGTTTTTATAATTTTGGGTAATATTTCTTTAAAATAGTTAGCCAAATTTGTAGCATGAAGTAAAAAGATAATATTTATCAGTCAAAATTATTGTGACAATCGGAAATTTAGAGAGTGTAAATTGCCGTCTTCATTATAGAATACATTGCTTTTTATTATTATTTTAAAACGAGCGAAAATCAGTTCATTGTGTCACCAGCTTTATCTAGTCAGTTTCGTTACAAATACTGTCAGGATATATGTTACAACACAAAATGTAACGAGCCTGACGTAACGCGCAAGGGTCCCGTTTGAAAAGAAAATTAATATTTATTTGAAAAATGCATTTTCAAATTTAAATCTTTCACTAATTTGTTCGTAGATAACATAGATATTAGCCACTAAAATCAGCAGTACTAGTAGTAGTATCATATAAAAATTTCTGGAAATTGTTTTAACTATATTGACAAAAAGTGTAGAAAAAACTCACAACGTGCAAGCGCTCGTCATAAGTTGGTGCCTGTCTTTTTATAGAAAAAAGATAAGTTAGTTTTAAATATTCTATCACCACCGGCCTGTCAGTACATACAAAATTGCCTAAATATGCACAAAGTTTTTCGTTTGAAAATTTGAGAAAATAGCGTAACTATATTGACATGTCAGGATCGTCCAAATTTCATGGACAAGAGAAATAAATCATTTAAAAATACTTATTAAATACGCGGTTTCACCTGCGCAGATTTCTCATAAACACCAAAATCCAGTTTTTTCCCAGTCCCATGGGAATTTCGGGAAATCCTTTCTTAGTGCTCACCTTAACTCCCCAAGGAACCTACATGCAAATTTTCAGCCCTCTACGCCCAGTATTTTCGGCTCTGCATTGTCCGTCAGTCAGTCAGTCAGTAACGGAAGAGTTTTATATATGTTGATTGAACATAATTTTTTAAATTTTAATTAATTTAATAACGATGATTATGTGTGATTTTTGCTTTTTTATACCAAACCATATTAACCTATAATTTAGATTATTATAAGCATCACCCCTATTTTTAGACTTTAAGTGGCTTCCGCATTCCATTACATTGCTTTGATATGCACTTGACCGATTTGAATACATAGTATAAAACAAAGTCGCTTTCCACGTCTGTCCCTTTATATGCTTAAATCTTTTAAACTATGCAACGGATTCTGATGCGGTTTTTTTTATTAGATAGAGTGATTCAAGGGGTAGGTTTATAAGTATAATACACGAGCTGTCCCGGCTTACTTCGTTACGCCATAGAATATAACATACTACAAAAGACTTGGCTCTATAGACTTTGTTCTTATGACTGCCCAGAATGGGCGAATAAAGAAACAAAAAAAACTTTTTATAAAAAAATCAACCGCCGAAAAAACTGAAAAGCATTAAATAATAGGGAAACATTTTCTATTAGGCCTTAATTTACTCACTTCTTAAAGTAATTTTGGATTACCAAGAAATTTTAAGTCGGCGCCACACCACACAAGCAAATTCATTATCTATGTAAAGCGCGATGCGCAGCGGCATACGTTTTTCGGTTATTTCTTTGAATTTCAGGTAATTTAGTGATCTTTATTCGTTGATTCTGTGGCACCGACTCAAAATTTCTTGGTAATCCAAAATTACTTTAAGAAGTGAGTAAATTAAGGCCTAATAGAAAATGTTTCCCTATTATTTAATGCTTTTCAGTTTTTTCGGCGGTTTAATTTTTTTATAAAAAGTTTTTATTTTTTGCTTTTCAGTTTTTTTTGGGCTAATTTTTTGACCCCAGCTAATCATACTTCACCGGGTGGTCGCACCCCACAAGGTGGCCACACAACCTGGTGAAGGTTGAGGGACTAACAGGATGAGGTTCGATCACGACCGGTCGGTGAGGCGATTTGTGAGGGAGGCCTATGTCCAGCAGTGGACGTCTTTTGGCTGATTTTATTTCATTTCCAAAGATATTATAAGTAGGTATCAAAAGTTATAATATAACACGGAAATGCAACCTGTGAGTGGATAAATCGACCCGCCGACCAAAAAGTCACCCCTATTTTCCCACCTTTAGGGTGGGAATTTTATTTCCAAATTTTTATGGGACCAACTTTAAGGTATACCCTGTCGATTAAAAAAAGAATTATCAAAATCGGTCCACACAGTAAAAAGTTATGCGTGATCATACATAAAAAAAAAATATATATATATACGCGACGAATTGAGAACCTCCTCCTTTTTGTTTTTTCGTCGGTTAACAACAACAACAACAAACTACCTGTCAAATATGTAAACAACGGGAAAAAATTTGCACCTTGGGTTAAATTATTTGAGTTTAAGTAATGATCCCTCATTATTTTGAAAACCTAATATAGCCTATGTCACTCGGGGATAGTGTAGCTTGCTACCAGTGAAAGAATTTTTCAAATCGGTTCAGTATTTCCGAAACCTATTCGTTACAAACAAACAAACAAACAAATTTTTCCTCTTTATAATATTGGTATAGATTATAATATTGGTATAGATACTTAAGCAAAATAGTAATATGTTAGGCCGTACGAAGTTCGCCGGGTAGACTAGTTTACCATAAATATACTATGTATTGTTTTTAATATTATTTTTGCCCTATTATTAAACCATTTGGTCAACGTCAGTCTAGGTAGGTAGGTACAGTCACGGACTAGGAGGCCGTAACAGATTTGTCTATGGTTTCGTCAGCTCAAGACTGTATCACCAGAGTACAAGAGCTATTTTGCAATACAGAAAAACCGGAAGTGTTACGCCGATCGTGTCCGCCACTGTACTCTAAAGTAAGTGTCGGTCCGAGTAGCCGCATGATGTAATGCTGGCCGGTAAGCTTGTTCGTAGGAAGAACTTGCAGTTTTTTATCTAGCCTTGGCTTAATTAAAATAGAAGAAGAATATAATATTTTTTTTTTTAATTAATTATTAGCATTTATATACTCATTATTATTATTATTAATAAATAATTTTAAACTTACTACTAAAAAAATAATTCTAAGTCCATAATACATAACTCAAAAGACTTTGCAATCATGCATCTTCGCCGGACATTCTTTTAAATTATTCGCTCTTCGTCAAAAAATTACGGCGGCAAACAAACGGACAGACTAACATATAAAGGGATACTTGTTTGAATCAGAAACCTAAAAAGCCATTAATGCAAACTAACTCGATAGAAAAACATATCAAGCCAACAAAATTCGATAGAGAGATAAAATTAAGATGCCAAATTTAATGACGGACGTGATTTTTGCAACAACTTAAAATTCAATCACGCTCAAAACTTATTCTAATAAATTTAAGCTCCAAAAGGTATCTGATGTCCTAATTGTACTATCTGACAATGTAATTTTAGAGTTAAAGAAGATTGGTGTAATGTAATTTGCGCCGCGCGCAAATAAACATTTTCGTGCTGTCGCCTCTCTCTCGGTAGCCAGACTACGCCCTGTTCTGGGAAGTTGCTAATTTGCTGCAGACAGTGCGTCGGAGTCGAGCGTGACACGAGAACCAGTGCCAGTGCCAGGTGCACTTACGCTGATTCTGCTAAAAGCAACGCTCGCGACTATGCAGCTAGATTATGTAGGTACGAAAATGTTTTAGAACTGTAAATCATAACGACCATTTAGGATCTCATGAACCTTTGACAATTCAGCAGAACTTAATTTAAAACAAAACGTTACTATTATTTATATTATTACTTAAACATGAATGTTACTTAGTACAATTATTCTATGAATCTATCTTGAGCTTGAGTATACCTTCTTGAAATATAGGTAAGAATAATGAAAATAATATAACATAGATAATTTCAATTTGTAAACAAAAAATGCAAATGTTGTATAACTTTAAAAAGTTATTTAGTTATAGTAAGAACTAGAGTCTGCCCCGCGGTTTTTCCCGCGCAGATTTCTTAAAAACACAAAACTCCCGTTTTTTCCCGTTCCCGTGGGAATTTCGGGAAATCCCTTCTTAGTGCTCACCTACACTCCCCAAGGAACCCACGTGCCAATTTTCAGCTTTCTACTCCCAGTAGTTTCGGCTCTGCGTTGTCAGTCAGTCAGTCAGTCAGTCAGTCAGTCAGTCAGTGATTCAGTCAGTCAGTCAGTCAGTAACGGAAGAGTTTTATATATATTGACTAGAGGCTGCCCCGCGGTTTTTCCCGCGTAGATTTCTCATAAACACAAAAATCCCGTTTTTTCTCGTTCCCGTGGGAATTTCGGGAAATCCCATCTTAGTGCTCACCTACACTCCCTAAGGAACCCACGTGCCAATTTTCAGCTTTCTACGCCCAGTAGTTTAGGCTCTGCGTTGTCTGTCAGTCAGTCAGTCAGTCAGTCAGTAACGGAAGAGTTTTATATATATTGATTGATTAATGATTGTGCGCAAGTCTTAGGTGGTAAAGTTCGATTGTGTCATGTCAATATAGGGTAACATAACATAACATCATAAGATGCAATCGTAATGACAAATACTTACTTTCAATACTTCGACTATTATTTGCCCGATTGCTGTTCACCTTCGGCACTAATTACTTGAGCCTTCCAATAAAAAAGCTATAAACACAGCGTTACGCTTTGATCATATTACCATTTAACTTTGTACTTACTTAATTATTTAGTACTAGCTATCCCGGCGAACTTCGTATCGCGCCTAACAAAATAGAAGATTGCGTTTTTAGTAAAAAAAAACATGTTTAGAAACTAAACTATTATTTTATTTACGTACCTACGTACAAAACAATACTTGTAAGTAAACGAAACTCACACGCACAGTTTTACTACACATTGTGGTTGCTAAGACAAACGGTGAAAGCAGCAATAATGGCTTGAGCAGATAAGGCAAATGGACAACTCGCCGCCTTGCGCCCAACCACCCGATAATGAACCTCACGGGAGGTACGCGGTAGGTAATGCATCTCACTCGCCTCACCCTTTTGTTATTAAATAATACTTCGAGGTTGCTATATATCGCGTGAGGGGGTTAACAATTGATTGCGGCACATTCTCTGACTCTCAATAACGGAACTGCCTAACGTGTAATATAAAAGAGGCTGTTTTTAACCCCCGAACGAAAAATTCAGAGAGGGGTGTTATAATTTTAACGTATGTATCTGTCTGTCTGTATGTCTGTGGCATCATAGAGCCCAAACGGCTGAACCGATTTTCGTTTAGTTTTTTTTCATAGATAATTTCAGGCCGAGTGTTCTTAGCCATGTCTGATGAAGATCTGATCAGCGGTTTGAAGATGATCAGCTCTTGAATAATGGATGAGAGGATCTAACTATCTTCCTTATGTCTGATCGAGTTGAAATTTGGTACCATGTTACATCTATGTTATAGAAAGTATTTGGTAAGGTAACCATGACCTGATCTGCCGTTTGAAGATTATCAGCTCTTGAATAATGGATGAGAGGATCTAACTAGCTTCCTTATGTCCGATCAAGTTGAAATTAGGTACCATGTTACATCTATGATATAGAAAGTATTTGGTAAGGTAACCCTGACCTGATCTGCCGTTTGAAGATGATCAGGGACTCTAGTCTCTTAAACTTACGATTATACTTCTATTCTATTATTATTCTACTATTACTCTATTACGATTGTGTCAAAAATTGCGAGTCTCGTAATTTTGATCGATCATTATAGTATAGCAATAGAATATGAATAGCAAGCTATACAATAATCTGGAATTTTTTTACCTAAATAGTGAATTCGGTTTTATTAGACGAAATTGAAACGGGCGTAGTGCAACTGTCACTTAATATCAATCATTATTGACATATATAATGTCAGTCGAACGTAATCATAACATTATCTTATTATGGAGCAGACTACCCTTTATGGTCAATTTTAATCTGTTGCGATACTACTGCTATAGTTATAGCTAAATTGATTACGAGACTACCAAATGTGTATTTTCTTGCGATTAACGTACTGTCCCTACTCTACTTTTATTCGATAGTTACGTTTTGCGCGATGAGACTAAGGGCCCATCTCTTGAATAATGGATGAGAGGATCTAACTAGCTTCCTCATGTCCGATCGAGTTGTAATTTGGTACCATGTTACATCTATGATGTATAAATTATTTGGTAAGGTAACCATTACCTGATCAGCCGTTTGAAGATGATCAGCTCTTGAATAATGGATGAGAGGATCTAACTAGCTTCCTTAGGTCCGATCGAGTTGAAATTTGGTATCATGTTACATCTATGATATTGAAAGTATATGTTAAGGTAACCATGACCTGAGCTGCCGTTTGAAGATGATCAGCTCTTGAATAATGGATGAGAGGATCTAACTAGCATCCTTATGTCCGATCGATTTGAAATTTGGTACCATGTTACATCTATGATATAGAAAGTATATGGTAAGGTAACCATTACCTGATCTGCCGTTTGAAGATGATCAGCTCTTGAATAAAGGATGAGAGAATTTAACTAGCTTCATTATGTCCGAACGAGTTGAAATTTGGTACCATGTTACATATATGATATTGAAAGTATATTTTAAGGTGAACATGACCTGATTTGCCGTTTGAAGATGATCAGCTCTTGAATAATGGATGAGAGGATCTAACCACCTTCCATTTGTCCTATCAATTAAAAATTTGGTACAGTGTTACTAATGATATTGAAAGTATATGTTAAGGTAACCATGATATTTTTAATATGATTAGCTCTAGTTCTAGTTAAGTTGATGAGGGGTCTGACTGGGTCGGGAATTTTTAAATTAGTGTTATTATTTTAATTACATCGTGTGGCTGTGGGTATAATTCCCAAGCTTCTGTTTACTGGAACGTCTTTCTCACTAGGCCAGCCAGAACATTGCACAAGAACTTCGGGTTTTCGGACGCTGGAGAAGCTCTGCTGTAAACCTAAGCTGAGACCCCGTCTTGATAATTTGTTTTATTGGATAATAATATTTTCCGGGTTCGATTCCCGGGCGGGGCGAATATTGATATGATGAATATCGATGTTTGTTTCCGGTCTGGGTGTGATGTTCGTCTCTGTATGTGTTTCGGGCACCCTAGATACAGGTTCTTCCTAGTTAGGGGCTCTGAGTGTGATGTGTTATTATTATTATTATTTTCGATAAAAGCAATATTAAGAAGTGGTGTATTGGTAAATTAATAGCCCACAATGTTGTAAATAACAGTTGACAGTACCTACTTGTTCCCTTTTTTTATAGGTCGAAGAGAAGGTTTTACGCATCTACTATTTATATAAAAATGAATCGTGGTTCGTTAGTCTCGCAAAAACTCGAGAACGGCCGGGCCGATTAAGCGGATTTTAGTCTTGAAATGTTTGTAGTAGTCCAGGGAAGGTTTAAAAGGTAAGAAAATGAAAAAAAATGGAGGGGAAGTTAGTAAAAACAACAATATTTTTTTTTCATATAAGCTTCTCAATTACATACTTTTGTATCCATTTTCCTGTGACGATTGATTTGATTGACTGACGGTTTTGTGCTTTGTTTCTCCCATTCTGAGCGGGCAAAGTAACAGTCCATACAGCCAAGTTAGTGGGTAGGTAGTATAATTATAATAGAGCAAACTTCTAAACTAAGGCGATACGGAGTTTGCCGGGTCAGCTAGTTTTATATTAAAATTCAAAACATTTTTAATAGTATATAGTTTATTTACAAATATTTACAATTAACTGAAGAATTTAGGTACTATATCTACTATCCCTGTTATTCATAAAAAGTGAAAGAGCATCTTTGTTATTTGACGTATGCCAATTTAGACTGGATGTCACGTATTTAACATACTACAAACCAGAGAAGTAGACCTCCAGTAAAGCTACGTAAAACCTACTGTATCTTTATGAATAATACGGTATATAATATAATAACTCAAATTAAAAAAATTAAAAACCCCCGACTCAGTCAGACCTCTCATCAACTTAACTAGATCTACAGCTTATCATCTTAAAAAGATCATGGTTGCGTTACCATATACTTTTAATATCATTGAAGTAACACGGTACCAAATTTTAAATCGATAGGTCATGCATGTGGAAGGTAGTTAGATCCTCTCATCCACTATTTGAGAGCTGATTATCTTCAAACGGCAGATGTCAAGTCATGGTTACCTTAACATATATACTTACAATATCATAGATGTAACATGGTACCAAATTTCAAATCGATCGGACGGACGATCGTCGGATCAGGAAGCTAGTTATATCCTCTCATCCATTATTCAAGAGCTGATCATCTTCAAACGGCTGATCAGGTAATGGTTACCATACCATATACTTTCTATATCATAGATGTAACATGGTACCAAATTTCAAATCGTTCGGACATAAGGAAGCTAGTTAGATCCTCTCATCCATTATTCAAGAGCTGATCATCTTCAAACGGCTGATCAGGTAATGGTTACCATACCATATACTTTCTATATAATAGATGTAACATGGTACAAAATTTCAAATCGATCGGACATAAGGAAGCTAGTTAGATCCTCTCATCCATTATTCAAGAGCTGATCATCTTCAAACGGCTGATCAGGTAATGGTTACCTTACCATATACTTTCTATATCATAGATGTAACATGGTACCAAATTTCAATTCGATCGGACAATAAGGAAGCTAGTTAGATCCTCTCATCCATTAGTCAAGAGCTGATCATCTTCAAACGGCTGATCAGGTAATGGTTACCACACGATATACTTTCTATATCATAGATGTAACATGGTACCAAATTTCAAATCGATCGGACATAAGGAAGCTAGTTAGATCCTCTCATCCATTATTCAAGAGCTGATAATCTTTAAACGGCAGATCAGGTAATGGTTACCATACCATATACTTTCTATATCATAGATGTAACATGGTACCAAATTTCAAATCGATCGGACATAAGGAAGCTAGTTAGATCCTCTCATCCATTATTCAAGAGCTGATAATCTTTAAACGGCAGATCAGGTAATGGTTACCATACCATATACTTTCTATATAATAGATGTAACATGGTACAAAATTTCAAATCGATCGGACATAAGGAAGCTAGTTAGATCCTCGCATCCATTATTCAAGAGCTGATCATCTTCAAACGGCTGATCAGGTAATGGTTACCTTACCATATACTTTCTATATCATAGATGTAACATGGTACCAAATTTCAAATCGATCGGACATAAGGAAGCTAGTTAGATCCTCTCATCCATTATTCAAGAGCTGATCATCTTCATACGGCTGATCAGGTCATGGTTACCTTACCAAATACTTTCTATAGCATAAATGTAATATGGTACCAAATTTCATATCGATCTGACATAAGGAAGCTAGTTAGATCCTCTCATCCATTATTCAAGAGCTGATCATCTTCAAACGGCTGATCAGGTCATGGTTACCTTACCAAATACTTTCTATATCATAGATGTAACATGGTACCAAATTTCAAAACGATCGGACATAAGGAAGCTAGTTAGATCCTCTCATCCATTATTCAAGAGCTGATAATCTTTAAACGGCTGATCAGGTAATGGTTACCACACCATATACTTTCTATATCATAGATGTAACATGGTACCAAATTTCAAATCGATCGGACATAAGGAAGCTAGTTAGATCCTCTCATCCATTATTCAAGAGCTGATAATCTTTAAACGGCAGATCAGGTAATGGTTACCATACCATATACTTTCTATATAATAGATGTAACATGGTACAAAATTTCAAATCGATCGGACATAAGGAAGCTAGTTAGATCCTCGCATCCATTATTCAAGAGCTGATCATCTTCAAACGGCTGATCAGGTAATGGTTACCTTACCATATACTTTCTATATCATAGATGTAACATGGTACCAAATTTCAAATCGATCGGACATAAGGAAGCTAGTTAGATCCTCTCATCCATTATTCAAGAGCTGATCATCTTCATACGGCTGATCAGGTCATGGTTACCTTACCAAATACTTTCTATAGCATAAATGTAATATGGTACCAAATTTCATATCGATCTGACATAAGGAAGCTAGTTAGATCCTCTCATCCATTATTCAAGAGCTGATCATCTTCAAACGGCTGATCAGGTCATGGTTACCTTACCAAATACTTTCTATATCATAGATGTAACATGGTACCAAATTTCAAAACGATCGGACATATGGAAGCTAGTTAGATCCTCTCATCCATTATTCAAGAGCTGATAATCTTTAAACGGCTGATCAGGTAATGGTTACCACACCATATACTTTCTATATCATAGATGTAACATGGTACCAAATTTCAAATCGATCGGACATAAGGAAGCTAGTTAGATCCTCTCATCCATTATTCAAGAGCTGATAATCTTTAAACGGCAGATCAGGTAATGGTTACCATACCATATACTTTCTATATAATAGATGTAACATGGTACAAAATTTCAAATCGATCGGACATAAGGAAGCTAGTTAGATCCTCGCATCCATTATTCAAGAGCTGATCATCTTCAAACGGCTGATCAGGTAATGGTTACCTTACCATATACTTTCTATATCATAGATGTAACATGGTACCAAATTTCAATTCGATCGGACAATAAGGAAGCTAGTTAGATCCTCTCATCCATTAGTCAAGAGCTGATCATCTTCAAACGGCTGATCAGGTAATGGTTACCACACCATATACTTTCTATATCATAGATGTAACATGGTACCAAATTTCAAATCGATCGGACATAAGGAAGCTAGTTAGATCCTCTCATCCATTATTCAAGAGCTGATCATCTTCATACGGCTGATCAGGTCATGGTTACCTTACCAAATACTTTCTATAGCATAAATGTAATATGGTACCAAATTTCAAATCGATCTGACATAAGGAAGCTAGTTAGATCCTCTCATCCATTATTCAAGAGCTGATCATCTTCAAACGGCTGATCAGGTCATGGTTACCTTACCAAATACTTTCTATATCATATATGTAACATGGTACCAAATTTCAAAACGATCGGACATAAGGAAGCTAGTTAGATCCTCTCATCCAATATTCAAGAGCTGATCATCTTCAAACGGCTGATCAGATCTTCATCAGACATGGCTTAGAACACTCGGCCTGAAATTATCTATGATACAAAAAAAACTAAACGAAAATCGGTTCAGCCGTTTGGGCTCTACGATGCCACAGACAGATACACAGACAGACAGACAGATACACACGTTCAAATTATAACACCCCTCTCGGAATTTTCGTTCGGGGGATAAAAATTAATCGTGGTTCGGTAGTCAACTCGAGAACGGCCGGGCCGATTTAGCTGATTTTGGTTTTAAAAGGCTCGTAGTGATCCAGGGAAGGTGTAAAAAATAAGAAAATATGGAAAAAGTAAGGGGAAGTTAGTAAAAACTCAATTGCTATCTTATAGGTAGGGACATGATCCCATTGCTATAGAAATGTTCGGGCTTCTTCTGATCAAAAAACTGCGTCAAGTAGTTTTGGCAGTCCTCTCGCGATGTAACCTGCTGACACTGCGTATGATTTCTGAAGAAACTGACTGAAACAGGTGGAAACCTGAAGGTACAAAGTCAGGACTATACGGCCGATGCATTAACACCTTTCAGCCAAACTCTCTTAATTTTTGCTGAGTGGTTAAAATGTCACCGCACCAACGTCAGCGATGCCGGTCTGGGAGCGCAAGGTAGTATTTCGGACGCGATCCGTCCTCTTCACTCCTAATATACTTACTGTATATTAGGAGTGAAGAGGACGAATATATTATATACTGCTCGCTGACAAATCTTCAGTTTAGACTTTTGATGTTCGTTCAAAGACTAGGTTTGAGCGCCCTAGGTTAGGACGGGCAAGATGCACATGTCGACGAGCTTGCGCTTCAGGGTAAGAGGTAGCTCGCACCCTTCATCAGCTCCTTCATGGACTAGTAGCTCGTCCAGGCGTTGTCGATGCGACGATCGATCTCCTTGTCTTGCCTGTTTTTGAAGCTTACTATCTGGCCCAAGTAGGTGTACTCGTCGACGTAGTGTATCACCTGCCCATCTACCTCGACCCTACGTTTCACGCTATTTGTCATCACCTGAGTGTTTGACCGATTCATCTTCAGTCCCACCCGAAGACTCGCCGAACTGAGCTCCTGCTGCATTTTCTGTAACATTGATGCGGTGGGAGCAAAACCCAAGTAGCAACCGATTGATTTAACTGAGTATTGAAGATTTCTTGAAGGCAATATGGCTAATTCCGGCTATTGCCTTGGCCAAAACTATAATGTCCCTCAAGATATCCCTAAGACTTGCTTGGAGGGTCAGTTAAGAAAAAGTGGGCATGGTATTTAGGAGAATATGAAGGGGGAGTTAATACTACTGCTAAATCATACTTTAACTTTACTTAAGCAATTGGGATTTAATAGGGTTTTCCAGATTCCTTAACTAAGGTTTCGCGATGTCTTGAATGAAGGCAGCAAAACAGATTTAAATGCAAAATTAAAACTGTTTTATAATCTACTAGAGGCTGCCCCGCGGTTTTTCCCGCGCAGATTTCTCATAAACACAAAATTACTGTTTTTTCCCGTTCCCGTGGGAATTTCGGGAAATCCCTTCATAGTGCTCACCTACACTCCCAAAGGAACCCACGTGCCAATTTTCAGCTTTCTACGCCCAGTAGTTTCGGCTCTGCGTTGTCAGTCAGTCAGTCAGTCAGTCAGTCTGTCAGTCAGTCAGTAACGGAAGAGTTATATATATATAGATTTTACTAATGCAATTTTTGCTAAGCGAAGAAAAATTTAAAACGTTTTCAATTTAAGTAATCATAATAAATAAAATATGGTGAACATTTTTAACCGACGAAAAAACAAAAAGGAGGAGGTTCTCAATTCGTCGCGTATTTTTTTTTTTATGTATGATCACGCATAACTTTTTACTGAGTGAACCGATTTTGATAATTCTTTTTTTAATCGACAGGGTATACCTTGAAGTTGGTCCCATAAAAATTTGGAAATAAAATTCCAACCAACAAAAGTGGAAAAATAGGGGTGACTTTATTGTTCACTCACAGATTGTATTGCCGTGTTGTGATTTACATGAAAACTGCTAGGTATAATTATGAGTCTTTTTTATATGAACTGTACTTTAATAATCATAATCTCAGCCGATAGACGTCCACTGCTGGACATAGGCCTCCCTCACAAATCGCCTCACCACCGGTCGTGATGGAACCTCATCCTGTTAGTCCCTCAACCTTTACCAGGTTGTGTGGCCGCCTTGTGGGGTGCGACCACCCTGTGAAGGGTGATTAGCTGGGGTCAAAAAAAAATTAGCACAAAAAAACTGAAAAGCAAAAAATAAAAACTTTTTATCAAAAAATTAAACCGCCGAAAAAACTGAAAAGCATTAAATAATAGGGAAACATTTTCTTTTAGGCCTTAATTTACTCACTTCTTAAAGTAATTTTGGTGGTACCAAGAAATTTTGAGTCGGTGCCACAGATCACTAAATTACCTAAAATTCAAAGAAATAACCGAAAAACGTGTGTCGCTGCGCATCGCGCTTTACGTAGATAATGAATTTGCTTGTGTGGTGTGGCGCCGACTTAAAATTTCTTGGTAATCCAAAATTACTTTAAGAAGTGAGTAAATTAAGGCCTAAAAGAAAATGTTTCCCTATTATTTAATGCTTTTCAGTTTTTTCGGCGGTTTAATTTTTTGATAAAAAGTTTTTATATGCTACAACACAAGAACTTTACTTAGTGTTAAGAATTTGTAAACTATAAGTAAATATGACACTTAGAAATCTGTTTTATTTCGTCGTAAGCATTAAAAATGTTAAACGCATGATCATTTATCGTGTAAAATCGATAGAAAGAGCCATAAAACAAACGGGCCCTCGAAATAACTTGAAATAACAATAAAATAAAGAGTAATTGTATATGGAATAAAAATAAAGTTATCATTTATGTCATTAATATTACCTTTTCTCATCAGATAACTTATTTCTTCAGTAAAAACTATTACACTAGTCACATTTAACTGAAATCCACACTTTTTTCACGATATCACTTCGATTTTGTTTTGTTGTTTTGTTTTCTAAAAGTTCAAAATGGCGTATAATCTTGTTTTACTTGACGAAATCTGAATTTAGAAAAGTAAGGATTCAAAAGGGTAGTTGAGTATCAATTAAATCAAAGATTTATAAGTTCGATTTGAAATAATGCTATTTTAGAAATGATTTACTCAAAAACGATTTCCTCAAATCTCACTTAATACTTAATCGTTTTACTAAATCAAACGTAAGTAACATTTAAATCTCACAGTATTAAGTGATCCTTTAGTTTGATTAAGTAAATGCTCAACGATTTAAGTGATACTTCCGATTGATTTCATGAATACTATTCTGATTAATTTGATCCTTTACTTTGATTTCTTAAATCTAGATTTCTTTGTTTTGCAACAGAGTTAGTTTTTCTAATACCAAGTGTAAGTGTTGAAAGTGATAGACGTATGCAATATTATTAGACACATAAATTAGATGTTTATGTACAATTGTGTTTATCAGAATGCAGTACAAGATTGTTCAAACGAATCAATATGATCTATATTTGTGGCTGGCATGTTGGCGATTCGGGTAGGAAGTGACGTGACTTGGCTATGGCTATAAGGCAGAATTTAAAAGGATAATTTCCAATTCAAGCTTCTGTAAGTATTTATCACTTCCGCTTATAGTTCCTTTCGCAAAATGTATTATTTTAATAGTGTCCCTTTTGTAACATGTAAACTTGAGCTACAAGTGGTCACGTTTAGAAGCCACAACACAACTAATAGAAGTGGAGAAATGGTCATTTTTCGAAAGGGTCATTTTGCGAAAAGAACATTTTGCGAAAAGGACATTTTGCGAAAAGGACGTTTTGAGAATTATTTAAAAGCGTTATGGATTTCAAAGAAAGTTATTATGTTTTTTTGTTGTTTTAGCAAGAAAGTGCATTTAAACAACAGCAGAGCTTGCATATAAAGTCAAGTGTGTGGCAAGTATTTCTATCAGACCATTCTGCTCACACTTGTGTTAAAACGGGAACTGTTGCAATAATTTATTTCACTGCCTTTTGCTGCTTTTTAAGAAACACAAAAGTACATACCATAAGAAAATCAGCTATGGTTTTCAATGCTGTCATATCATCTAGTTATCATAATCTGTTTAGCTAAGAAAGCTGTGGCAACCTTATACTTTTAACTTATTTAAGTGGATCAAATACTTACTCAAAGACTAATAATACAAAATGTACAAATGTATTATACTAAACGAGTCCGTGACCGTAACTACCTACCTACTTTGCATCGATTAAGAGTGAAAGGCCCAACAATTTAGACCCATAACGCACCGTTCGTAAATATTTCTTCGAAACTGTCTACAAAAAATAAAAGCAAAAGGGACATTATGACAAAGGTATTTTCAATGTGGTACATTTTGAGAAAGGGTCATTTTGGGAAAATACATTTTTAGAAAGGGACATTATGTGAAAGGAAAATTATGGGAAAGGGAAATTTCTGTGTTAAAGGTTATTTTATTTTATTTTTCAACGTCTTTGCTAATTTAATTTTTCTCCATCTTGTACAAACCGTCCCTCTAAA
This sequence comes from Euspilapteryx auroguttella, assembly GCA_951802225.1. Taxonomy (NCBI): domain Eukaryota; kingdom Metazoa; phylum Arthropoda; class Insecta; order Lepidoptera; family Gracillariidae; genus Euspilapteryx; species Euspilapteryx auroguttella. The sequence continues at coordinate 5,526,830 of OX637645.1, forward strand.
TCAATTATTACTTATAAAATAATAATTAATACAAAATGTATTTGTGTTTTGCCTAGCAAAAACTGATTTTAGGACAGACGTCTTAATATGGCTTTTTGTTTGAATAGCAAATCTTTTTTGCATTAGTGCGACTGTTTAAGTCGAACAACTATCCCTTAATGATTTAATTCAGTTTACAAATAATGAGAGTTGAGTGAAAAGAGAGTTTTATGGTTTATCTGAAACCTTAATTAATACTGAATAGGTTTTAGATGATTTAACTACGATTTGTATAATCTTTATTTTCTCAAAAAGCGGTATTGGAATACTATATAGCCTTTAAGAAATATGTGACTATATGAGATCGTTTTTTATTTAGTTAAATCACAATACAGGCACTGTTAAGATATATGCGATTTAAACAAAATTCTTCAGTGCTACTTGGGAAAGAACGATGTCGTCGGCAAACCGAAGGTTTGTAAGTCTCCGGTCGCCAATTTCAATGGCCATCCGTGCACATGCACAAACATGCATGTGCACATTCAAAATCGATAGGACCTATGGAACCTTTCGATATGACAAATTTTATTTTATTGGGTCATTCGATAGAATTTTTTTCGGGTGGCAATAAGACGCTTAACTAATTAATACAATTTTTTTAATAAAAAATCCAAAACTTGTAAGAAAACAATTTAATCAATCACGCATAACTAATTATGCAAAAAAAAAAAACACTTAAGAGGACAGTATAGAAACGCAAAAATATTATTGGTTTAGTGAAACAAAAAACTTTATCAGACCAATTTTTTATTAAAAAAATCTCTGTATTTCAAGGGCCTATAAGTCTGAATCTATAGCGAATTTTAAAAAAAGGAAAACGTACAAACCTAGTTTTTTTATGGTGTTAGTAACTTATCATACTAAAACTTCATTGCGATTGCAAAATAATTAGTAGTGAAAAACGTTTTCTTTTTTTGTATGGCCGCGTTCGGGGTATACGGTCCTCGTAAGAGTGCTAAGATAATCTAGTATCTAGTTAGTATCTAGTTCATCATAGCCTCTATTTTTTTTAATTTTCAGCCATGGTTTCAGGTTTTTTTTTCTTGATTAGCTCTAGGATCGCTGAAATAGCCATCTTAAATGTAAAACAAATATAGTTAGGTACACTGAGCGTTGGAGCGTTAAATCGTTTTAATTAATTAATTATTTATAAATAATAACTGAATTTAATGGACTTTATTAATTAACGTAAATCAATACATACAAACATTGTAAGTAAGTTTAAAAGGTCGTCAGTAAAAAAAATAAAAAATATATTCATATAATAAGCTCACAGAAGCTAGCGTATTCTGTGCAGCCATACGAATAAATAAATAAATATAATAAGCTGTAAGTACTTACTTTTTATTTTATGACGAGTTCCCCCTCTATCGGGTATTTGGCTTGGACTACTTAAGAGCCAGTTTACCGCGATGCTAGCGCCATTCGCGAAAAAATTTAATATCTTCTAAACTAAAGCAAATATCAAATATGTGGCACAGTATGACACTAGATAATGTAGCCTAGTATTTTTAGGATACTGTTGTATAGCTTTTGAATTAAAGACCAAAGAAAGCTACAAAGTGTTGCTAAAAGTGGCTACTTTTAGCAACAATCTGTTTATAATTTTGTTCTTTTAAGTTAGGACTACTTTACTGTGCTGAAAAAATACTAAGCAAGATTATCTAGTGTTATACTGTGCCACATTTTTGATATTTGTCTTACTTTAGAAGACATAATTTTTTTTCGACTGGCGCTAGCATCGCGGTAAACTGGTTCTTAATGCACCCATCCACCCAGGTACTTAGTTCACTCAGGTGCGTTAACTTTTGCCTGGTGCACATTTTACTAAAAAATCTAGCATTTTGAGAATCTGGTATATTGAGAATCTGGCATTTTGAGAAGTTGGCATTGTGGGAATATGGCATTTCGAGAATCAGACATTTTGCGACTTTGTTGCATTTTGCGAATTTGGCATTATGCGACTAAACCGAAAAAACTATCTGCATTTTTAAGATAGTAACCTATATTACAAGCTAGTTTACAAGCCAGGGACTCTAGTCTCTTAAACTTACGATTAAACTTCTATTCTATTATTATTCTACTATTACTCTATTACGATTGTGTCAAAAATTGCGAGTCTCGTAACTTTGATCGATCATTATAGTATAGCAATAGAATATGGATAGCAAGCTATAGAATAATCTGGGATTTTTTTACCTAAATAGTGAATCCTGTTTTATGTTGTGAATCCGGACGGGCGTAGTGCAACTGTCACTTAATATCAATCAATATTGACATATATAATGTCAGTCGGACGTAATCATAACACTATCTTATTATGGAGCAGACTACCCTTTTTGGTCAATTCCAATCTATTGCGATACTACTGCTATAGTTATAGAAAAATTGATTACGAGACTACCAAATGTGTATATTATTGCGATTAACGTACTGTTTCTACTCTACTTTTATTCGATAGTTACGTTTTGCGCGATGAGATTAAGGGCCCAGGACAGTTTTGGAAAAGACTAGCATGCTATCCTAGCTTTAAAAACTAGCTTCGTGTATCAAGGTCAAACGATGATTTTATTTTATTATGTTTTAGCCCTATTGTTGTCATTGTTCTGTCAAGCCAGATAGAGGTAGAGAAAGAGTTATTTGGCTAATAAAATAATTTATACGTTTTGCAAAAGTAAAAGTAAAATACACTTTTCATCCCATCCGCTCGAAAATAGTACTTTTTGGTTACTGTTCTGTTCTCTTAATCAAAAAGTGACACTTTGTGGACTTCCGGTTTATAGCAAGGCAAGGCAATAATGAATTTTCATACATTTTATTAATTAAATATTTTAATCTGTGCAAAATATTGACATTGAAAAAAAAATGGCGGCAAATTACTGTTTTCTTTTGTTTCTGTTTACCTACGTGTTTTTTAGTACTTACTAACATGAGTACTTCAATTTTAAATTTGCTTAGGTACTATACTAACACCCGTATTCTAAGTCGTTTCCTCCAAGCTTCCTTCACTCACACCTTACTGGAGGATCCCTTTTAAAAAACTGGAGGAACTCTTTGGAGGTGGTATTCTTAGTTGTAATTTTTTATTGACTCAAGGAAAAGATGAAGTTCCTTATTCGAGGATGAGTTCGAGTCGAGGACGAGAATAACGTCATAAATGACGTCACAATCCAGAGACACAGTAATTTTTTAACACTAGGGTATGCAAGTTTTAAAACGAATCTGACAGTTCTTAGCATTCAATCAGTCAGTCCAGTCAGTTTGTGTATGGCGGTTCGTATTTACAAACTTTTGAGTTTACTTTCGTAGATAAAGTACCTAATAAGCTGCGCACGTAAAGAAACGATTTGAAAATGGCGGCCAACCGTATACTATCTCGCTTATAGTAAAGTATGAAGATGTATGTAGTTTAGAAGAGAAACAGCCTATACAACGGCAGCCATTTTCAGATCGTTTGTTTATGTGCGCAGGTTATACCTAATTTTAGATTTTAATTTTTTGCTAGTTTTTCTTCACCGCTTTGAGTTAAGTATTATGCTCGTCCGCAAACCACCACTGTCGCTGAGACATCAGTGATTTACAACTGTTTATTCGATATATTGGACTCTTATGATAGTGTTTGAGGTGTTTGAGTAAGTATTGAAACTTTACGAGAAAAACAGTAAACAGGATTTTAAATTTATTAAATTTTAATTTTAATACATAATTTATTAAAATTATTATTTAACTCAAAAATACTCAAACAATTTCATACAAAAAAAGTCGTCAAGGTTGGGTCGAGGCTACCTTAAGTTTGACAGTAGCTTCCTTACCTCCAGTGAGGACAACGTGGAGTGGAGGTAAGGTGGAGGCATCATTTTTACGACTAAAACTACGGATTTCCTCGAATAAGGTTGAGTCGAGTGGAGGAAGCTATGAGGAAACGACTTAGAATACGGGTGCAAGTAATTATTGTTAAAAAAACAAGTGATTAAAGTAAAGTGTATTTAAAACGACTGATAAAGTCAAAGGAATTAGGTTTTTTATGAAAACAATTTTCTCTTCGGATGGAATGAAAAGTAGAATATAATACTCTAGCGTAAAAATATTCTGCTTCGGGTTTTGTTATAACCCTCGCTTGTTCAAACTCAAACTCTCACAGCACTCGGGTTCGAACTTGAAACCCTCATCTATACCAATATTATAAAGAGGAAAGATTTGTTTGTTTGTTTGTAACGAATAGGCTCCGGAAATACTGAACCGATTTAAAAAAATCTTTCACTGGTAGGAAGCTACACTATACATGATACATTACTTTACGCCCTTGTATTATAATGTACTATAATTAATTGCACACAAGATATAATACAACAGTAATTTTGTAATCCGAAAATAAATTAAATTAAACCTATTGTTATTATTATTAATTTAACTGGAAAAGGGTCAGATATGCTTCATTAACGTTATTTTGATAGATAGCATTATAGCGAGCGTCATAAAGTAATAATTCGTAAAATTGTTTCCGAATCGAATTTTATGTAACAAGCTTGTACTAGTTTAAGTGCAATCAAGTAGCTTCTAATAGAATAGTAACGACTAAGCACTCAACAAACCGCCAAACTTACATATTATTAATTAGTCATCGAATTAAACAAGCAACATGTTTTAGAATTTCCTAATTCTCAGTCGTCTTAAACAAAGCTTTATGCACCAGGCTTTATGTAAAAATATTCCTGTTAACCTTGTGTGGTCCTCTGCAGAATGTACAAAGCCTGCAACTATCTGATATGCATTAAGATTTTCTAACGATAAGTGAATTGTTATTTAAATGCGTATCAAATTTCATCTCATTCCTGAGGCGGACGGATAAGGTGCTAGACGACTGTCTACACGAGAAGATAGAGAATTATATGTATTGTTGCATAACGGTATATTATATTAGTTAGAGGGGCCGACTTTGCTTGAGGCGCGTGTGCTGCATTGCTTCGGCCGCAGATAGGCCGGAGATCTATACATCTATGGCGCGCGGCATACAATGCCACACATAACGATACGGTGATTGGTGGTGGATCAGTCTGCGGGGCCAACCGGTTCTGAAGATGTTACTTTGATTTTTATAATTATTTTTTAATTTATCTATAGGTCATTTATAAATTTTACTATTGCTCGTTATTAAGGCGGTAACTCACGGTATGGCGCGAAATTCAAATTTTTTCACGTTTTTTAATTATTTTGGCGAAAGTATTCATTTTAAATAAAGTTTAAATGAATTCGCGTACGTAAAAACCTATTTCCCACATTGTGATATATCGTTTTTGAAAGACAGAGTTACCGATTTTGTGTATATTCAAGGAACTTGTTTTTTGGCCTTTTACCCCTTGGACACAAAATCTGTAGGTCTTTCTTCCAAAAACTTTGTATAATGTATACTTTCGCCAGAATAAAAAACACGAAAAAATTTGAATTTCGCGCCATAGCGAGAGTTACCACCTTAACAGCTGAAATGTTGTAGCGATAATGATCTTGGATTAGGCGTAGGTTTATGGGTTATATATGTCGTAGGAAGATTTGATAATAAGGTTTTTTGCAAAAACAAACTAGGGATTTTGCAATAACTCGGATAATTTGATTATAGGATTACTTTTTTTTTCAATCATCCTGACAAAAAGTAGTTTTTTTTGCAAAAAAAACCTAGTACTTACCTATAATTGAAAAATTTTAAATCTTCCTTAGTCAGTATGATTCGAAAAACATTCCTTATATCAAATTATCTGGGTTTTCGCAAAATCCCTAGTTTTTCTTGCAAAAAACCTAATTATCAAATCTTACTACGACTTATATAACAAAATGCAGGTACGAATAGGTATGTAATCCTATATACTTGGCGTTTCACACAATTTTCATAATTTAAATTAAAAATATCGCAAAGTCTATATTATCAATTTGTCCCTAAAGCACAGAATACCTAATAGTACCAGGTACAGAAGGCTCACTCAACGGAGTCGTTAAAATAAAATTAAATCTAGCTGCGTACACTTAATGCACAATTGCACAATCTAGCTCGCTCGTGTTACATATAACCTTAAATTAATATCTCTCTCTCACTCTTATCTCCAAAGCCGCAATGCATATTCAATTCATACGATAATGACCCGTGCTACTTTGCGAGAGCGCCTGTTTTAGGAACACTAACGACATCGAGCAATTATTAGGGATGCGAGAACTTGGCGCGAAAATTATGAGACGCGTGCGGCGCAACGAGCAGCGCGCTAGTGGCGGCGCAACCCGAGGCTGATGGGTATCGCCGGCGGTGCCGTTGTACGTACTTGCAGGTTTATACCTAACTAGTCGACCCGGCGAACTTCGTACCGCCTAACTTATTAGCATTTGGTGCATGTATTATACTTATATACCTTCCTCTTGAATCACTCTATCTATTAAAACAAACCCCATCAAAATCCGTTGCACAGTTTTAAAGATATAATAAGTATACATAGGTACAGACGCGGGAAGCGACTTTGTTTTAAACTATGTATTGAAGTGCGGAATGAGCCAGGCCTGCCTAAAGTATTTTGGTAATGTAATCTCAGGCACTCCCAGCCTTGATCAGAGGATAATAGTGACGGTATTGACGGTACCTAGGTATGATTCAACTCAAGACAATAAGACTGGCTGATGGCACCTAGTTAGACTAGACACTAAAGTACCTTTTTCAATTTCATTATTGTTACATTACTGCGCAAGATAGGAATTTAATGTACATTTAGGTACGTATTTTGTAAAATTGCTTACAAAAAACATTGGCTGGCACAGCAACGACTGCCCTATTTGACAGTGAATTTATACGTGCAGCCGTTCAATGATAGTCGTAAAATTAAATTCCTGTTTCCAATGAGGAACAAAATCTTGTTCTATTTCATTGCTACCTAATTAAGAGCCAGTTTACAGCGAAGCTAGCGCCATTTGCGACAAAAATTAATATCTTCTTAATCTAAGGCTAAAATCAAAAATGGGGCACAGTATGACACTAGATAATGTAGACTAGTATTTTTAGGGCACTGTTGTATAGCTTTTAAGTTAAAGACCAGACAAAGCTACAAAGTGTTGCTAAAAGTGGCCACTTTTGGCAACAATCTGTGGGATAATTTTGTTTTTTTTTAAGTTAGGACTACTTTACTGTACTCAAAAAATACTAAGCAAAATTATCTAGTGTCATACTGTGCCTCATTTTTGATATTTGCCTTAGTTTAGTAGGTATAATTTTTTTTCGAGAATGTCGCTAGCATCGCTGTTAACTGGCTCTTAAGTAATGTAGAGATAGAGACAGACCACCGCCGACTACTTGCATCGCAGCCGCGTGGATCGCATTGCGTACACTCCACTACGCCACTAACAGTCCTACTATTTGCTTACTTTACTCGATCGATAGCATTTCGGATCCAATTTGCTCTAGCCCTAATTCCAAACCCAAATAACTCTGTTACATTACACATTAATAATTTGGGATATTAATATAATAAATTAAGACATACTGAGTTACTTTTAAAAACGCAGTAGGTAACTAGCCGAGCACGAGCAGCCATCAACAGACATACCGTTTGGTGATCAATAGTAGTTTATGTACCAAGGGCGAAAAGTAGTATTATGTATGAGGGTGTCATGTTGAAACCCGAGTGCAGTGAGAGTTTCAAGGGTTTTGTTTCCCGAACGAAGCGAGAGAATAATGGCTTGGAACTTAAACAAGCGAGGGTTATAATAACAAACCCGAAGCAGAATATATTTTCGCCAGAGCTGCTTTTTATTCCATCCGACCAGAAAATTTTCCATAAAAAAGCAGGTACCTACCTAATTCTGTTGACCTAATCAGTCACCTTGTTTTTAAATTCACTACACTTCAATCGATTATTTAGTAACAATAACTATTAAACAAAGTTAAATCAAAGTAATTGCTTATGAATTGCATTCTCATAAACCGTCTATTATGAATTGCATTCTCATAAACTAAAAACCCGTTAACATAAAAACTTTTTATCAAAAGATTAAACCGCCGAAAAAACTGAAAAGCATTAAATAATTGGGTAACATTAGGACTTAATTTCCTCACTTCTTAAAGTAATTTTGGTTTACCAAGAAATTATAAGTTGCTTTTCAGTTTTTTTGGGCTAATTTTTTTTGACCCCAGCTAATCACCCTTCACAGGGTGGTCGCACCCCACAAGGTGGCCACACAACCTGGCGAATGTTAAGGGACTAACAGGATGAGGTTCGATCACGACTTCGATCACGACCGGTCGGTGAGGCGATTTTTGAGAGAGGGCTATGCCCAGCAGTGGACGTCTATCGGCTGAGATTATGATTATTAACATTCATATAAAAAAGACTCATTTTAGGACTCATTCAGAATTATACCTAGCAGTTTTCATGTAAATCACAAAACGGCAATACAATCTGTGAGTGAACAATAAAGTCACCCCTATTTTTCCACTCTTAGGGTTGGAAGTTTATTTCCAAATTTTTATGGGACCAACTTCAACTCATCTATACCCTGTCGATTAAAAAAGAAATCATCAAAATCGGTCCACACAGTAAAAAGTTATGCGTGATCATAGAATTCGAAGGCTATTCCCTTGAACAGAGGCGTGAGACAGGGAGATGTTATATCTCCGAAACTGTTCACCGCCACTTTAGAAGACGCCTTCAAACTTCTAGAATGGAAAGGGCAGGGCATCAATATTAACGGCGAATACATCACTCACCTTCGGTTTGCCGACGACATCGTAGTCATGGCAAGGTCGATGGAAGAACTCAGCACGATGCTCGAAGGCCTCAACCGAGTCTCACAACAGGTGGGCCTTAAAATGAACATGGACAAGACGAAGGTCATGTCTAATGTCCATGTTCTGCCTACCCCAGTTATGGTTGGGAACTCGGTTCTCGAAGTTGTCGACGAGTACGTATACCTAGGACAAACCATCCAGTTAGGTAGGTCCAACTTCGAGAAGGAGGTCAATCGCCGAATCCAGCTCGGATGGGCGGCGTTCGGGAAACTACGCAACGTCTTCTCGTCCAATATTCCTCAGTGCCTGAAGACGAAGGTATTTAACCAATGTGTGCTGCCAGTGATGACATACGGTTCTGAAACGTGGTGCTTCACTATAGGGCTTATGAACAGGCTCCGGGTAGCTCAACGAGCCATGGAGCGGGCTATGCTCGGGATTTCTCTGCGGGATCGAATTAGAAATGAGGACATACGCAGAGAAACCAGGGTCACCGACATAGCCAAGCGGATAAGCTCGTTGAAGTGGCAATGGGCACTTCAACGAGCTTATCCGCTTGGTTATGAACAGAACAGATGGCCGCTGGGGCCGAAAAGTTCTCGAGTGGAGACCACGGATCGGCAAGCGCAGCGTAGGACGTCCACCGACCAGATGGACGGATGATCTGCGCAAGGCTGCGGGTCCACGCTGGATGCAGGCCACCTGCGATCGGTACAGATGGAGAGCCATGAGGGAGGCCTATGTCCAGCAGTGGACGTCCTACGGCTGAAATGATGATGATGATGATCATACATTAAAAAATATATATATATGCGACGAATTGAGAACCTCCTCCTTTTTGTTTTTTCGTCGGTTAAAAAAAAAATTTTTTGCCGCCTTTTTATTTTTATTGTTTAGGCAGGGTCCGTCGAATCGGATCGCGAAAAACGGATCTCGGTCCAAACCGATCGCGAAATTGAAATCAAAAAGTCCAATCGAATCGCGCGATCAGTTTGGACTGCATTTTAATTTATAAATGAAATCCAATCGGATCACAGTTTTAGTACCTAAGTTAAAACATAGTTTTTTTTATTAATTACTAGTCGACCCGGCGAACTTCGTACCGCCTAACCTTTTAACATTTTGTGCATGTATAATACTTATAAACCTTCCTCTTGAATCACTCTATCTATTAAGAAAAACCGCATCAAAATTGGTTGCGTAGTTTTAAAGATTTAAGCATACATAGGGACAGACGCAGATTCAAAACTTTTTCTTAGAATAACTCTCACAAATGCACAGTTTTTTTTTTTTTGTTTTCTTTGTTTGAAACAAAAATTAAAAAACTTAAAAAAAAAAAACAAAAATTAAAAAATGCTACTAACTACAAAATGCATTCCAGTACATTCATAATTGACCAGGGACTCTAGTCTCTTAAACTTACGATTATACTTCTATTCTATTATTATTCTACTATTACTCTATTACGATTGTGTCAAAAATTGCGAGTCTCGTAACTTTGATCGATCATTATAGTATAGCAATAGAATATGAATAGCAAGCTATAGAATAATCTGGGATTTTTTTACCTAAATAGTGAATCCGGTTTTATTAGACGAAATTGAAACGGGCGTAGTGCAACTGTCACTTAATATCAATCATAATTGACATATATAATGTCAGTCGAACGTAATCATAACATTATCTTATTATGGAGCAGACTACCCTTTTTGGTCAATTCCAATCTGTTGCGATACTACTGCTATAGTTATAGCAAAATTGATTACGAGACTACCAAATGTGTATTTTCTTGCGATTAACGTACTGTCCCTACTCTACTTTTATTCGATAGTTACGTTTCGGCTGCAGACTACAGACCGAAAACTCAATAAAGAGTCACTTTAGGACTAGAGAACACAAAAAAAAGTCGTCTTTTCGAGCGGATGGGATAAAAACTATATTTAGGTACGGCTCTTGAAAATGTTAAGTATAGCTTTTTAGCGGGATAAAAAGTTTAAATCTAGGTATACGGTATACTATACCTGATTGTCGTGACTTTGCTGCGTAGTTCAAACTATACATCTGTCAACTAGAATTAGAATTATTAGAATTTACACCACTGTCGTTTTCGCACCGTGATTAAAATCTATTGTGCTGTTGAACGCCGCGCCGCGCCGCTCCCAACTTCCCGCGAATCGCGATACTCTCTAGTCACTATGTCTGAAGCTTACACCAAATTAATGTAAAAATATCTCGAACAGTTTAATCTATCTTTGGAAATTGGGTACTGGAATCGAGACGCGGGTGTACTACTTTCTTTTTAAGATGCCGGGTACAAAAAATTTCGTTCAAACATTTCATTAATACTAATAGAGACGTTTTAGAGATAAGTGCCTTTGACAAACGGATGGACGGACGGACGGAATAGTCATTAATATCTCTAAAACGGCTCAATTAGTATTAATGAAATGTTTGCACAAAATTTTTCTTGATGTCCAAAGAATACTGACAAATATTAAAAACTTCAAAAGATTACGTAAAGTAAGAGATAAATGCAAAAAACTTAGTTTTTTAACCAATTTTGTAGAGCCTCTACTGAGAAACCGACCGGGTTAACAGGCATCAAATAATTAGCAATCGCAACTTTACATAATGTCGAATAACAACAAATACTGAAAACTATTTTAAACTATGCTAAAAACTTTGAACTATGTTATTTACTAATGAAATCAAAAGGCGAATGAAATTTCTCTATAATATTAGATTTCTGGTTGTTTAATGAACGTAATGTTTGTTGTTTTAGGCGGAGCTGGTGGATATGCGCGCGGAGCTCGTGCAGGCGCGCGCAGCGACCATAGGTGAGCTTGATTCATATCTCTCTGTTGACCCATAGACGGAATGCTGCAGTGGTAGTGGCACAGATATCGAGAGCATTGTTCTTCCTGTTCCAATTTCTTAGCAAGTAATAGGTAACCAATATAATATCGGGCTAATAGGTATTGTAAGAATCGATAATCCATGGTTCGCGTTTTTGTAAAGCGATTTCTTCCAAGCCACCTACGGCATTCAAAAATCTACCATAAGAAACGTCACGTGATTGGTCCTCAGCCCCGTGATAAAGAGTCAAGTTTAAATTGCAACGCAAACCCCCGGTATGTTTAAATTGCAAACCCACGGTAGTTTTGTTTGGCGCGCTTTCACAGATGTGCGCTGGCCCTTAGCCTCCACTTTCTTCTACTATTTGTCTCGTCATTTAAGACTTGAGTACCTAAAGGTTTCCCTGTGTACAGGCACAACTCTGACACTTCTAAGAAAAACCGCATTGCTTCGCACACAGTCCAAGCTCGTGTAGGCGCGTTCGCGTACAACGCTTGTGTGAGTGAGATAAGGCAGGCTGCGCTAGAGTTGCCGCCATTTTATTGGTAGTGCGCTGGTAGTGCGTTAGCTTGGGAACGCAATGTGCGTGCGACCGTATGGCATGACCTTATAATAGCGGCGTCTAATCAATTTTTTGGTTTTAGTATAGTAGTTTATATACCAAGGGCGAAAAGTAGTGTATTATGTATGAGGGTGTCATGTTGAAACCCGAGTGCAGTGAAATTTTCAAGGGTATATTTTATTTCCGAGCAAAGCGAGGGAGGGAATAATGGCTTGAAACTTGAACAAGCGAGGGTTATAACAAACCCGAAGCAGAATAACTTTTTGCCAGAGTAATATATATAAGTACTGCTTTTTATTCCATCCGACAAGAAAATTTTCCATAAAAACCTACCTTATTTCTGTAGACCCTACGAACAACAATAACTATGGAAGAATAACTCGCCTACAATTACGGCTTAGATTTTGGCCCCACTTCCGCACACAAATCAAAGAGAATACAACGAACACTTACACTCTGTCAAAAACAAATGCTTGCACGCGATTGGATGTCACGGTCGCCAGGCAACCAGCGCCCAGCTACCCAGCAGACGCGTGGATGTTGTTATGCAGTAATAACTAATTTTACTAAGACCATAATTTTGAGCAACTATTATTGTTTTTTTAGGAAATTAAAATATAAGGTTGCTAAGTTCAATGTTTATGAGTAGTGTAGTCAAAAAAATGTTTTAATTTCCTAAATATCTAGTAGACTACATAGTTTACAATCATTGTGCAATTCATGTGCAAATAACATAGGGCTACGATTACGCTGTTATGGAATTACGCGTAGAGGTAGTATCTAGAGTGAAAATAAAATGCCGGCTTAGAGATAACATAGATTCTTTATTTAGTAATCACTAATAATAATATACAAATTAAATCAAAATTAAACTGTGAACTATGTACCTATAAAAATAATTAGTTTATTTAGCTTTTGACGGGTAGTAATAAGTAAAGATTCTTTTTTAGCCATATAATGTAAACGAACTCTGAGAAAATGTTCAATTATAGCTTTTAGTAGCATTACATCGTGATTGCTTTCTATCGGATGACTTTCTTTTATTGTTTTTAAAATGTCCTTTCGTTCTATTGTTTTAGCAAAACATTTATTTACCAATATTGGCAAATTGTGTGCTCGAGACAAACCTCTTCTGTTGTTTAAAGATGTCTGAGTATCGATTAAGATAAAAGGCATATTTTAAAAATGTTTACTGAGGGATAAACTAATCCTCCAAAATCTTTTAAACAAATAAGCTTGTGAAAATAAAGCTTTTCAGTAGCCAGCAATAAATTAATGCAAGATGAGCATTCAATTTTGGTTTGTAACTTTTTGGCTACAAATCCTCCGATATAACCTACAATTAGCTCAATTGTTTCTGGCAACTGACGTTCTGTGTCTAGCATATTTGACAAAACCTTACAATTTCCAATATCAGTCTCAACATTGGATTTTGAATCGTTAATGCTTTCTGTCAAGTCATGTCTATATCCAGGCGTAGTTTTATTTATAGAGGAGCTGCAGTTTAATATTAGGATGTCCTCTAAAGGAATGCAATCTGTAAAATATAATAAATAATGTATAATTATGAACAGCAATATTACAGGAAATTATTAAATTAAATGAGTTATCTTACAGTGCAAATGGGCAAAGCAGATTTTTTTAATCGCCTACGACTTCCATTTTCAGTTATGTACATGCATGGCCTCATTTTCAAAATGTATTCTGCATATTTTGCTATATTTGCTAGGCGTCCAATTGGTTTCATTTCTTTCAGCGTACTGCAGCTATCCATTTTTTAAATTGAGTTTTATTTCGTTTCGGAAATCTGTAGTATTAAAATAATTTGTTATGGCTGCATAATATCACCAATGTTACTCATATAAAACTGGCAAACCTCGTATTGCCTTAGAAAAGGTTTACACGATTTCTACTAACTGAATACATGGCTGTATGAACTATGGTCTTTAGACCAGAATGGGTGAAAAAAAGCCACAACAAAGAAATTATGAGTCGAAAAGAAAAATTAAAATGTAAAGTATTTCTGAACATTTGTTCAGAAAATACATAACATTTTAATTTTTCTTTTCTTTGTTTATTTAAACAACCATCAAAATATGTAAACAACAATTTTACATATTTTGGTCACAATTTAAGAAATTGCTAGGTACTTTTACTAACTTCCTCTCAATTTCTTAGTATTTTCTCACCTTTAAAACCTTTCCTGGACTACGGCAAACATTTCAAAACTAAAATCAGCTAAATCGGCCCGGCCGATATCAATTTTTTGCGAGACTAACGAACCACGATTATTTTTTATATATGCAGTAGATATACTTAATTAGATTGTAAAGTAGGTACTTATGTTTTATCTGATCAGTTTATAGAACTACTACTGCAAAAAAAGGAATTGTACATAATTGCATAACACTATCCAAAATCAATAGTATGAAGATTTTCAATGTTTGTATACTCACTGATGAAAGGAAATTTTACTGTTTTTCATTTTTGTATTGCTTTTACACCACTTCACGATACACGAAGGCCTATTTGCAATATTCAAAAGCGCTAAATAATATTTATTTGGTCAACCAAAAACTGACGAAACTGACCCCGCGTGACGCGAGTGCCACAGCGAACTGACAGCCGTGGTGTTCGTAATCCGAAGCTCCGCCCTCCGAGTCAACTGTTTGCTCCTCGTTTGCTTTCACCATCTTTGAAGCGTAATTATTGTTCCATAGTTATTGTTGTTCGTAGTGTAGACCTAATCAGTCAGCTTGTTTTTAAATCCACTTCACTTCAATCACTTATTTTGTAATAATACATATTAAACAAAGTAAAATAGTAATTGCTTTCTCATATTTGTACTAAAACACGTAAACAAAAACCATTATTTTGCCGCCATTTGTTTTTTCAAAGTCAGTTTAGGCCATGATTTTTAACCTGCCGCCTCTACATGTGCATGTGCGCTTGGAGGCGAGGGCTTGCATGTGCAGACTTGTCGCCCAGGGAGGAATAAGCTGTATCTCTCAGTCACTGAAGACTTTCCTGGACTCACTGCTCAGAGAGCCGGTTCTGGCCATGGTTTCTGATTCCATGATTCCGACATGTACATTTGTAAAGTACTTCTCTATAGATATTCCCTCCAGAGAAGATTGGCTTCACAACCGACTGATCTGGGAGGACAGCTGTAGTATATGGTACACGGATGGCTCAAAATCCGGAAACGACGTAGGCTGCGGAGTCTATGGAGAGCTCCCACACTTTGTCAAAAGTGTTAATTTGGGAAAACATGCCTCCATCTTCCAAGCAGAGGTTTATGCCATCATTGAATGTGCCGAAACCATCCTGCTACAAAACTACGGTAACACTACTATCTACATAAATACAGATAGTAAAGCAGCTCTCTTAGCACTAAGCTCGTACACATGTACCTCAAAGCTAGTGCAGAACTGCATCAACTCACTAAATACTCTGGGTGCAAATAACAGAGTATTTATTCGCTGGGTTCCAGGACACGCAGGGATCGAAGGTAATGAAAAAGCCGACGAACTTGCTAGAGCAGGAGCACCAGGAACCTTTGTCGGGCCTAAGCCCTTCTGTGGAATACCTAAAAGCCTCGCTCGCCTTCATCTTAGGAACCAATGTCATAAAGAATCCTTAAACCTATGGGCCCTTACCAAATGTTTAAATCACTCCAAAGCAACCATAAAACCTTTCAACAGCAAAGCTGCCAGGGAGGCTTTGGCGCTAAATAGGAACAACTTACGTACTCTGGTGCGAGCACTCACGGGACACTGCAAGTTGAACAAGCATATGTTCAACTTAAAGTTGAAAGACACAAAAATGTGCAGACTCTGCCTAAATGCAGATGAAACTGCGATGCATATTTTGTGTGAGTGTGGTCCCCTAATACATAAACGGTCAATCCATCTCGGAAAACATTTATTGCAGCCGGATGAGATAAAATCTCTCAGTTTCAAGGACATACTGTTGTTCCTGAAAGCAACAGGCCTTGATGCTGAACTATAAAACATAATAGTGGCGATCACAATAGATCTGCAAAGGTCGCAGTGATACTGGGCTGTTAAAGCCCTGCATAGCCACCAATCAAATAAAAAAAAATAAAAAAATAGGCCATGGTGCTAGTATAGTAGCAAATTTTCTTTGGTTTACGCACATATGCTCAGATTAAATAACTTTTTTTTGTTTTCTTTGTTTGAAACAAAAATTAAAAAAACTACTGCTGCTAATTTAAAATGCATTTCAGTACTATCATAATTGACCAAGCAAATAAAGAATGTATGGAAATTCATATTTAACCAGCTGTAAAACCGGAAGTCAATAAAGTGACAATTTTTAAATACGAGTCCGTTACGAAAAAGTACTATTTTCGAGCAGGTGGAATGAAAATATATTAATTACATAGTATAAAATAAAGTCGCTTTTCGCGTCTGTCCCTATGTATGCTTAAATCTTTAAAAATACGCAACGGATTTTGATGCGGTTTTTTATAATAGATAGAGGGATTCAAGAGGAAGGTTTATAAGTGTAATACATGCACAAAATAGCAAAAGCTTAGGCGGTACGAAGTTCGCCGGGTCGACTAGTTAATTATAAACAAAAAAGCTTGATATTAATACATATTATATATGTGCTTATTAAACTATGGGCGTCTCCAGGCGACCATTGTCGTAAGGCAAGGCAAACAATTGTTTGCCTGAGCCAATTGGTGGGCACCCTGAACTACCTCGCCTCTATCAGTATAGGATAATTTACGAAATAAGGTATCAATATTAATTAGATTAGTCTAATTGACTTTCAATAAGCGATATCTTGTATCCTGTATTTAATAAATCATTTTTTACTTTATTTTTTCCTTGTACTATCTTATTTTTAACTAGCTGACCCAGCAAACTCTGTATCGCCTTGGATAATAAATTGATACGATTATTATTAAACTACCTACTAAAAACTTGAATGTATGGATTTTGTAACATTGCCCGCCCAGCATGGGAAAATTAAAAAACAACAACGTCAAATCAATCATTGACAGGAAAATGGAAAGAACAGTTGGTAATGGAACATTTTGTATGGAAACTAAAATTGTTGTTTTTACTAACTTCCTCTCCATTCTTCCAAGTTTTTGTCACCTTTTAAAGCATACCTGGACTACTACGATCATTACAAAACCAAAATCAGCTAAATCGGCCCAGCCGTTCTCGAGTTTTAGCCAGACTAACGAACCACGATTCATTTAATGGTAGACAATAGAAATAGATAATAAGCATTATTTACCTAATTATCCCACTAATATTATAAAATAGTAGCTACAAAGAAAGAAAAATAAAACAATATTTTACGCCTCCTACGCTCTACGCACCGCGTCATCTCGTAGCGGCCCTGCTGCCGGTAACTGAGACGTAACAGAGCGCGGGTGTGCCGCACTTGCTAAGGGAGGCAGGGAGTGCCCTTTACTGTACGTAGTATTCTTTATTATACTGTGTAATATTTTGGTGATTTAAAATGCATTTTGCTAACGATAGTAAAATGTATACTTACAGGCGCTGGACAAGACAGTGGCGATTTATACGAAGAGGCGCTAGTTCGGGCGGAAGCAGCCCAGTTGGCGCGGGAGAATGTGGCGCTTCGGGAAACTACTCTTGCTCTGCAATCGGAGCTATTTGGGGCCAGGTTACTTAATTTCTCTGGCAGTCGAAGCAAACTTTTTCAACTTGTACAGATTATTAAGTACAAAAGCGGGAAGAGCCGGCGGTTCAGCCTTTCGGTTGATGGCTGAGATAATAATAATATCGCCCAGTGGAAATTCCAGAACTTTCGGTCTGGAACTTCCATTGCAATTAGTCACCGCAGGGACGGCTTGTGGCGAGTCGATGGTGAGTAGCGACACCACGGACCCTATAACTCCAGGGGGACACACGCAGTCATCACACGCACACTCACATGCAGTCATCACAAACACACACACCCCCGCCTCTGAGCTTGCCTTCACCAGCCGGCCAGAGTGGAGTAGCAAGAGCGAAGCCTATGCTCCAGGTTGGAAGTGTAAAATGTCATAACGCCGGGTGCATCTTATGCTGCCCGCAGTCTCACCTCTCGACAACCTTAGCTGTCCACGACCAGTGTTGCGACCCGTTGCCAATATATCGGCGATTTAGTGGAAGCCCACCCAGTGGACAGCGAGTCACCGCCTGCCATGATAATTAGTGAAATGTGTCATTAAAGGCAGGCGTACCGGTATTTCACTACATAGCACCAGTTAACCGGTCCATTAAACAGTTCACCCCCATAAACCATTTCTTGTCATCCATTTTACAATAGTTCCTATCACCTTCTGGGTGCCGCCTCTGGGTGCATGATCTATTTGTGCATTTAGTGGCGGTGCCTGGTTGGTAATCCATATAAAATATAGCAAAACTCTCGAAAGGGCCTCTACGAGTTGGATTCGTCCCCTCGCACGCCTCTCAAAGGACCGGGCTTCATCCCGTGATACCGAAGAGTATTGAGAAACATAATAATATTGGCGTAGGGATGTGACGACCCCATCGCCCAGTGGAAATTCCAGTACTTTCGGTCTGGAACTTCCATTGCAATAAGTCACCGCAGGGACGGCTTGTGGCGAGTCGATGGTGAGTGGCGACACCACGGACCCTATACCTCCAGGGGGACACACGCACTCATCACACACACACTCACATGCAGTCATCACAGACACACACCCCCCCGCCTCTGAGCTTGCCTTCACCAGCCGGCCAGAGTGGAGTAGCAAGAGCGAAGCCTATGCTCCAGGTTGGAAGTGTAAAATGTCATAACGCCGGGTGCATCTTATGCTGCCCGCAGTCTCACCTCTCGACAACCTTAGCTGTCCACGCCCAGTGTTGCGACCCGTTGCCAATATATCGGCGACTTAGTGGAAGCCCACCCAGTGGACAGCGAGTCACCGCCTGCCATGATAATTAGTGAAATGTTGCATTAAAGGCAGGCGTACCGTATTTCACTCCATAGCACCAGTTAACCGGTCTATTAAACAGTTCACCCCCATAAACCATTTCTTATCATCCATTTTACAATAGTTCCTATCACTTTCTGGGTGCCGCCTCTGGGTGCATGATCTATTTGTGCATTTAGTGACGGTGCCTGGTTGGTGATCCATATACAATATAGCAAAACTCTCGAAAGGGCCTCTACGAGTTGGATTCGTCCCCTCGCACGCCTCTCAAAGGACCGGGCTCCATCCCGTGTTACCGAAGAGTATTGAGAAACATAATAATAATAATAACACATCACACTCAGAGCCCCTAACAAGGAAGAACCTGTATCTAGAGTACCCGAAACACACACAGAGACGAACATTACACCCAGACCGGAAACAAACATCGATATTCATCATATCAATATTCGCCCCGCCCGGGAATCGAACCCGGGTGCACACGCTTACTCAGTCCACATCACTGCCAACTGAGCCACGGAGCAGTCAAACTGACTGACAGACAACGCAGAGCCGAAACTACTGGGCGTAGCGGGCTGAAATTTTGCACGTGTGTTCCTTGGGGAGTGTAGGGGAGCACTAAGGAATAATTTCCCGAAATTTCCATTGGAACGGGAAACAACGGGACTTATGTGTTTATGAGAAATCTGCGCGGGTGAAACCGCGGGGCAGCCTCTAGTGCTGTTATATGCGTTTGTGCTATTTTTATTTTTTTAAAATATACTACAGCCTATTTCACCCGGGGCTGACGCTCATAGTGTAGCTTCCCAGAAGTGAAAAATTTTTTCAAATCGGTCAGGGGATCTATTTCCGTTCAAAATGATAATGAGAATGTGAATCATTTTGACATGTCGCACACCTAGGACAAAACAGTTTCAACTCGAAATAATCAAAAATCGAGTTATTAATACCAGCAAATTAAGCATTTTTTTACGAATCGTTTAGTTTAATAGGTTTATTTTTAGCTGCCATAGTTCCCGAAAGATGGCGCTAAAACACTGTTTTGTTGAAATTTGTCGTTAATTTACACACCAACAAAAGCGTTTTATTTTTAGTTTACACCTACACTTCAAGTGCACGTACAATTAATATTTCAAAAAAGTGTTATTTTGAGTTTGTGTTTTAATGATCGTTCATAAAATAAAAGTAACATTTCGAGTTGGATCAGTTTTGATGGTAAGTATTGCTCAAATAAATTTGACTTTTCAAATTGAAACAGTCTTCGACGTTCAAATTAGATTTTTTTTTTTTTTAATATTTTATATTGCATCTGTTTAAGACAAAAACTTTTTAAATTTTGAGTTGTCTCTCTTTTGTTGGATCATTTGTTTTTCTCATTTATTTCAGTGAAATTTAAGCTTAAAAATTATTGAATAAGCTATAAATGTGGGGTTTTTTTAAGTTGAAGCGGTATTGGACGTAAACGTAGCCGCAAAATTGCTTACTGTATGTTTTATTACTGTTTTCGAGTTGACACTGTTTTGTTGGTATCGAAACCTGATATAATTGTTTATCTTGTTTATAGAGTAACTAGTCGACCCGGCGAACTTCGTACCGCTTAACCTATTACTTTGTTGTGCATGTATTATACATTATAATTATAAACCTTCCGCTTGAATCACTCTTTTTTTTAAAAAAAAGCTCATAAAAATCCGTTGCATAGTTTTAAAGATATAGACATACATAGAGACAGACGCGGAAAGCGGCTTTGTTTTATACTATGTATTGATGTCGGGAATTTGACGACAATATTAGCAAACGTGATTGGGGAACAAAATAAATAAAAGCTCCTATCATTCATTTCGTATTGAAACACGAATCAAAACGTTGACAATGCAGTAAATAAGTCCAATTTTAGAAGAAAACATAGCCCTATCACGATCACCGCACACAGTTATATTGTCACATCGGAAAAAAATCTCTTTTTCATCACAATTTTAGCTATGCTTATTAAAAAGACTAAATTATAATAAGCATTTTATAAATGGGTGACAAGAAGTAAGATGATTCCGTGCTTCGGAAGGCACGTTAAGCCGTTGGTCCCGGCCGCAGTAGTGGTCGTTATAACCGCGGCGACAAGCTGGCCCCTTGTCACGTTGGTAATAAAGCATAAACTCGGCTAAACGTGGGTCCGGCTCTCAAGCCGGTGCCTCTGCCTAACCCTCCGGGGAATAAAAGGCGTGATATTATGTATGTATGTATGACAAAAATAAATATTATTTGGTAAATTTTCGTCGATTTAGATGAGATTTCATGAAGTTTGTCAATTTCTCAAGTAATTTACCGTACTGTTGATTTTACTAAATAATTTTTTTATAAATATTAAACTAGTCGACTCGGCAAACTTCGTACCGCATTCATTTATGACTATCTTGTGCACGTATTATACTTAAAAACCTTCCTCTTGATTAATATATTTGTTAACAAAAAAGGCATTAAAATCCGTTGCATTATTTAAAAGATTTAAGCATACATAGGGACAGACGTTGGAAGCGACTTTATCTTATACTATACATAGTGGTCGCGCCGAAAGTTAAAGGAACCGCAATTGGTTCGCAACGATAAAAAGTGGACTGTATATTTTTCTTTATTGAAAAGGTGCAGACAATGAGAGACAGGAGAAAAGTGGAAGGATGCAGTACTCACTGATACTTGATGTCCACGATCAGAAGTCTACTCTCTTCGGCAAGCAATCCAGATGGTTTCTCGCACACACTTCTCAAAGTCTTCACAAAATGTCCACAACTTCAAGATTTTTAGTTTATAACACGACCATTTAAATAGCAACACTTCACCGATGATTCTTATTGATCACAAATGATTACAGTAACGTTTATATTAATTTATTTTCGCTGAACGACACGAGGCACGATATTACGCCATTATTCGCGATTTCGAACAGGCAGTTCTACAGAGGGCGCTTCAGTATATGCCCACTGACGTTTGACTGCATGTTATGGAAAGGGGATGGCGGAAAGGAAAGAGATAGGAATGCACCAAAGAAAACTAACAAATAACTTATGTACAACCTTTGGCGTAACCATATCCACCCCCCCTTAAAGGGTCACCTTTAAGATACTCTCATAAGGCATAAAAGAAACAAAACTTAAGCGTAATGCGACAATACATGTCCTTAAAATAACTCTTATTACTTATTTATGATACGTAACACCAACGATATCTTACGATATTTAATCTATATATATTAAACTCAAAGGTGACTGACTGACTGACTGACATAGTGATCTATCAACGCACAGCCCAAACCACTCGACGGACCGGGCTGAAATTTGGCATGCAGGTAGATGTTATGACGTAGGCATCCGCTAAGAAAGGGTTTCCCAAAATTCCCTCAGGAACGGGAAGTATGAGATTTTTTAGTTACTATGAAAAGTCTACATTATTGAGTGTATCGACATGAAATTTGGTGTACACTTTCCTCAGTGAATGAAGGAGTGTTGTAAGAAAGGAAATTAAATAATTCCTTGAGTATGTCAACGTGGAATTTGGTCTACAAGTGTCTCTGTGGATGTAGTAGTAGTAGTTGGAAGAAAGAAATATACTAAATTTCTACGGGAACGTAAAACGGGACTCTTTAGTTAGTGTGAAAACAATATTTATTTCTTTATTTTAACGTAAAAAAAGAAAACGGGTTCTTCAGTGGGTGTAATTAGATTCAGTTATATTAAGGAACTAGTGGACCCGGCGAACTTCGTACCGCCTTACCTGTTACTATTTTGTGCATGTATTATACTTATAAACCTTCCTCTTGAATCACTATCTATTAAAAAAAACCGCATCAAAATCCGTTGCATAGTTTTAAAGATTAAAGCATACATAGGGACAGACGCGTAAAGCGACTTTATTTTATACTATGTATTAAAGATTTACCAAAATTCACATGGTAACGGAACATTCCCAAAAACATAAAGCGCCTAAAAAATCTTTGACTTTTTTTTACTCGCGTAGGTACATAATCCAACTACCGAGCTAATATTTTACCCAACCAGCTAATATAAATGTTAGGAATATGAGTTTCAGTGTCTGAATAGTGGAGTGTAGAAAGGAATTTCTGGAGTTGCCACGGGAACAGAAATAAACAAAATATTACTATGTAAATAGGAAGATATTTTAAGGGGGTATAGGTGCAATCAGAAATGATGTCACCAAAATCCTGAGTAGTAAATCAAACAGTAATTAACTTTTTAATGAGGAAGCGCGTGCGAAGCTGCGGGCAAAAGCTAGTTAATAAATATATGCTTATTGCATAGGAAGAGGGCACAAGCGAACGACTGGACGAAGGTAAGTTTTCCCAGCGATCTTTACGGTTGCCACCCTGGTAACTCCATCCTTTGAAGGATTAAATGCCTCTACCACTGCTAAAGGCCAGGCCAAAGTCGGCGCATTATCATTGATCACTACCACAACAGTTCCCGGAGTGATAGGAACGGAAGTTTTTACTGGAGTGCTGAGAGAGCTAACAAGCTCGATATGCGTAGCTCTTGTAGTAAGACATCTTAATAAATCGATATACGCCTTCTCGCTGTGCACACCACGGCGGCAGACAGGAGTGTACGCAATAGGACCGCCGAAATCACAGCCCGTATGCGTAAAGGCTTTTACGACAGGACGCGTCCGACTATCGGGCAAATCGGCCATAAGCGGAAACGTAGGACGCAGCTTAAAGCGAAAGCACTTGTTACACATATGCGCTCGTTGTCTACAATACGGCGTGCTAACAAGATCCAGTATCTTTGTCTAAGCAGGGACATTAATAACTCCGGTCCGGCATGTAAGTTTTTTTTGTGATAATGATCTATTATCATATTTATCACATGACCACTTTGGGGCAAAATAACGGGATGCACTATCTCTAAATCAAGACCCGAATTGCTGAGGCGGCCGTCGACTCTAATAAGATTATCCTGACCTATAAAAGGTCGCAGGCGATTAAACGTTGGTGAAAAATATTTATTGTTCTTAATTTTAAAATATTCATAATTAAAATATTGTTTTTGCAGAGCGCCAAGAACTCGATTTTCAGCGAAATTTAAATCATCAGCAGTCACTGCAATAGTGCTGCGACGAATCAATAACTTCGCAAATTTACATATGTATGCAATTATACGAAGAAACTTGCTCCACGAAGAAACACGAAGAGCGAGATCCAGTAAAGCACATTGCCTTACCGGTGTACACACAGAACAAGGAAGATGCTCTCTCTCTCTAAATAGAAATCGCGAGTAGGCGGAGCCCGCGTGCCTATCATTAGCTCTGCATTGCCTGTGCGTAGTTTTTGACAGATTTGATAAGCTCAGTTGCTTTATGCTTCTTGTAAACAAACCACCAGGAAAAATATGAAAAAAAACCCACTAAAATGCCATATTGTGCTGTGTTGGAATGCAAAAATTAAAGTTGGGGACTTAAAAGTACTAATTATGCCGTATCATTACATCGGTAAGTAATATTTCACTGTATTTTTAAATAAATTTGAAATTATACATGAACAAGAAAACAAAACCATAAGTGAGAAAATGAAAACACCCTAATTATGGAGCAGTAAAATTGAATTTTCATTGAAGCCCGTGAGTCCTGTGACTGTGACTGTACCTTCTTAGCGTTCTTCTTTATCTATGGTATTAGACTCATGACTTTTTCTAGAACATTTTGACAACAGTATAATGGAAATCAGTTAGAGATTGCTCATCATGATGAAAATCTATCGATAATTTTCTATGATAAAAATCTATCGATAATAATAATTTTCAGTGAAAAAAAAAATAGGTATTCGCTTCGACTTGAAAACCTCTACCTTTTTTTCGGTTTAAAATGTGATTTACTTTAAAGTTAAATTCTTGAATACGAATACAATTATATGAATCTTTCAACTTAGACTCTTGCGTATGAATGAAATTATATTAGCATCATCATCATATTACAATCAGTCCTTAGGCATGTTTAAATCTTTAAAAATACAGCGGATTTTAATGCGGATTTTTTTAATAGATAGATTGATTCAAGAGGAAGGTTTATAAGTATAAAACATGCACGTTCTAATAATAGATTAGGCGGTACGAAGTTTGCCGGGTCGACTAGTATTGTATAAAGACAAGTTTTTCTTTTCATTTATTTACAGCCTGTATTACTGGATCACCTTGGGCCAAGCACAGAACCTAATACACTTAAGCATAAACTTGAAGATGGAGCCATCATGAAAGCTTCTTAAGCTAAGAGGAGTTTCAATAAACAATACCTAGAGAAGAAAAAATGCTAAATATTATGTATTAAAAAAACCAAGATTAGTTGAGAGTTTAAGGCAAGTAATAAATAAGCAAGTACTTCGATATTAAATAAGATAAAATAATATAAATATAAAACCCATCTTGTTTTATTGGTCTATCTACCCATCCATCTAAATTGTTTACTTTGGTTAAAATAAAGCTTCATTTAAAGTACAGTACTTACTAAAAAATTAATAATGCGCATGCAGATTCGCTAATTGTCGATTACAGAAACACCTGAATCAAAAATCAAAATTCTACTAAATTACGCATGCAGAAAATGCACTTAACCTCCTTAAATACATATCGTCTTCCGTCGCTTGGGAATACGACCGTTGTCGAACAGTGACGAAGATTTCTATGCGCATTATAACTTTTGCAGTACTGTAGGTATATACTATTTTATAACTAAACACATTTTTATTTCTGAATCTCTATTTATGCGAAGCATAACTGTTGAATACAAAACGACATTGGAAATAAATAAAAATTAAACTGTACACTAAAATAAACTTTGTTCTATGAGCGACTGGTTTTTTCATATGATAATACCA
Organism: Euspilapteryx auroguttella; assembly: GCA_951802225.1. Lineage (NCBI taxonomy): Eukaryota > Metazoa > Arthropoda > Insecta > Lepidoptera > Gracillariidae > Euspilapteryx > Euspilapteryx auroguttella. The sequence goes on from OX637645.1 coordinate 5,552,865, forward strand.
ATACATCGCCAATCACCAAGAAGGCCGTTTGCGTAGAATACCCATAGTTTTTCGTAAAAAAAGTAATTGTTAACTGTAGCCATAATGAAATAAAGTAGTATAGCGATAGGTTTTGCTCATCGACAAACTTGCTCCCGCAATATGTACATCCCTAATTTTTCGACGTAGCCACCTAGTGTTTAGTAGCGGTAGTACAAAAGCTGTAGTTACATCTAGCGTCGAATAGTAAAACTAGGAACAATGCGTGAGGATTTTAAACAAAAGAGGATGTATAGCTTTCTACCATGTCTTTGGAAAAACCTAATTTCATTATTTTATCATATGTATGTCATCATTATCTTAAGTATTTCATAATTGTTATTTGATTTTGATCTTTGTTTATTTGTAAAAAAGGTTCATAGTCTACTTCAAAGTTTTGTGATGTAGATCTTTTCGGCTTCGTCGTTAATCACCAATGGTAGCTTGGATTTCATAGTGAGCGTTTGGTTTATATGTGTGAGTTTGGACACACTGGTTTCAGTACTAAAAGCTCATGATGCTATTTCTATTGTATTCTCTTGTTCTGTGGGTGTACACATGGGGTGCGCTAAAACCTTTAATATCATATCAGCGATAGGCTCACCGTCTAAGCTCTTGAGAGGCCGCTCAGACGAATGTATAGAAACCCACGTCTTAACAATGTTCGCGGGAGCGTTTGAATCCCAATCTAATTTAGTTTGCCAAAGCATTTTAATTAATATTTTGGCGTACACGACTGTGGGAGCAACGAAACCCATTATGTCCCACACACGGGTAACAGTAGATAAAATGCTGCGCTTGGTGCATGGCACATCGTCCGGTTATTTTATTTTAAAATAGAATGAGTCATTGTCAGTAGATCAATGCAAGCCCAATATTTTGTGTTGCATGGTCTTATCAAATTCTACTTCAGTTGGGAGTTTATGTGAAACGGGAAGACTATCCAGAACCACGCATGAGTTGCTATTCCACTTAACGAGATCCCACTGTGCTCCTTTGAATAAATCTATCATTTCCAGTGACGCAGTAACTGCTTCCCTTTCCGAAGGAACCGAATAAGCCACGTCATCCATATAAAGAGACGGTAGCACAATACTACTTGCTAACGGATACTTTGCCCCATCGTCATTTACAAGCTGCATTACCGTGCGAAGCGCGTGATACGGACTAGAAGTTATGCCAAAACACACGCGATTAAATTGGTATAGTACGAGCGGATCGCGCGGATTAAAGCGATACAAGAAACACTGATAACGGCGATCGGATTCGCTCATAATAATTTGCAAAAACTGCTGGCGACAATCAGCTGTCATTGCAACAGCATGCAAGCGAAAATTAAGTATGATTTTAAATAAATCTCCTTGAAGATTGGGACCTGAGTGCAGGATCTGATTCAGAGACTTTCCTGAGCTCGATGCACTGCTAGCGTCTAGAACTATACGGAGCTTGGTCGACGCTTTGTCCTGACGAAAGACCCCGTGATGCGGTATCACGTAAATCGGCTTAGGGTCTTGAGGATCATAAGAAGGCGCGGGAGATATATAATCTTTGGCCAAATAATCCTTTATGACGTCATCATACGCCAAACTCAAATTAGGCGATGCTTCGAGCTTCCTTTCGAGGCACATAAATCGTTTACGAGCCACGTTTATCGAATCTCCTAAAGAGTAAACGTCGTCTTTAAATGGCAGGCTCACTACGTATCTGCCACTATGACTATCGCGATAAGTGGTCGCTTTATAAAATTCCTCGCATTCAGTGTCAGCAGGGTGCAGAACCGAAGCGAAAGGAACTTCTTCAAGCTCCGCAACGCTTGACTATCGAGTCAATAGCAGGAGGCTCTTGAACAAAACATGCTGTTACATGTTAAGGACGTGTGTGTATTTATAATAGGTAGGTATCGTAGGCGCAGTGCCTATGAACACGAGACCTAAGACCGTGCGCAATGCAGCGGGCACCGGCGGATCACATGACGTGGAGCTCCGCCGGGGAGGAGCAAATGGGCAAATAGGGAAGCTCCTATTAAAGCATCAATTTTATGGGGTGTACCGAAGCTTTCGTCTGTGAGCGGTACATCCTTAAAGTGTGTTAGGACACCAGACGTGTCAACAACAGTCGTCGGTAACAAATCTATTATCTTATCAACCACAAGCGATGTGATCTCAAAGTTTATGTTGTCGTCAAAGCGAGAATAGAATTTAAATTAAGAGAGAAATTGAACAACCTTCTCGTTACCACCAAAACCTTTCACGATACTAAGTTCTGTATTTATAATCGGCAAACCTAAAATATTGCAACATTCTTTCGTAATGAAATTACTTTGTGACGCTGAGTCTAAGAGCGCACGAATAATATGTCTATGACCGTTCGCATCGTAAACAGCGATTTGCGCGGTTGATAACAAAATTGTATTATTTTTATTCTTAATAGACATATTACTGAACGTCTCATCCCTACTATTTGTTACCACGTGTAGTGCACAATGTTAAGTTGCCAGAGCCTAAACCTTCCGTACCTATACAGCCGTTTGCGGTCTGCGGTGACGTCACATTCATTGTATCATTCGCGTGCGAGCCTTGAGGCGGCGACACGTGCGCGGGCGTTTGTAGACCAGAAACGGCTACGGTGTCAAAATGCAAACTTGAATGGTGTTTTTGATTGCAAACACGGCTATGCGAATTGCTTGAACATGCAGACACCTTATGGTTAAGGGCTAGGCAATTAACACATGCATTGCTATCCTTAACACATTTGTAACGGTCTTGAGGATTTAATTTATTGAAGCTCGCACATTTAAACAAATGTGTATGAGTAATATTTGTGCAAAGACACTTAAAAGCCCGCTTATCTACTGTGTTTACGTAAGACTGGTATTTCGGCGCATTGCCGGAAGGGCTAGAGTTAGACTGTTTATTATTTTTATTTACGCGAGTACCTGAGCCGGAAGCAACCGCAGTGGATGCATTCATACGCTCAAATACTTTAGCCCGAGTTGCAATAAAATCGACAAACTCGTCAAATTTTGGCATTATTTTGCCAAACTTCATCTCAAAATCGCGAACTGTATCCGTATCTAACTTCTGTAGAGCTACATGAAATAAAATCATATCGTATAAGTTATCTAATTTAAGGTTTTTTAAACCACTCACTGCGCTAACGAAATTATCAATGAAAGATTCAAAGTTTGCCGCGGAGGCTGTTTGAAATCCTTTGAAATTAAACAATTGGTTAAGATAGGCCGAAACCAACATACGCGGATCTTCGTATCTGTCTAACAGAGTTTGAAGAATCAGTGGATAATTTTCTGCACATGGCGAAATTCCTGAAATCGCAATTTTAGCCTTTCCCGTTAGTTTAGGTAAGAGATAAAACAATTTCTCGGCGTCGTTAAGCGATGGATTATCATGCACTATAGACTTATAGGTAGCATAAAACATGTGCCAGTTTTTAATATCGCCGTCAAATTCTAAAATTTGTACCGGAGGTAATTTAGTTTCAGTTTTAAGTAGCGGCCGCTGTGCGGTAACCGGTGCCGAATGAGCGGTACATAAGGATTGAACTCGCTTAATCTTACTGCATAGTGACTCAAACGCGAATAGGCAAGCGTAGGTAGGCGTGGCCTCTGCATCTATGACTAGCAAACGATCATTATATTCGTCCAAAACTTGCTCGAATTTGTTACGAAGTGAGTCTATTTGACATGACTCGCTTAGAAAACCTTCCCTCGCCACGTCGCTCGTAAGTACATTAGAAGCCGACGATAAATTATAGATTTTTCGAACGATTTCGATATCGCTTCGCGTTTCGCTATTAAAATTGATAATTTTGCGTCTTCCTTCTCATCATCAACTGAAAGAGTCTTTTTAGGCGGCATTTTCAAATAAATGCAAGAAATAGTTTAAACAAAGTTAAATAACACTGACTTAAATGAAATGTTATGAATACGCAAAGGCACGACGCGAATATCGATACTTCGATACTCGGTCGGGTTATCTCAAACTAAACCAAAACGTAGGGTAGATTTTTTTTTTTTTATAGATGAAAACTAATAACCTCAATTGGCAAAAAGTCCAAAATATGACTTGACTAAATGTATGGTGTAAGTATCACACACTTTTATGGTTAGGCAATTAATATTCCTAGCTAAATAAACCTATAGCTCAATGCTACAAGCTAACTTACGCCAGTAACTTAGGCGGTAAATAGGTGACGCAATGGCACGCTATTTTAAACAAATATAATTACATTCGCAATGAATGTAATTCGCTTATTAGAGCCTATGAGAGTATTCTAATAAGGGGAGCTGGAATATCCGGCTCGAAGGACCAAAAATGGTCGCGCCGAAAGTTAAAGGAACCGCAATTGGTTCGCAAAGATAAAAAGTGGACTGTATATTTTTCTTTATTAAAAAGGTGCAGACAATGAGAGACAGGGGAAAAGTGGAAGGATGCAGTACTCACTGATACTTGATGTCCACGATCAGAAGTCTACTCTCTTCGGCAAGCAATCCAGATGGTTTCTCGCACACACTTCTCAAAGTCTTCACAAAATGTCCACAACTTCAAGATTTTTAGTTTATAACACGACCATTTAAATAGCAACACTTCACCGATGATTCTTATTGATGACAAGTGATTACAGTAACGTTTATATTAATTTATTTTCGCTGAACGACACGAGGCACGTCATTACGCCATTTTTCGCGATTTCGAACAGGCAGTTCTACAGAGGGCGCTTCAGTATATGCCCACTGACGTTTGACTGCATTTTATGGAAAGGGGATGGCGGAAAGGAAAGAGATAGGAATGCACCAAAGAAAACTAACAAATAACTTATGTAAAACCTTTGGCGTAAGCACATAGTATTTAAATCAATACATGTATTTATTTAAATTTTAGTATTGATTTTATATAGCCAACATAGCCAAGCGGATAAGCTCGTTGAAGTGGCAATGGGCAGGTCATATAGCCCGCAGAACAGATGGCCGTTGGGGCCGAAAAGTTCTCGAGTGGAGACCACGGATCGGCAAGCGCAGCGTAGGGCGTCCACCGACCAGATGGACGGATGATCTGCGCAAGGCTGCGGGTCCACGCTGGATGCAGGCCACCTGCGATCGGTACAGATGGAGAGCCTTGAGGGAGGCCTATGTCCAGCAGTGGACGTCCTACGGCTGAAATGATGATGATTGATTTTATTACTAACTCAAATATTTTTCGAGCTTTCATCCATTTTCCCCTTATTTAAAAGTGTAATAATTCAAAAATATTTGTACAAAACAGCTTCAACTTTAATTGACACAAAAAAAATATTAATTGTCATACAAAACAGTAACAATTCGAAAATTCAATATTATACCTCACTACATTTAGTTAAAAAAAAAGCAATAAAGCACTCGATGCTTTTGTTTTTTTCTCCATTTTATTGAAATATTAGTTTACTTCTAGTTGTGATAGAAAAAAGAAATCAGTTTTTCGTGATTTCTGAAAAAAATGTTTTTTTGAGTTGACACTGTTTTGTACTAGGTGTACGATGTGATAAGTATACATTGCGGGTATTTAGGTGAATCATTTTGTCTACACATGAGATTCAGCTGTAAACCCGCAATGTATACTTATCACAGTCAAAATGTTTCTCATTCTTATTTTATTTGTGAACGGCAATAGCCTAACAGATCTATCCTCTTTATAATATTGGATAGATTTACGCAAGTTTCATTCATTAGTTG